>CM029771.1:0-600000 GCA_017562165.1 Ectropis grisescens
TTAACCAAAGAATGTAAAATTAACTATGTATAACGTTAGTTATAGATAATAAGCATATTATAAGAATGTAACAGAAATAGAATAAGAATAATAAAGGAAATATGTACTAAACCATGACCTTGTTAGGGACCTAGCTCGCGGGCCGGGCCTCTGAGCCCGGACAGAAAAAAAAAAAAAAAAAAAAAAAACCTAACCTAACCTAACCTAACCTAACCTAACCTAACCTAACCTAAGCCTAACCTAACCTAACAGACCATGACCTGACATGATTGACCTAATTTTGCCGAACTTGTCGTAACATGTCTAGTTTTCACCTATAGAATACGAAACGCCCATAAAAAAAAATACGGCCATGTATGGTCATGCATACATGACCATGTCCTGGGCTGTTAAGAAATATTGTATGGTTAATAAAGATACCCTGTACTCAACCCTGACTAAGTTAGGGACACACTTAGCTCGCGGGCCGGGCCTCTGCGCCCGGACAGGAAAAAAGAAAAAAAACCTAACCTAACCTAACCTAACGACTGTACCTAGAATCTAACGATCTCCTCAGTGACCGGCAATACGGGTTTCGCCGAAACCGGTCCACTGGGGATATTCTAGCGTATGTCACCCACATCTGGAGAGAAGCCATCGAGAAACACAGGGAAGCACTTTCAGTCTCCCTGGATATCGCGAAGGCTTTCGACAGGGTTTGGTTTGGCATGATGGCCTTATTAGCAAGCTATCTAGTTATGAATTGTCTTCAGGGTAAACCCTGAAGACAATTCATAACTATTGCGTGGATATCAGACTTCTTGAGGGTTCGATCCATACGAGTTGTCATTGATGGCTGCTCGTCGGATCGAATGGCTATAAATGCCGGTGTCCCTCAAGGGTCGGTACTCTCTGCGACGCTGTTTCTGCTACATATCAACGATCTGTTGAAGCCCGGTATCTTTGGGTACGTAGATGATAGCACCGTTGTAGAGAGTTACATATCTAGCGCGAGAGCCAGTGGACAGCAAACTAAGGTACTGAGAGAGAGTATGATTGAGCGTTTGAACTTGGCCCTTGGGGAAGTCTCTGAATGGGGCGAAACCAATCTGGCCAAGTTTAACGAGGAAAAGGCGCAGGCGTGTCTGTTCTCCGCAAAAAGGAGTCAATTTCAACAGACTCCTACTTTTCGAGGTGTATCCGTACCGGTTACTGATCATCTTGAACTTTTTGGCGTTACCTTGACTTCTACGCTCAACTTTGGCTCGTACATCGAGTCCAACGCAAAATTAGCTGCAAAAAAACTAGGTGTCCTCTCAAAGGTGCGAAAGTACTTCAAATCTGAATAATTGCTCTTGTTGTACAAAGCACAGATTCGCTCTTGTATGGAGTACTGTTCGCACCTTTGGAATGGATCGGCTAAGTATCAGCTTGAGGCTCTGGAATCGATCGAGAGGCGTGCCAAAAGGCTCATAGGCAAAGACATTCTAGTGCGAAAACAACTTCAAAGTCTTGAACATCGCTAGCTTATCGGTTTTTTATCGGATACACTTCGGAGAGTGTGAAACTGATCTGCACGATCTTATACCACCTTGCCTTTTTTACTATCGTACTTCTCGTAACTCGAAGAAGCGGCACCGTTTCATGGTGGATATTCCAAAGACACGGACAAAGAGGTTTGACTCTACGTTTGTGATAAGAACGTCTAGGCTGTGGAATGAGTTGCTTGAGTGGGTTTTTCCCGATAGTTATAATCTTGATGTCTTCAAATCGAGAGTGAATCGGTTTCTTCTAGGTAAACACGCTCCATCGTAGACCGCATCGTCGCTTAACATCAGGCGAAATGGCGGTCAAGTGTAAAACTATTAAAGTTAAAAAAAAAAGTATAGCGACTCCAGGTCGGCCATAGAAACCATAGTCAACAACGCGTCCCTTCATCCCCTCGCAGTTCAGACAAGGAAAACCCTTATACAATGCAAAAATGCAGGCAAACAAGTAAACCTATATTGGATAAAGGCTCACGCGGGACTCGAGGGGAACAAGCGAGCGGATGAGTTGGCCAAAGAGGCAGCCTTGTGGTCCAAAATCAAACCAGCATATGATAGGTGCCCGATCTCATGCGTAAAGCGGGACATTAGGTTGAGCGCGCTTGATGAATGGAACAGGCGATTCAAACAAGGTAACACGGCAGGTGTAACCGACGTCTTTTTTCCGGACCCTGTAGCAGCATCTAGAATAATAAGACAAATACAACCAGAAGGTGTATTAACTCAAGTCTTTACGGGGCATGGTGGGTTCTCACAATACTTGCACCGCTTCAAGTTGAAGGAGAACCCATCATGTATCTGCGAACGGGGCCGGGATGAGACGCCGCTACATCTGATAATCGAATGTCCTGTATATGAGAGACAATGGTATGAGTTGGAAATGAAAATTAATAAAACAGTGACTCTAGACCCAAATCCGTACCATTGTAAATGACGACACTACAAGAGACGTGTTCCGCAAGTATTGTACAGATATACGAGGGTCAAACTGAATGTTCTTAGAACTGGCCACTTATCTATATATATAAAAGAAAGTCGTGTTAGTTACTCCATTTATAACTCAAGAACGAACCGATTTGGCTGAAAATTGGTGAGGAGGTAGCTTAGAGCCAGGAGATAGACATAGGATACATTATCACGTTCCCGTGAGACGTCAGAAAACGACAAAAATCCCGTTCGACCGCGTTCCCGTGTGACGTGTCATTAACATCAAAATGACAGCTAAACGTCATTTAGTGGTGACGTCACAGTTGTTTTTTTTTCATTTCATTCATTTCATTCATTTCATTCATTTCATTCATTTCATTCATTTCATTCATTTCATTCATTTCATTCATTTCATTCATTTCATTCATTTCATTCATTTCATTCATTTCATTCATTTCATTCATTTCATTCATTTCATTCATTTCATTCATTTCATTCATTTCATTCATTTCATTCATTTCATTCATTTCATTCATTTCATTCATTTGGCAAAAAAATAGTGGGGATGTGGTCTTTAACCAGTGCGTGTTGCCAGTGATGGCTTATGGAACTGAGACGTGGTCTTTAACTGTGGGCCTCATAACGAAGCTCAAAGTTACACAGCGAGCTATGGAGAGGGCTATGCTTGGAGTCTCTTTGCGCGACAGAATCCGTAATGAGGATATTCGCAAAAGAACGAAAGAAAATGGTCGATATAGTTCAAAGAGTAAGCAAGCTGAAGTGGGAATGGGCACTGGGGCCACATCGCTCGCAGAACTGACAACCGATGGGGAAGAAAGGTTCTCGAGTGGCGACCACGAACCGGAAGACGCAGTGTTGGACGACCTCCCACTAGATGTACAAATGACATCATAAAGGTCGCTGGAAACCGCTGGTTGCAGGTAGTGCAGGACCGTTCGTTGTGGAAATCTAGGGGGAGGCCTATGTTCAGCAGTGGACGTCTTGCGGCTGATGATGATGAAAACACTTAATTTTTTTTATTTACATTAATTATCCAAATAAAAAATTGACCTTGATAAAATCAAAAGTCTGTACTTCTATCGTCTCTTAGGCGGAACAGAGTTCGCCGGGTCAGCTAGTAAACAATATAATAAAAAAATAATTCTATAATTTGAAAATAGAACTCTTTGCCAATATTACTGAGTATATACTTTATTAATTTGTCATTTGTTTTACGATTTGGCGGCAAATTGAAAATTGTCTGTGTCACGTCAACATGAATTTAATACGAGAAAATTTTCGTGCAATGATTTTTTATGACTTTCGATGTCATTTAAGTCAACAAGAAAGTTATGATAGACTACGATTGGCCTTTCACGATGAAGCCCCATCTCGTGCGACTGTTTACAACTGGTTTAATGAGTTTAAACGTGGTCGCACTAATCTCACTGATGATTTACGTGAGGGACGGCCTTCTACGGCGACGACTGAAGATAACATCTGTGTTGTGCGGCGTATGATAGAGACTGACAAAAGAGTGACCTATCAGCAGATTCAGACAAGCTTAGGCATCGGTATGAGTCAAGTGCACAATATCCTACACGAACATTTAGCGGTCAGGAAGCTTTGCGCCCGGTGGATACCTCATAATTTGACTGAGGCTCAAAAACTCCATCGTGTGGATTGGTGCCGTAAAATGATTGAAAGATTTAACGGAGGAGACTCAAATGCTGTGTTCGACATACTAACAGGTGACGAAAGCTGGATTTACTGTTATGATCCTGAAACCAAAAGACAATCTGCTCAGTGGGTGTTTCCTTTCGAGGAGTTGCTAACTAAACTTAAGAGAGATCGAAGTGTGGGGAAAAAAATGGTGGCCTCGTTCTTTGGAAGGATAGGTCGTTTCGCAACAATTGTGTTAGAGGATCAAAAAACAGTTTCTGCAGAATGGTACACTACCAATTGTTTGCCACTTGTCTTGGAAAAAGTTCGAGAGAAACGACCTCGCAGTAGGATCCTCCTTCACCACGACAACGCCTCATCGCACACCGCCAAGCGAACGATCGACTATTTGGCGACATCAAACGTTGAATTACTGGGTCACCCGCCGTATAGCCCCGACCTCGCGCCTTGTGATTTTATTTATTTTCAAAATTAAAAAGAGAAACTTAAAGGAAAGCGGTTTATGAATGCTGAAGAAGCGGTGGCTGCGTATCGCGATGCCATTGAAGAGACCCCTAAGGACGAGTGGGCATAGTGCTTTTTCCAGTGGTTCCATCGCATGCAGCGGTGTATTGACGTGAATGGACAATATTTTGAAAAGATATAATAAAACTAATAACTGGCTAATGTAATCAGTTTTTTGATTTTCTAAGAACTTTCAGTTTGACCCTCGTATGTAGGGAAACGCTAAACAGAAATAAATAGGAATACGCACAACTAAATTGTACACTACTAACAAAATGCACCTACACTACACTTGAACGATTTGCGGACAATGATAGAGAAAGAAGGCACATAAAAATATTAATTTGTATGACAGAAAGACAAAGAAATTACGGGATAAACTGTTGTATTAGAATTAGGAATATTAAGTTTAAATGTACGTAGATATAGAGATGTTGAATTGTAAATAAAATACCTTGGTCCCAATCCCCTGACCCCCATGTTAGGGGCTTAGCTCGTTTTAATAAAAATAAAAAAAAACTAACCTAACCTAACTGAGACTGAATGGGAAAGAGTCAGAGCGCGTGGGAATGCCTGTTTATGCGACACCACCAAACGATCCAATTGTAGTTACTGCCCGTTGCACCAAATTTATGCTGGACGATAAGATCCTAGAGATGGCGAAGACCATCGAAGGGGAACTCAAATGTCAAAGCCAGTTGGGAAAACTGGGAGGTACCAAGAATACAGAGGGTCCTGGAACTCCTTCCAGGATGTCGAAAGACAACATGGATGGTAAGACACGTCGACGTGGACAAAGACGCTATCATCATTACAACAACTGAGGGAGTAAACGATCTAAGAGAAAAGCTATCGCACCGTATCGGAAACCTGGTTAAAACCAGAGTGCAAACGATGGCTTTTGTTCTGGTAAATGGTTTTGGAAGAGAAAGTTTCAGTAACTTCATGGCGGACGAAGCTCTCATGAACCATTTTGGAGCCATTCTGATGGCTTCAAGGCGGTGGTGTTGGTGAAATTGTCTTCATCGGAGACGCCAGTTGCCTTACATCGTTAGGAAAAATCTCTTCAAAATGAGGAATCACCGCCCAAACCTGGTAACAAAGAATAACCAGGAATTTCTCTGTACACATCGAAACTCAGTGGACGTCGCATATGCGCTGGGGGAATCATACTCCGGATGTATTCCTAGTATAAAGCGCCCCGTATAAAGTCCCTAGAGCAGAGAAGGTATAAGAGAGCGCAAATACCCAACACACACCCTATCAAACACTCTATTTTTAGTTCATACTCAAGAAGAGAAAGACCCTGACAAACCAGGGTTACGGCTTGGGCACCGGGTTACGCACCCTTACTATCCATGACGCTCAGGGACTAACATACAAGTATGTAATTGCAATCAAACACAAGGCAAACATGAAGCTGCACGAGAACGTGTCCCATGCGGTTGTTGCAATCTCAGAGTACACAAGAACCTTCACATACTACGGTGACGACACCGACGATGCCATCGGTCGGTTCGTACGGCGAGCGTTAGTTGCATCACCGAAGAGCATCTGAGAGTTCAAACTACAGGTGGGCATCAGGGACAGAAATGCGGCCGTTATGGAGGCTTTGGGCCGGGAGGAGGCAGATTAGGGAAATGGCAAAAGACAATTAGACAAGCACTCGATGTCAAGTCAATTACTAGCGGAATCCCAACCAGTAGTGATCGGTTCTACAGACGAGCCCTAGAATTCGATTTGAAATGTACCCAACTCGCCCCTATTTTTCTCTTCTTCTCCATAACCGCTCGCTTGCCCGTCGCTGCAAACCGCGCGACGCACTATGCCCCGCCCCTTGTAGCGTTGCTAACCAAAATGCCCGGGGAAAAATACTTGCACACCTCGCTATGCCCCGCGGATTTTACGCCTGCGGCGCGCGAGTCGGGATTCACGCAATCGTTCCTTGTGAATCAATTTGTTTTGAAAGATTATAAAGTGTAATATTTTTTATGTTTAATATGAAACTAGTTATACAATGTTATCTTTTGTTTCTCCGTGTACAACTCTGGTGCAGAGTTATGGTGTGTTGAGATTGAGATAGCGCGTTTTAAAGCTCGTCTTTTTTAAAAGCTCATAAGTACCTCTAAAAATAAAGCTATGACATATGAAGTTTAATATTTGATTATGTTTGTTATCTGTCGTTTGTTTGTTGAAACTAAATTTAATAGTAATACCAGAAGAACTAACGTACACACCCCGCACTGAATCAACACTCAATGACAAGATTGACAAGGCACGTATTTTTTAAAATTTCTTGTCTTTTTTCTATGACTTTCATACTGTACTGGGATTAATATGAAGGGAAATTTAACATAGAAACGGGATAAATAATACAAAGTAAGCCTTAGAGCGATAAAGACGAGTATATTCAACTTTTTGTCAACTTTGCCATGTTAACCACAGGTTGACACGGGCATTTTAGCATGCCGCGCCATGTCAACTACTAGTTGACACGGGCATTTTAGCGTTTGGGTTTTGGTAACTACTAGTTGACACGGGCAAGCAAGCGGTTATGCAAGAAATGTAATAATAGTAAATAAAAGACAATTGTAATCACAAAGACCACGGACCACGGAGTCTGTGGAGTGACTAATCTAAATAAAAAAAGCACGGTTGAAAATGTCTGTGACTGTCTTTTTTTTGAAAGAAAGCTCCGTGCCTTATCTGTCACGATGGTCGAAAATGTTTTAGTGGTCTACTTAACTGTGTATGAACTCGTGCTAAAGGTTACAGATAAATAAATAAAATTCGTTAAATATTTTGAATATCAATTTTAATTAATTAAGTGAAAATTAAATATTAATACATTAAACATCAAAATATAACATTCCACGAGCCCAAATAATGTTATCGCGTCATAGTCGCCAGTCGAAGCCATCGCAAAACAAACCGATGACCTCACCGGTACACCGGATTGCCCCACACACGCTACCGACGGAGACGATCGGCCGAGCGAGTAACCGCTCCGGTAGACCGTAGCGTGTATGGCTTACCTCAGGAAAACGACATGACTGCATAAAACTTATTTTACACTAGATATCCGCCCCGGCTTCGCCCGTGGAACATATATAGCACTCATCAAGATCCCGCACATATCCAACGCTGAAAATTTTTCATAAATCGGTACAGTCATTCCTGAGAATTTCGCTTTCAAACAAAACACCTCTTCAGCTACCTGCTACGCCACCTGTCGGAAATTGGTCGTACCAACTCAGAGATTAGCAAAGGTTTTATATTCAAGAGATATGTAATCTGTGATATTCAATGACGCAATCTTAGACACATGCTGTCATGTGTCATTTCAAAGCACGAAACGTACGAAAACTCTCAAACAGGAATATTTTTTCCCGATTTTGTTACATTCTTGATTCATGCTCCGCTTCTGTTAATAGCAGCGTTATTTTTTATAGTCTAAAGCCTTCCTCGATAAATGGATTATCCAATAAAAAAATAATCTTTCAATTCGGACCAGCACTTCCCGAGATCCTAGCGTTCAAACAAACAAACTCATCAGCTTTATAATATTAGTATAATAGATCATAATAAATCACGAACTCTTTCAAAACGAAACTGGTAGGATGTAATATATTTAATTAAAAGACCAAGTCGACAAGATACGAACGTAGTTTTAAAATCTATTCCATAGCCGGACCTACAGGACGGATGTTCGGATCGGTCAATGTACAGACAGCGTCGTGTGGTAACCGGCAGCACTGCAGCCACGGGCAAGTAGCCGCCTCGAGCTGGAGGCCAGGTAGAGACGTCACACGTCACACGTCACAGCGGCACAGGAGACGGCCGCAGGAGGCACGGGAGGCACGGGAGGGCTACAGGTCGGGCAGCGGGCGCGGCGCGTGCCGGAAGCGGCGCAGGTCGGAGCCCCACGAGTAGCGCGCGGGCGGCTCGCAGCGCGCCGGCCGCAGCCCGGCGCGCTCCGCCGCCGCGCCGCGCGGCTCCGCCCAGTACAGCAGCTGCACGTCGCACACCTCCGGCCGCGCGCCCGCGCTGCGACACACCGGTACACATCAGGACACTGAACTCCCTTCTTTCTCGAGAATATTATTTTCAAGTTTGGTAAAAAAATTCGTCAAATAAGTTTATACATTTGTCGGCGACAGAGTCTCGCCATCATCATTATTGATCGCATCCTTCTGCTGTGGGAATAGCGGCGGGTAGTGTTGGATGAAAACACGCAAACACAATTGAATTTATTAAGCACAGGTAACAAAGTTGGTCTTATCGCTAAGCACGTATCGTAGAACGCGCGATGGTTCAAGCTCAACCGCTCTGGCCGACTGCCGCACAAGAAGTGTAGTACGCTCCGCTCGGCCGGGGGAATGTGGACTCCATCGAACACCGACAGATGGCGCTTGCGCTCTGCGTTGATGACGACACGGCCATCCTGTTGGCACACGTCCCAGTTTGTTGGTTAACCTGGAACCAAATGATCCATCTACTAGAACACCTGTTTCACTCGGTCATTCCTGACACCACTTTACAGTTTACGGACAAAGTAAAGAAGTCAACTATTGTAACATTTTAACCAAACCTAACAGGAGATACAAAATTCCCAATATAACAGCCAGAACCACATATCACAGTCGTTGATCAAACCTCAAATTATTAAAATTACGGCTTTAATTTAGATCACATGAAACTCCCAAGTAAGACATCTAACGTCACGGCTCTCCAGCCGAACAGCAATCACATTGCTCATACACAACCACCGCGTGGTTCAGTTTGAATATCCATCAAGTAGATTGCCCGTGTGTTATCACATGATACGGTCTTTCCAGACCCCGACCTTCGCCAGAGCTAAACGCACCCACGGACTACCTGAGTTGCCTCAAGAGACACCGATTTCTACCGGGATACGACTACGAAATAGCCTATGGTACGGTGGAACACAATACGACCGTTAGAGTCCCCTTACTCGAGTTTCCGTCACAACTTAAGCCATCATAATCATCATCATTTACATCAATCTCGACTGGTATCTGACCTGCTGGCATCTTTCTTACACTATCGTAGGCGTATTTGTACGCTTTGAGTGTCAAGATTTCAACGGGTAACGGTCACCATTCGATGCTTCAACTACTTTAAACGGCCCTCTAAACTTCGGATCTAATTTCGTTTGATTATGCTCTTCGTTCTCTAACAACACAAAGTCACCAACCGAAAAATTTTATATAATTTTAGCCTTTGTTTTGTCGAAACGAGACTTATCATAAGCCGCACACGTTATGACATTTTCAGATGCGCTTTCGCGAAGCTTTTCAATGTCATTGATATTGGTCTGAACCATCGTTTTTGTTTACAAATACAACTCGGTTTTCAAATGGGGAGCAGCTAGGTTTAATAATATTCGCTTATAAGAGCGATTTCGAATGATCACGTAGCCCCACGCCGGACTTTATTTTGTTTTTTTTTTTTATTTAAATTAGCCACTCCACAGACTCCGGGGTCCGTGAGCTTTGTCATTACAATTATCTTTTTTTTACACATTTCTAGGATAAGGAGAAGAAGAGGAAAATAGAAGGGACATTCTGCGGACATTCTATACGGTTCCCGTTGTATTACCCTATTTAAAAATCAAATCAAAGCTTCTTAACCGCTTGCTTGCCCGTGTCAACTAGTAGTTAACAAATCTCAAATGCTAAAATGCCCGTGTCAACTAGTAGTTAACATCGCGATTCAGTCTAAAATGCCCGTGTTAACTAGTAGTTGACATGGCGCCGCACTCCAAAATGCCCGTGTCAACCTGTAGTTAACATGGCTCCCGCGGTCGAAAAAGTTTAATTTACTCGTCTTTATTCCTCTAGGGTTTAGTTTGTATTATTTATCTCGTTCTATGTTAAAGTTCCCGTCATATTAATTCCAGTAGAGTATCTAAGCCATAGAAAAAAGAAAAGAAATTAAAAAAAAACGTTCCTTGTCAATCTTGTCATTGAGTGTTGATTCAGTGCGGGCTGTGTATGTTAGTTTTTCTGATTTTACTATTAAATTTAGTTTCAACAAACAAATGACAGATAATACACGTAATCAAAGATTAAAACCCATATGTCATCGCTTCAATTTTAGAGGTACTTATGAGCTTTTAAAAAGACGAGCTTTAAAACGCGCTATCTCAATTTCAACATACCATAACTCTTTACCAGAATCGTAAACGGAGAAACAAAAGACAACATTGTTTAGCTAGTTTCATATTAAATATAAAAAATATAACACTTTATAATCTTTCAAAACAAATTGATCCACAAGGAACGATTGCGTGAATCTCGACTCGCGCGCCGCAAGCGTAAAATCCGCGGGGCATAGCGAGGTGCGCAAGTATTTTTTGCCGGGCATTTTGGGTAGCAACGCTACAGGGGGCGGGGCATAGTGCGTCGCGCGGTTTGCAGCGACGGGCAAGCGAGCGGTTAAAACACGACCAATTAGATTTCTGAAGCAAATGATAAATCTCGGCGCTTTGATGATCAAACTCGATGAAGCAGCTTTATAAACACAGCTTGGCATAAGTCGGGCCATTACCGCGCTTATGGAAAACATAGCTGTGCAAAAACAGTGAATTAGCAATAATGACAACTAGAAACGAACACACCTGATTGACGGCTGAGGCCCTTCGCTGACCGCAGACTTCGACTCATCAACTTGATCGCTCGACTGCTTGATTGGTCATGTACCAACCAATCGCCCACAACTTGATCTCAGTATAGGCTGGCGGGTGGGCAGGCACGTGGACAGGTGGCAGGTACTTCCTGGCCAATAGCAAGCATGTAGCCGTGCTGGACGGCAGGTAGGCGGAGCACGAGGACAGACCACACTTCAGGCAGGAACGCCTACTTTTGGCTTGGTCTTCGATCGAGATGTAATCTTCCGTATGACTGGGCTCTCTCACAACAGCTTCACTGACACATCGAAGTATGTGGTGGTGAACCGCCGATCCGGCAATTTCTACCTTATTAACGTTCCTCCAAGAAGTCCCTCTTAGTCAACGAAGCGATAAATCGGCTCACAAATGCGGTTAGTTTTAGGTATCACTTGGGTTATCACGATTCATTCAAATAAGAGTACCCACTAATGTTTCGGTCGCAATGTAAAAAGCACCTTGCTTCCACGTAATTCCTACGTAGGGCAATCTCAGTTAACCACGATGATGTTTTACGACTCCGTTGATTTTCCGCGAAACAAATCTGCATCACGCAACATGATCTTGCATTGGTGTTTTGCTTTTAAGCATCGTATCTGGCCAGTTCTTTACAGGAGGTTGATTTCGGTGATTGCAGCGGATCGATTAATACTCGCATGTTTTCCAAAATACCACGCCAGGGATTTACTTCTTTGTTTTCATCCATCACGAATCTCACTTCTGATGTCGGCGACAGAGCCTCGCCTTCATCATTATTGATTGCATCCTTCTGCTGTGGGCATAGCGGCGGGTAGTGTTGGATGAAAACACGCAAACACAATGGAATTTAAGCACAGGTAACAAAGTTGGTCTTATCGCTAAGCACGTATCGAAGAATACGATGGTTCAAGCTCAACCGCTCTGGCTGACTGCCGCACAAGAAGTGTAGTGCGCTTCGCTCGGCGATGGCGTTTGCGTCCCGCGTTGATGACGACACATGTAAGATGTTCCCCCCCCCCCCCTCCTCACCGTCGGCGGCCGCGCAGCTCGCAGCGCGCCGCCAGCAGGTCCCCGGGCCGCAGCGGGCGGCGCGCGCGCGCGGGCAGGAAGCCCCCCGCGCCCCCGCGCGCCCCCGCCCGCGCCAGCAGCGCCCACTCGTCCCCCCGCGCGCCGCCGCGCACCGCGTAGCAGCTCACCCAGCCCTCTGCGGACAGCCGGCGCACGGCGCCCGTCACCGGCGGCCGGCAGCCGGCGCACGGCGCCCGTCACCGGCGGCCGGCAGCCGGCGGGCGACGGGCGCACCACCACACACGTTCAGCATTGTTGTTACAGTATTGCAAGCAACTCGGTCAAGTTTGATTTATCTTAGTTTCCCGTTAAGCAATAGTGATACGAGTAAATGTTCGGGTGAAAGTTTGGCGGCTGAGGAGTGTCGACAAATACTTATATTTAGGCTATTTAGCTAAGTAAAATATTTGGAAAGCGTTACAATAGTACGAGTATCCAGGTATAGTCTCACAAAATGAGTACGTCACAATAGTCACAAAAAATGTAATTTTAGAATCATCAGATGAAAAAGTAAAGCCAATCCTACAAATTGTTTTCAATCGCTCCTTCAGGAAGGCTGAGGTGACGATCAACCTCAAATTCTCGACCTTTGATGCAGCGTAGCGCAGGTTTCAGTTCGGTTTTGTGGTACCGGAACTACGCATTACAACAACATAATGCAACATTTGCAACATAGTATTTATTATAGGTTCCTCCTTAATTTGACGATGATTTTTAGTCAAAGGACCGACGAAGTGGAAGGGTCAAGGCCGTCACAGACCGAGCTATAATATATTTTCATATTTTCGTGACGTCAGCAAAATATACCGTCATATATTCATATTATGGCATATTAACATAGCATGACATATTTTGCGTTTACAGTATGTTTCGACATTGTCTGAGCGCACGTCACGAGTCTTTTGAACTTTTTAAACCCTGAAACAATAACGACGGGCTGTTATAAGCTTGACATAACTGTGTTTGTGTTTGCAGCATCGTAGCTCCCAAGAGGATGAACCAATTTTCATCAGACCAAGACAACTAAAACGATCCCAGATTTGACGATGTTTCGTCATTTCATTACAGAGTTCCTATGACCCACTCCAAGATCCATCATCAGATCTTGGTTAATATCGGGATAGGTGAAACTATAAGCTTGTAAAAAAAAGGCAATTAGGCAAACACTCGATGTCGAGTCGATTACTAGCGGAATCCCAGCCGGTAGTGATCGGCTCTACAGACGAGCACTAGAATTAGATTTTAAATGTACCCAACTCCCTCCTATTTTCCTCTTCTTCTCCTTATCCAAAATATGTGTAAAAAATAATAATATATAATTTTAATGACAAAGATCACGGACCCCGGAGTCTGTGGAGTGGCTAATTAAAAAAAAAAAAAAAAGCTTGTAAAATAACTTGTGATGTATGCTCGGACAATGTTGAAACACGCTGTACATTCGAAATATGTCTTGCTGTACCATAATTTATATTAATATGCCTTAATATATATTACGGTATAGTTGGGGGACGTCACAAAAATATATATTATAGCTGCGTGTGTCGACACTCGAGGATTTGTATAGAAAATATACGGAAATATGTCCAGCTATGAAATATGAAAATAAATATTATAGCTACGTCTGTGACGGCCTTTAGACTAAGAAAGACGCCATGACTTCGGAACATAGGGTGGGATCGGAAATCAAGACTGGCGAGCGTTTCTTCAGGCTGGTATTCGATGAAGGAAGTTTCAGGAAGTATAGTTTGCTGTTAACTAAAGAAGAGGTAACAGGAGTAACAGGAGGTGACGGCGGGAGTTCTGGCGGTGAGAGTAGTAGCGACGGGGGTAGTGTTGGTGGAAGTAGAAGCGACGAGGGTTGTAGTGGCGGGAGTGGTAGCGGGAGCGGCAGCGCGAGTGGCAGCGGGAATGGTAGTGGGAGTGGTAGCGGGAGCGGCAGCGGGAAAGGTGGCAGGCGCACCGAGCGCGTGTGTGTGCGTGCGCAGGGCGAGCGGGTGCAGCGTGTGGTTCCCGGCGAGCGCGCAGGCGACCTCCAGCCGCGCCGCGCCCCCCGCGCGCCCCGCGCCCCCCGCCGCCAGCCACAGCACGCCCGCCGCGCGCGCCGCCCTGCAACACCACGCGTGACGTCAGACCGCGCACCGGGCGGGAGCATCGTCCTGCGAGCTGCGAGCCATCCTCACCGTTCTTTAGTGTACGTTAACACGACGCCGGCGTTTTCCACGTGGGCTAGAGATCCGTTTCCTGAAAAAAGTATGTGAAATTTTACTGGCGTACGATTAACACTCGGATCTTGATCGAGATCTCTCGCGGCGGTAGTTTAGTTACTTGAGTGGTAGCGCTGCATGTAGTGCACCTGCAGCACGAGGTGCGCTGCGGGGGAGCGGGGGCCCGCCAGGAACCCCACCCCCCGCGGCAGCCGCAGCCCCCGCGCGTCCCCCGCGTCCGGCGACCACGCGTACAGCATCTGCGGCCGGAAGGGGGGGGGGGATACACACGCCAGTATGGGTAACACTTGAACGCTAGCACATGCACACACCAGCACGGGTTACACTCATACATGACTGCCCTAGTGGCTTAGTTGGTAGTAGCTCTGCCTGCAAAGCCGAGGGTTCGATCCCCACCCAGTGCAAATATTTGTGTGATGAATTCAAATGTTTGCACTGTGTCTGGGTGTTTCTATGTATAATAAGTATGTATTTAAAACTATATAAGTACTATATCTCAGCTATTTGGCTGCCATCACACAAGCTTTGCTTAGTTTGGGGACAGATGGTGTTGTGTGTGAATTGTCCACCAATATTTATTTATTTATACACGAGCAAGACTTTTTTTTTTTAATTTAAATTAGCCACTCCACAGACTCCGGGGTCCGTGATCTTTGTCATTACTATTATATATTATTATTTTTTACACATATTTCGGATAAGGAGAAGAAGAGGAAAATAGGAGGGAGTTGGGTACATTTAAAATCTAATTCTAGTGCTCGTCTGTAGAGCCGATCACTACCGGCTGGGATTCCGCTAGTAATCGACTCGACATCGAGTGTTTGCCTCATTTGCCTAAGCTGCCTCCTCCCGGCCCAGAGCCTCCACAACGGCCGCATTTCTGTCCCTGATGGCCATCTGTAGGTTGAAATCTCGGATGGTCTTTGGTGATGCAGCCCACGCTCGCCGCACGAACCGACCGATGGCGTCGTCGGTGTCGTCAGCGTAGTATGTGAAGGTCCCCGTGTGCCGTGAGATTGCAACAACCGCATGGGGTACGCTCTCGTGCAACTTCATGTTTGCCTTGGTTTTGATTGCGATTACCGACTCGTATGTTAGTCCCTGAGCTTCATGGATGGTAAGGATGCGTGACCCGGTGCCTGACCCATAACCCTGGTTTGTCAGGGTCTCCTTCTCTTCTTGAGTGTGAACTAAAAAGAGGGTGTTTGGTTGGTTGTTGGGTATTTGCGCTCCCTTATATCTTCTCTGCTCTAGGGACTTTACATGGGGCGCTGAGGAGTACATACCGGAGTATATTTCCCTCAGTGCATATACGACGTCCATTCGGTTTCGATGTGTGCAGAGCTACTCCTGGCTAATCTTTGTTACCAGGTTCGGGCGATGATTCCTCATTTCGAAGAGATTTTCCCTGTCGATATAAGGCAACTGATTGACGTTTCTAATGAGGACAATTTCACCAACACCAGACAGCCTTGAAGCCATCACAATGGCTCCAAAATGGTTCATGAGAGCTTCATCATGAGGCGACTGAAACTTTCTCTACCGAAACCATTTACCAGAGCAGAAGCCATGGTTTGCACTCTGGTTTTGACCAGGTTTCCGATTCGGTGCGATAGCTTTTCTCTTAGATCTTTTGCTGCCTCAGTTGTTGTAGTGATGATGGCGTCCTTGTCCACGTCGAAGTGTCTAATCACCCATGTTGTTTTTCCACATCCTGGAACTCCGTTGACCCACTGTATTCTCGGTACCTCGCAATTTTCCCAACCTGCTTTGACGTTTCCGTTCCCTTCGCAGTGGGTAGTGGTGTGGTGTTTCGTGTTGCAGTGACGTGTCGCAGTGGGTAGTGGTGTGGTGTGTCGTGTTGGAGTGACGTGTCGCAGTGGGTAGTGGTGTGGTGTGTCGTGTTGGAGTGACGTGTAGCAGTGGGTAGTAGTGTAGTGTGTCGTGTTGGAGTGACGTGTCGCAGTGGGTAGTGGTGTGGTGTGTCGTGTTGGAGTGACGTGCCGCAGTGGGTAGTGGTGTGGTGTGTCGTGTTGGAGTGACGTGTCGCAGTGGGTAGTGATGTGGTGTGTCGTGTTGGAGTGACGTGTCGCAGTGGGTAGTGGTGTGGTGTGTCGTGTTGGAGTGACGTGTCGCAGTGGGTAGTGGTGTGGTGTGTCGTGTTGGAGTGACGTGTAGCAGTGGGTAGTGGTGTAGTGTGTCGTGTTGGAGTGACGTGTCGCAGTGGGTAGTGGTGTGGTGTGTCGTGTTGGAGTGACGTGTCGCAGTGGGTAGTGGTGTGGTGTGTCGTGTTGGAGTGACGTGTCGCAGTGGGTAGTGATGTGGTGTGTCGTGTTGGAGTGACGTGTCGCAGTGGGTAATGGTCGCATATGCGCTGAGGGAAATATACTCAGGTATGTATTCCTCAGCACCCCGTATAAAGTCTCTAGAGTAGAAGTTTAAGGGAGCGCAAATACCCGGCACCCAATCCAACACCCTCTTCTTAGTGTATACTCAAGAGGAGAAGGAGATCCTGACAAACCAGGGTTACGGATCGGGCACCGGGTCACGCATCCTTACCATCCATGAAGCTCAGGGATTGACATACGAGTCGGTCATCGTAATTAAAACTAAGGTAAACATAAAGCTGCCCGAGAGCGTGCCCCATGCGGTTGTTGCAATCTCACGGCACACGGGGACCTTCACATACTACGCTGACGACACTGACGACGCCATCTGTCGGTCCGTGCGGCGAGCGTTAATCACCAAATACAATCCGAGAGTTCAACCTACAGATGACCATAAAGGACAGAAACGCGGCCGTAGTGGAGGCTCTGCGCCGGGAGGAGGCGGTTTAAGTAAAAGACGATGTCGAGTCGATTACTATCGGAATCCCAACCGGTAGTGATCGTCTCGACAGACAAAATTGGACTAGTACTAGAAATTGATATTCACAACGCTATTTTCCTTTTCTTCTGCTAATTCAAGAAATTTGTAAAAAAAGATAATTGAAATGACAAAGGTCACGGACCCCAGAGTCTGTGGAGTGGCAAATAATAAATAAAAAAAAGTGGGTAGTGGTTTGGTGTGTCGTGTTGGAGTGACGTGTCGCAGTGGGTAGTGGTGTGGTGTGTCTCAATGGAGTGACGTGTCACAGTGGGTACTGGTGTGGTGTGTCGCGTTGGAGTGACGTGTCGCAGTGGGTAGTGGTGTGGTGTGTCGCGTTGGAGTGACGTGTCGCAGTGGGTAGTGGTGTGGTGTGTCTCAATGGAGTGACGTGTCACAGTGGGAACTGGTGTGGTGTGTCGCGATGGAGTGACGTGTCGCAGTGGGTAGTGTGTGTGGTGTGTCGCAGTGGGTAGTGGTGTGGTGTGTCTCAATGGAGTGACGTGTCACAGTGGGTACTGGTGTGGTGTGTCGTGTTGGAGTGACGTGTCGCAGTGGGTACTGGTGTGGTGTGTCGCGTTGGAGTGACGTGTCGCAGTGGGTAGTGGTGTGGTGTGTCGCGTTAGAGTGACGTGTCGCAGTGGGTAGTGGTGTGGTGTGTCGCGTTGGAGTGACGTGTCGCAGTGGGTAGTGGTGTGGTGTGTCGCGTTGGAGTGACGTGTCGCAGTGGGTAGTGGTGTGGTGTGTCGCGTTGGAGTGACGTGTCGCAGTGGGTACTGGTGTGGTGTGTCGCGTTGGAGTGACGTGTCGCAGTGGGTAGTGGTGTGGTGTGTCGCGTTAGAGTGACGTGTCGCAGTGGGTAGTGGTGTGGTGTGTCTCAATGGAGTGACGTGTCACAGTGGGTACTGGTGTGGTGTGTCGCGTTGGATTGACGTGTCACAGTGGGTACTGGTGTGGTGTGTCGCGTTGGATTGACGTGTCGCAGTGGGTACTGGTGTGGTGTGTCGCGTTGGAGTGACGTGTCGCAGTGGGTAGTGGTGTGGTGTGTCGCGCTGGAGTGACGTGTCGCAGTGGGTAGTGGTGTGGTGTGTCATGTTGGAGTGACGTGTCGCAGTGGGTAGTGGTGTGGTGTGTCGCGTTGGAGTGACGTGTCGCAGTGGGTAGTGGTGTGGTGTGTCGCGTTGGAGTGACGTGTCGCAGTGGGTAGTGGTGTGGTGTGTCGTGTTGGAGTGACGTGTCGCAGTGGTGTTGTCACGCGGGGTGTGGCTCACGCGCGCTCCGCGGGCGCAGGGCGGCGCGCGGTCGGTGTGTCGGGCGCCGGACTCCGTGCACGTCCTGCGGAACACACACTCGGTGAGCGCAGGGCGCGAGAGGGGGGTTAGGGGGGCAGGGCGGCGGGGTTTGGGTCGGTGCTCACCACACGGAGGCGTTGGAGCCGGGCTCGGCGCACGCGTGCACGATCATCTGGTGCACCAGCTGCGGCGGCGCGCGCGGGGCGAACGACACTGCAACACGACGCAGGGCGTGAGGGGGGTCGGCACGGGACCTAGCCCCCTCTCCCCCGCCGGGGACATACCTATGGAGAAGCTCTCGTGGACGCGCACGCCGCGGCACAATTGATTTTCTGCCTGAAACAACCAAAAGTCTAGTTGACGTGCGTCAAGAGCAAGGCGAGGAGGAAATGCTTGCAACAAAATAAATTGTTGGCGATCAACACATGTACGAGATAAAGGCTAGTTTCTGTATGTTTTGTGATTAGTTTGGAAAATTGTAATAATTATAAAATTATAGATAACTGTTTGTCTGTTTTATATAAGCCCTATTTACGGCTTATGTAGTTAGGGTTAGGTAGGACACACCTAATAAGCATAGTTTTGGTATAGTTTTAGTCGAATATTAGGTAGGGTGTCAATTTATTAACCTAACTTTAGGCAATTTTGGAAAAAATTGCTAGTTTTTTGGTAATGACTGAATTGTAAGCTAAGGTACCCCCAGGATGTTTGGTTCATTTATAGACCTAGTCGTGGGCTACATTTAGAGTGGTCATTCGTTAGCCTACGACCAGGAATGGAATAGTTATGGTCAACATAGTGACTATTTCATAGTGAAAATGAACCGGAAAGTGCGCTCGAAATACGGGGCTCTCTTTTAGGTAAAGGTAAGGAGGTACCTTAGCGATCTCGATTTTGTTCGGAGCATGCGAACCTCCGTGTGTGTGCTCCGTGTGCTCGACACGCTAGTACCACACGTGCGAGGTTTACAGTCGTCTGTCCCCCGTACCTCTGTCGGCCTGGGTCGAGTCCTCCCCCGCGGGAGTTGACTCCCCGCCACAGAGCGCGCGCGCCGCAGTCGACACCTACCTGCGCATCGACGGTACCGGGAGCTCCGCCGCGCGCGTAGTAGCTGGCCCGGACGGTCCCACGCATCGTGCACCGCACATCCGGCGCCTCTGCTCGGCTGAACCCGTTTCGTGCAGAAACGGAGCCAGCGAGCGGCCCGCCTGAAGCACCCCTCCAGCACCCCGCACCCCCCCCTCGTCGCCTGGTCGCGGCTCCGTATCCCGCGTTCCGAGTGTGTTCCGTTAGTGCCGATCGGTTAGCTGGGCTTCCCTCACGGGTTCCACCTGGCTAGGCCTGTATCGCCGCGGAACATATACACTCGGACGCCCGAGCCGCCGACCAATCAGACCGAGGTGCGAGAGAGACAGAGCACAGTGCTGTGATTGGCGTACAGAGCCACTAGTGGCCACATGCTACTATTTCGATCGTCTAATAGATGGAAATCTTAGACGCCTCGAAAGAAATGAAAACCAAAAGGAAGCGCGCGCAGCCGACTTCACTCGCCGTGCCAGCGACTTCCGACACCGAAATGTCCTCCGCTAGACCGACGATTCCCGTCGGGCCCGCGGACGCAAACAAACCAACGACCTTCGTCACTTATCCCCACGCCGAGCCTGAGATCTCCACCGAGCCGTCAAGCACAGATGTGCCCGGACGATCGGAATGGCATCACTCGCCGGAAGACGGAAGCGTACAGATGACAAAATTCGAGCTACTACCGCAACATGCGGAATACAAAATAGACCCGAGGTGGCTAGCCCTATTGGGTTACCCGCTACCGCCAGATCTACGACTCGACCTACGACACGACATAACGGTCGCATCCGAGACGTGGGCGTCAGACTCCGAGCTGGAGAGCGGCGATGACCTAGGCAATGTAAGTTTGCCTCCGCCGTCTCCGCCTCCGCCAGACCTGGAACACGACCAGCAACCCGAGCCTCATCCGCAAGTACTACCACCGCCGTACCCAACACCTGAGTTGAAGACGTACGCAGAGATGGTGTCCTCCCCCGCCCCGAGGAGGGCGACACCATCCCCCCCGCCCCTGCCCCCGCAGCCCTCCGCGCACTCCGCCGGGACGTCGGCCTGCGGCAATCACCCGCCGATTATAGTGGACCGCCTGGACAACTGGGAGGCCCACCTCGGCGCACTGCAGACCATTCTATGCTTCGCGCCTAATGTAAAGCCGTACCTGCGAGGACTACGCTTCCGCCCGAAAAGCGACAACGAATTTCGGGCGGTCCAGAGATACCTTGTCGAGGAGCGAGCAAAGAATCCCAACATTGAATTCTACTGCTACGCCCTCGACCGAGAGAAGCCCATCAAGGTAGCCCTGAGCGGGCTACCCGACGACACAGAGCCGGACCAGGTCGTCAGAGCCCTGAATGACCTGGGGTTCCCGGCCACGTACTGCCGCCCTCTGCCGAAGAGAAACACAGCCAGAAGGAAGATTTTCCACGTACAGTTAGACCAGATGCCGTGGGATAAGCTGGACGCCTTGTACAGCGTTACGGAGCTCCTCTATATGCCCGGAATTATAATTGAGGCATGGAGGGGCCGCACCAACGTGCCGCAGTGCCACAGGTGCCAGCACTTCGGCCACGCGTCCGCCAACTGCCACCGCGGGCCGCGGTGTGTCAAGTGTGGTGGACCGCACGCCGGCACGGGGGCCCGTGCCAAAGATGCCCCCCCTGAGCTGCGCCAACTGCCGGGGGCACCATGCGGCCAACAGCCGCCAATGCCGTGTCTTCAGGGAAGAGGCGCGCCGAAGGAAGATTCCCATTCCCGGCGAGCGCCCGCCCCTCCCAGTAAAGACACAGGCACAGGCGGCGAGGAAAATGAACCTAGGGTCCCCGGCGGCCCCGGCCTCACGGCCAGGCGGGCCGCCCCGGGCCCCCTCTCCGAAGCGGGACTGCAAGCCCCCGCGTTCCCGGGCTGTTACCGCGCCGCCCCTTGATGGGACTTGGCGCACGGTAGGCCCCACCACCCCCGCCCCACCAACGTCGCCGGCGCCCCCGCCCCAACTCAAGGGCCGGGGAAGATGCGGGCGAAGGAGGAAGAAGAGGAACTACACAAGAAGAGGGGCCTCTCCGGTGGCGGCATCCACCCCGCTGCCACCGTGGAGGAGGCCCCCTCCTCACCCCCGAATACGGGGTCCATTCGTCCACCGTTAACAACACCACCGCGGGGTCCGGACTACGCCCACCCCAGAGACCCTCGCACCGCAGCGCGTGTAGCGCGCGAGCGAAGGGAGCAACAGACGCAGGTTGAGGAGGGACGCTCACCCGCCCCCACCCTCCCTGCGACTCACCCTCACCTGCCACGGGCCCCCCGACCGCGCCCGACTCTCAAAGTTCGACTCGAACTGGGACCCGGGACGCGGGGGGGACACCCTCCGAATCAAACGCACCGAGCCGGCGCCTAAGCGCGAACTGAGCGCGGCGCGCTCGGAGCCGCGGCCGGCGAACTCGCCGCCGCTAACACCGCCACCGGGGTTCGGCCCTTCAACCGGAGGGCCACTCTTCACCCCCCGCTTCCCCCGCCCACCGGCGGGTTCAACCGCAGCCGGCGTACTCGGGACTCCTACATTCATCATTTGGGAGTCCCTGAGAAGCGCCTGTGAAGCCGTCGCGTCTGGGACGCACCCGGAGCTCGCGGCGGCGCGGGCGATGTCCGCCATCCTACAGAAATTGTACGGATAGCGGACTCGAAAACGAACACCGAGACCTACAGCCCTGACGCGCGCGTGAGTGCGGAAGGGCCGAAGAAGCCTGCCCCGCGAGAGGGCGGGCTTGCAAACTCCCGGGGATCAGTGTGCCCCCGAGTCCATCCCCGGTAAAGAGGGCCAACCTCGAGGCCGGACTCCTGACTTCCCCCCTAGGGGGAGGAAGAAGAATACATTAGTAGTAGTTCGGAGCATGCTCGGAGGGGCCCCCGGAATTTACACCACTCTTTCTCTGCCCACTGGCGGGTACACAAGCGCAGAACCTACTCGGGACACCCATGTTTATCATACTCGTATGGAAGGTCCTGAAGGATACCTGCGCTGCAGCCGCAACGGGAACCCACCCGGAAATTGCGGCAGCCAATGCGATCATCCAGATAATCGAACGTCTCTATGGACAGCGGCTCGATTAGGATAGTTTACTGGAATGGCGGAGGAGTTCGTGAAAAGGTAAACGACCTCCACCTTTTCGTCCAAGCACAAAACATTCATGTTCTGCTGCTGGGCGAAACAAAACTAAGTCCACGCATCAAATTCCAGCTGCCTAACTACGTCGTGTACCGCCGGGATGAAATCTCCCCCCGGGGGGTTGCCTACAGGGGTACAGCAGTCCTGGTGAGGAGAGACGTAGTGCACGATGCGTTGGATCAGCTGGAATTTCACCAGACCAGGACACTGGGCGTTAGAACGGTAGTGGCCGGTAGAGAAACAAAAATATATGCCGGTTACCGCCCACCTCTGCCCCGCTACGATCCTCGAGACCTGCCCTCAATCTTCAACGATGCCACACCGACGCTTTTGACCGCAGATTTAAACACCAAGCGTGTCGAGTGCGGATCCAACCTGGACAAGCCCACGGGAAGAAGATTGAGAGTACAGACCGAAAGGAACGACATCATTGTCATCGGACCAGATTCCCCCACCCACACACCAGCGCATCCAAGACATAGAGCCGACTTACTTGACATCGTACTCCACGAAGGAATGTCGGCTCTAATCACAACCGAAGTGCTGTACGGGGGAGAGAACGTCGAATTGTCGTTATGTCATCGCCAAGGGCACGTCGGGGTACCCTCCGACTGCCGTGCCGACTGTCACGCCGACTGTCGCGCCGACTGTCACGCCGACTGTCGCGCCGACTGTCACGCCGAGTGTCACGGCGAGTGCTACGCCGACTGTCACGCCGAGTGTCACGGCGAGAGCTACGTCGACTGTCACGCCGACTGTCACGCTGACTCTCACGCCGAGTGTCACGGCGAGTGCTACGCCGACTGTCACGCTGACTGTCACGCTGACTCTCACGCCGAGTGTCACGCCGGGGGTCAAGTCAAGGTCATCCTAAGGTAAAGTCAATTCAAGTCAAGGTCACGTCCAGGTCAAGATCGAAGATTGTCCCACAGCGGTTGCAAAGTGAACCCAGGGACGAGTCTACCAGCGCCTGTCGGAACGAGAGGGCACGTACTCAGAGACCTGCTTACAACAGGTCTCTCCCCCTCTCGCTGCCGGCAGACCAGACTCGTCAGCGCATAGCGGTCGGTCTTAAGCCGGTCGCGACATAAATTATGACTTCATCTCTATTTCTCATCGGTATTTTGTTGTTTTACCGCGACACGAGATGACTATTAGTCAAATTGAAAATTTGCAAAAACATTATCTAATTAAATTATTATTTTTCTAGCAGCGACCCACGTAGTTCCCGTTCCCGTCGTTCCCGTTACATTAAAACATGTTCTCCGTACTATTGTCTGTGTTTGTTCCAAATTTCAGCTCGATCAATGAATTCACCATAAAATTAACAAAACGATCGAACGCCAATGACCGTTCATTGATGTTCGTTCATACAATGCAATTGAGCAACGAACATCCAAACATTGACATTTATAACATTAGTAAGATTTCAAGAATATCAGTGACGTGGTACCGCGTCGGGGATGACGTAGGGCATGCCGAAGTCGAAGCTGAGCTCGGGCTGGGGTCGGCGCGCACTAGCCGCCGCCAGCACCAGCCAGCACCACCAGCACCCGCGCCGCATGGCCGCGCCGCACACCGCGCACCGTACGCCGCACTCCACGCACCGCACCGCGCACCGTACGCCGCACACCGCGCACCGTACGCCGCACACCGCGCACCGTACGCCGCACACCGCACCACTCTCGAGCTGCTCAGGTCTGGCCGTCCGCGCGACACAACTGCGCTCATTCAACTTCGTATCCTTTCGTCTCGTCCCCTAGTTTATAAACTATTTTTAACAATGGAAGTTACATAGTCAAATAAAACTTTGTTTAATATTAGTAAGATGTTGTTGTGGGAAAGTCCAGTGGTTCTCACCGAGTCATGACTAGTATTACTATGCACTATGACAAATTTCAAATCCAAGATGGCCGCCACCACAAAATTGCAAAATACATTTCTTTATTCACTACTCCTCAATATGCTGCTCTGCTCTGACGCGTATGTTCACTATATTTTGTTTCCGCTCTAGTATCCCGAGTTTACCCGAAAAGCTATTATTATACCCGAGCGTGACGCTAGAATTCAATTCACTGCCCATGAAACATCTGTCTAGGCGCGCCAAAAGAAGTTTTCACTTCACAAAGCAAGAGAGTCGTACAATCTGATCGGCGAGGAAATGTGTTGTTCATCATGTTCATCGTCCGAGGGTAATATATATGACAGTAGCGTAGTTGCAGCGCAGTGTTCGAGGGAAGCGCGGTCCGAGCGGCCGCTGCCGGGGCGGAGCGCCCGCCGGCGTGCGGGGCCCGCACTGCGCCCACCGGCGGGGCCCGCACTGCGCCCGCCGGCGTGCGGGGCCCGCACTGCGCCCGCCGGCGGGGCCCGCACTGCGCCCGCTGGCGTGCGGGGCCCGCACTGCGCCCGCGGCGGCCGAGCGCGGGGCTCCGGGATCGGACACTATTCATGGCGTCACTTGACGAATCAATCTGAAATACGTGTATCCAGAGCAAACGTTCGGGATAAAACATGAAAGTGAGATTATGAAAAAGAAAAAGTTTGGGCCGACCCGTGGCTTAGCCACGGGACACGGCGCGCGCTCCGCCGCAGCCGTGCAGGGCCGGTGATGAGAAGACTGGTGGTTTCCCGAAAGCTGGTCAGCCCAATCTTTTCAATAATAGCATTTTTAACAGGTTTTTTTAGATCGTTTGGCCTTGATACATGCAGTTCAGAACCATTTCTGAAGAGCTACCATTTCTGGCGCCCGGTCGCGGAGGTCGAGCTCGTTGTATCCGAGTTCACCCGGAACCGATGCGCGGGTGGAGTCAGCTGTACTCGTACTTCAGTATGAATTGTCGTACACAAATAAAGTTTAATTCATCTGCTAAATTGCTAATAAAGGAATATTTTAATATTGTTTCGATGCGTGTGACTTTTCAAACACAGGCAAGCAGTCGAGGACATCGTTTACAATAAAAATAAGTAAAGCGCCTATTAGATTACGCGTTATTCAGCACACGTTATTCAGACTGTCTTAGAGTCTAATTTATCGGCTCGCTATTACACTAGTCTGAAAATTGTGCGCTTACGCGATACAACTCAAGTACTTTTAACAGTACTTCTATTTTCTTTACTGCACGCTATTAGTGTATGTGTCGATTTCAATCAATGAAAATAATTTTATGTATTTAAGATAGGTATAATAACAGCGAGATCTAAATTAAAATTATGGCATTCCAACTCCGAATATCCAAAACACAAATTACCGCGAATACCAATGAACCAATGAAATGACATTTTAAGACTATATGTCAATGTCAGTGTCATGTATTTGTCAGTCTACCTGTTTTTGTGTTATTACACTACTCGTTATTCAGACTGTAAGCCAGTAAGACTTGCCGAGCCCGATCTTGCTGTCTGAATTCAGAGTCTAACAGTCTGACGCTTATTACACCACGCTACTTAGACTAAGACTGTCTGAACAACGAGTGGTGTAATAACGCCTTAAGTAGGGACTTTATGTTCCTACCTAATGTGTTTTGGCCGGTCAGAGTAATTATAATGCTTATTTGATTTGCTGTATGGTGGTGATTGCTTTACA
The DNA here is from genome assembly GCA_017562165.1 of Ectropis grisescens. Classification (NCBI taxonomy): domain Eukaryota; kingdom Metazoa; phylum Arthropoda; class Insecta; order Lepidoptera; family Geometridae; genus Ectropis; species Ectropis grisescens. The sequence goes on from CM029771.1 coordinate 26,584, forward strand.
TTCCAGCGCGATGTGCGCCGCTCCCACCCCGCCCCGCCGCCGCCCCGCCGCCGCCCCGCCGCCGCCCAGCGCGCGCCGGTAAGCGCAGAGTAAAAAATAAATAAAGCTGGTTCCACACGGTCACCTCCGATCCCGATTCAATTAACGTGTCCACGGGAGCGTGCGGGCGGCGCGCCCGGGCCGCAGGGGGGGGGCACGCCGGCGCCTGTTTGTTTGATTGTTGTAACGTGATGTTCCTTCTAGTGTTTAGCAAACTGATTATTTATCGGCAGCGCGGGGCGCGGGGCGCGAGGAGGCCTTGTGTCCCGTTATTTACCTCTAGCTTTTTACAATAACAACATTTTTATAGGCTACTTATTTAGACAACTAACATATCACATTATATCTGTGCAATAAAGGACATTGTTCATTTATCCTTATAAATGAACAATGTCCTTTATTGCACACTTTGGGTTAAACGTGGACATTTATTTTCATTGAAATCATTAATTAAACTTGATAGCTTCTCACAATAGGTATCAGAATATTAGCATTTGTTAGTAGCAGAAAGACTACTTTGGCATATTTTTCATAAGTAAAGCGAATATTAACGAGATTGTTTTTAAACAAAACTACAAAATGTTGTGCCATCGGAGGGCCAGAGTCGTTAAGGCTAGCTAGATTCCTAAGAATGCATTTTCATCAACCGAATACAAAAATCATAACAATTTTCAAATATGTCGGCGCGTATCAGAAAATGGTAATACCAAGAAGTGACGATATGTGACGTCACTAGCGAAGCGTCGTGTCTATGGTAGCGAGGCGGGCATTTTTGACAGGACTTGTGAATTGGGGGCCGTCAGCGCACCATGTTTGCGACGAATCGCTATAATTTTGTTATATTTTAATTTACCTTTGTAACCCACACGCCGTATGAAATTATGTTTACTGATAATGGCCTTCCTGCGCCTTTATCAGAAGTGGGATAGAACCAACTACAAGTCGAAGTGAACCAAACAAATCTCACCCACTTTGACTTTGACTTTGACTTTGCGCTACAAGGTTCGGATGTCAATGATTGATATAAAGTGATAGTGCAAAGTAATGATCTTCAAGAAGTGAATTTACCCTTGGCATTCACGGAGGAAATTTTCCAAATCTAAATGTATTCAGAATAACTTCGACCAAATGCTACGTTTACGAGTTGAACCTAAGGAAACAGCAACGGAATTCGCTCTGCTTGAAAGCTTGAAGAGACTATTATAATTTTATCTCCACTGTGAAAATTTGCCATAAGTTGCACACATGAACCGCAACGAGTCAAACTCTTCTATTCTGAATTCTCTGCGGAGGATACTACATAAACGACATCTGGATGGCGAAGGACAAGAATGTAAAACAAGCATATTCAATGTAATGATTTACTATTGTGGCACTATTGCGGATTGTTAGGGCACATTGTAGCCAAACGTAGAAGACAACGTGATGAGATTGGCACGAAGTTGTAAGATACATGTGGTGTCCATTGCGTACTACAGAGGAAACTACCAATGTGACCTGCTATGTATGCGGTATATGCGATGTATGCAGTCACGCCGGGTACGTAGCGACTATTTTTTACAGTCAAGAAGAACTGTGGCAGTCCAGCGATTAAGAATATTCATCAGTGCGAACACCGCCTTTCTAGGCACCTTGCAGACATCATTGGGTGAGAGTCTTTTTTCTGTTAGATAGCGGATCACCGTGTTTTCTTTTGAAAGTGATTTGTAAACAGTTTGCGAGTACTATACTGCGCGTAAAAGTCTCTGTTATTTGGCGGTGCAGTTATACACTGCGCGACTCAAATCAAAACTAAAGTTGTGAATGAAAAGCTTCCAGTTAATTTAAGTTTTCACGTTGTTTCCGATAGGGTTATATTTTATTTCAAAGCCATAATAGTCGGTAGAGATATTTTAAAGTAAAGGTTTTGTATTAAAATTAACAACGACAAAATGTATGCTCTATTAGATGAAAGAAAGCAATTCTATTTACAGTTTAAAGTAATACAAACCTGATATTTCTAAAATTAATACGAATTGTGGGAGCGTTATATCCACTAACGAAACTAACAGGACTCAAAAATATTATGCATTCACACGTCACAACCGGTACTAACTATTTTTGATCCGACTCTATTAGAAGAGTCGTATGCAGAGGCTACGGAACCTGAAGTGAGATTTATGTCATCAAGTATTACTGCCGATCATCGTCGGAGGTGGAGTCACGCTACTCCTACGAGCTGGAGACGTTAGTAGTTTAGTAGTAGTAGTCGTCGGCATTTTTAAGATCTTACGGAATGTAATTCTTCAAATTCAATTTATAAAAAAAGATGTGACTCCTTACATACACAGGTAGCGTTATCTATTTAACAGGCGTACGAACATCGTTTATTGTAAAGGTCGACGAATGGTACTAACAGACGTAACAAGCTTTTCGCGTAATTATCTTCTTGAATTAAAGGTTCATTCACAAAGAAAGTTACGTTGAACATCATCAGGGTTGACTCTCCGTTGAACAAAAGCGAGACAGCGATATTTGAGACCTTTTATTAAAGTCGGTTAATAATTATTTTCCTGAATCGGTAGAACAAACATATTATGTCAGGGACGGCATCATATTCAGAAAAAAAATCATTCGAAACCAGGCAGATTTTTTGGTTGCTTACTAGTTGCATGGTCCGTAATTTGGATGCTAATTAATCAGATTCATAATTTGATACAACATTAAGGACAAAACCTTAGATAATCTCTACAAGAAATACTGGTTCCCTGAGATACGAAATTAAATTAGGTAGGGCTGGTCTGGTCGGGAGAGCGGCGACTGTGGTTCCGGAGGCCCCGGGTTCGGGACCGCACGCGCCACTGTCTTCTCTAGGGCGTGTGCGTGATGCCGCTGACTTGAAGCGGTAAGGTAGTGAGGAGACCGACGTGCGCCTGGAGTTCTCCGAGGTTATTTGTCATCCGCCATCCCGCGCTGCGCCGGCGTGGTGGAGTGTGGCCTTGACGCTCTCCTTGCGGAAGGGAGGGGGGGCCTGAGTCCCAGCGGTGGGAACTTTTAGTGGGCAGTTTAAGCAGATATGTCAAAATGCACGCGTAAATTCATTGAATCTTGTATTATTTGGAAAACACCAAAACGTCCGTAAGTAGCTCAACCCGTTCAGCTTTATTCAACCTACAACCGTTAGGTGTGTCTAAATCTTGATTTGGTGCAAGTAAATGCATCAGCGAACATCAAATAGGTAAGCAAATCTGATGTTAAACGATTTTATTAAAGCCGCGGAAAACAAAACGATTTTCAAAGGGGGTTTTTGATTTTAAAAACAGCTAACGGAATCAAACGAAACGGACAGGAAACTCAAAGGTCCTTTTTCTTATTACGTCAATATTCAATTACCTAGATAGTTCTCATCGAAAGTTATGTTATGCAAGCTATTAAAAAAATGCGTCCAGTACCTTATGGACACGGACACTTGGTTGAAAGCACCGCTAATCTTCTGAACCCGTGACCATGACCGAGTCGGCGTCAAAAAAAGATGATGCAACTCAAAGAGATGACTTACTTACACTTGACGATAACAGTGACACCTCGACCGCGTGTTCGGTCTACTTCGACTATGTCCGCCGGGTCTAGTACTATTACTGCTCAGTTAGATACTCTCAGTGCACGCCCTGAGACATGAAAAGTACAGTATGAGATTGAAATTTTTGATGATCAAGATGATGATGATCGGTGTTAAGCTGTATCTGTCCTTTATTGCTCAGTAATTGCCCAGATTCACGACCCAGTTCAGATGTTGAGTTCTAGTAGTTCTATCCTGGTCGACAGTGTCATCCGGGCTACACCTGCTAGCGTTAGCTGAAGGGATGCACTCGGTCGGTCCAGATGTGAAGTCGATCCTGATCGAACAGTGTCGTCCGGGCCATATCCGTATTGTCCGTATGGATTGGTTGAAGGGATGCACTCGTTCGGTTCAGATGGTGTGAAGTCGATCCTGGTCGGACAGTGTCGTCCGGGCCATATCCGTATGGATTGGTTGAAGGGATGCACTCGTCCGGTACAGATGGTGTGAAGTCGATCCTGGTCGGAAAGTGTCGTCCGGGCCATATCTGAATAGATTGGTTGAAGGGATGCACTTGTCCGGTACAGATGATGTGTTGTCGATCCTGGTCGGATAGTGTCGTCCGGGCCATATCCGTATGGATTGGTTGAAGGGATGCTCTAGTCCGGTCCAGATGATGTGTTTGTCGATCCTGGCTGCACAGTGTCGTCCGGACCACAGCCGCAAGGGGTGGTAGTAGGTATGCACTCGTCCAGTCCAGATGTAAATTTGATTGAATAGACAGTACTGTGCGACATCTGAACTTTGGTGAGCTTTCTAGTGTGGTGCCAAGGTTAACATGAACAGCTTTATATCTATCTGATGATTGACGTGTAAATTGTACATTTATCAATAAAGAACTTTAACTTTGACTTTGATGATGTTGACAATGTGGTTTACATTTTTGACGACAGTAAGTTATGGTATCAGGATGAACGAGCGAGTGTCCTACTGATTGGACAATGTTTATTTCAGAAAATCATTAACGCCCGAGGACGGTCGTTTGTCAGATTGGCCGTGTCGGCGCGTATCAGAAAATGGTAATACCAAGAAGTGACGATATGTGACGTCACTAGCGAAGCGTCGTGTCTATGGTAGCGAGGCGGGCATTTTTGACAGGACTTGTGAATTGGGGGCCGTCAGCGCACCATGTTTGCGACGAATCGCTATAATTTTGTTATATTTTAATTTACCTTTGTAACCCACACGCCGTATGAAATTATGTTTACTGATAATGGCCTTCCTGCGCCTTTAAATACGAAACACAAGCACGTGACATAACAAAACATAAATAAACAGCTGACATTTTGTTTTGACGTATGCAGTGCTGCCATTGTAAAAATATAATAATATCGATCTAAAAGAATCGATTATGATTGTGTGGGTAAAATCAAAACTATTCTATAATGGTGGTCATTTTTTTGAAATACAATGTTCTTGAAACAACAACTTAAAACCGATGTTAATTGTTTAATTCACGCATAAATGTAATGTCATAAATGTCTAAATGTGACTTTTTGTTTCGATTTATAGATTAAATTGGCAAAAATCGATATTATTTAAAGCTTAAAGGCTGGCAATATAGTTGGTTGAGGTTGAGGTTGAGGCGGAAATAATGATTAAAATACTTGTAAAAGTAATTAACTTTTTTAGTTTATTAATCTGGGTACTAAAATAATGCATGAAAATTCTTTACAAAAATATGATGTTTTGACTAAATCAAATGATCAAGAACATGTTGTCCGCGGACAGCCTAGGTTGAACGATGTTCCTTAGCCTTACAGTGGGAATTTACAAAGATGCTGCTGAACAGTGTGGTCACGTTTTTAAATTGTTACAAAAATATTACGACGTCATTTTAAATGAAAACTGATGCAACATTTTTTTTGCAAAGCTATTTGCATCTCGCTCACTCCGTTCCGCTACCGCCTGACTAACGTTGCTGGCTTTGGCTATTGTTGTTTCTATAATTTCAAGCGGAAAGAAAAGAGAGGGCGATGTCTAAGCTATGACAGTTTTCGTTGGGCGGTAGATCATCGGCCGAGCGCGGCGGCGCGCCGCCTTGCAAGACTATGTACCTACATGCATGTTATGTAGGTACGCAATTCCTCTATATTTATCAAGCTAGATTGGGATACATTCCGTTTATGTTTTATGTTATTATTGCTTACTTTTCCTTCGTACTTGCATGGGCTTACAACCGGCAAAATTACATCTAATTTCATTGGTTCAATTTGTACACACTAAACAAGAGTAGTTGTTAAATGAAATAACGATTTTTTCTTTCATTTACTAAAGTGATGCTCGAGGTCAGTTCACAACCCACGGAAAATCTATGTGGTACGCCAAAAGAAGTTTTCACTTCAAAAAAACAAACAATCGAATTGAGAACCTCCTCCTTTTTTGATGTCCAAAAACAAAACCGGCAGCGGTGTTTTAGTTCACTATAATAAATGTGTGTGCTTGAGACTGCACTACAGAAGTGAAAACTACTTATAATAAGAAATAATTATTAAAAACTAACAGCAGAAGTGAAAACTAAAATCAGAAATAGTTATTTAAGACTAATTAATTATATATAAATTAAATATGGTAAATATTTGTAGCGACAGGACAGTGATAGGTGCGGGTGAAAAAATAGTATTAATAGTCAAGAATAAATTGAAAAAATTACAGTTATAACTGACTCTCTTTCTAGTTTGTTCATTTCCGACCGTGACGCGAGTTTCATTCACAGCCCTCGATAAATTTGTGTGTGGTTCGTCAAAACTTTTACTTTGACTACTAACAATTAATACTTTGCTAGTGAATATTAAATATATTCAAAGTAATTAGGTGGTAGGACGCTAACGGCGGGCCGCCGTCGGATGCTTGATTACACTCGGCAATGAAATTGATGTGTAAATTATAACACTGATGCCGTAAACTACATAATGGCAACATTATTCGAAAAAAAAAACGACTTAAATATAAAATGAAATGAAGGCACTTGACTGAATATCATAGAGAGCTGTGACTCCATCGTCCAGATCAAATACAGCAAATTTTAGTTTTTGCAATGAAAACTTCTTTTGGCGCGGCCATGGACGTATGAATAACACGGACAGAACCATCCAAAGACACTGAGGCACTTAAAAATCCCAAAATGGCGGCGGCTTTTTAATGTGTGAAGGAATTCTGAGTTGCCATGTTAGCCAAATTAACACCATAACAAAACACAAACATGTAATCAATATTTTATTCTTCTTACGGCATAACCTTAGATAGAACATTTAGCCATTGGAGGGAGGTAAATTGGAAGTAAATTTTTTTTCTTCCTTAAAAACTTTATCACATTTTTTGCAGGGCGCGAGGGAAACGTTTAAATCACACAATTTTAACTTAAGCTCGCACAAAATCAACAAATCTCGATTTGATACTTATAGTAGGTACCTAATATTATTAGTAACAATATTAGTAATGATGATGTAGTAGGTTGTAGTATTGTTAATCAAAAGATAAGTCACAAATAACTTGTATCAATTACTCCGCTTTGTTTTTGTTATTGAGGGACTATTCCTGATAGCAGAAGCAAACTGTGTCTGTGTACCGTCCACGGTGGGGACCGGGGAGACCGAACTGTGCTCCCCGACACTGACAGCTATTGTTAGACCCAGTTTCACAGACGATTAAAGTATCATTGAGCATCATAAGCGTAGAGCTTTATTTTTTTAAATAAGAAGTGACAAGACGAGCAGGCATGTGCCTGATGGTAAGCAACATGCCTGACACATAACAGCACAGTGACACGCAGTTATTTGAACACGAAGAGTCTAAATCATTACCTAGCGCTGCACTGCACTGCGCTCGTCACCCAGATATCTAAGATGCTATATCTCTAAGCCCTGTAATTTCTCTGGTACGCTCGAACGGATGGACCGATTCTAATGCGGTTTTTTATATTTGAAGGTTGGTTTCCGTGCGGTAGTTTTTAGCTATGTTTGGTTAATATCGATTCAAGATGGCCGCCTCCACAAAATAGCAGAATACGTTTCTATTTTCACTACTCCCTCAATATGGGTATGAAATAAAAGGGCTTGACTAGAAGAAAGTCGTACAAATCACAAGCCGGAGATAATCGACGACAAATAAAAAAAAAGTTCTTGTTGATAACATGCATATGTATGATCATGTCGATACTAATATTATAAAGCTGAAGAGTTTGTTTGTTTGAACGCTAGGATCTCGGGAAGTACTGGTCCGAATTGAAAGATTATTTTTCTATTGGATAGTCCATTTATTGAGGAAGGCTATAGGCTATAGAAAATAACGCTACTATTAATAGAAGCGGAACATGAATCAAGAATGTAACAAAAACGGGACAAAATATTCCTTTTTGAGAGTTTTCGTACCGTGCTTTGACATGACAACATGTGTCTAAGATTGCGTCATTGAATAACCTTTGTTAATCAAATTTGTTTCTAAATCTGAGTTGGTACGACCAATTTCCCACACGTGGCGTAGCAGGTAGCTGAAGAGGATTTTTGTTTGAAAGCGATATTCTCAGGAATGACTGAATCGATTTCAGTCATTCTTTCACCGTTGTATATGTACGGGATCCTGCTATATAATGTACCACGGGCGAAGCCGGGGCAGACATCTAGTTGAATATAATTTCTACCAAACTAAAACAAAATCATAATATTTAAATAATCATAAATGGCACATTCCAAAATATTTTTTCTCCTCAGATTTTAACTGTTTTTAGCAGGTTACATCCAGTAAACGTTCAGTACCTAATAAACTATTTTCGTACAAAAAAACTAAACCGACTTCACAACTACAAATTTTGTACGAAAATAGTTCATTTACCCTTTTTAGTGCAAAACAAGTTTTATCAATCAATCAGGAAGCATACCTCGGTACGGGGGTTCTCGAGAAATCAGGTAACATACATCAAAAAACATAGGGGTCGAATTGATAACCACCTCCTTTTTGGAAGTCGGTTAAAAAAAGTAGATAACGCTGTTAAAATTATGCTGATGTAGAAAAAACTAGTGTTGTGCATCGCGATCGAGGCCGGAGCCAGTGTTCCTGTGTTTCGGCCGTTCGGGCCGTTACGGAACGCGCGGTAATAAATCCGCCAGGCGACATTCCTTTGTTTTTATCGGCTAGATTTATGTCCGGAGCGCGGCCCGGCCCGTGACCCGGTCGCGGCGGTCAAGCGCCGGCCTAACGGAGGAACACGCTCGGACTACATTTTGGACACAATGTAGTCAGGTAAGAGTGAACTCACATTATAATGATGACCATCTAGAGCGCGCGCTCGTGTGGCGTGGCGACAACCCGCCCGCCGGCGCCGGCGCTGCCTGTGCTCTGCTCTCCTCGTAACTATCCTAATAAGACAGGTTGCAGTTGAATTGCTTTTCTGCGGTTTGCATAATATGTGTGTTGTTGTGGGACCGGTTTGTACAATATCGAGTGTGTGTAGCGCGGGAGTGGAACTAACGTCATCGGCCGGTCTGGTCACCGGCCCGGTCCCGTCGCCGGTCCGGGCACCGGCCCGGTCCCGGCGTCGGAGTGAGCCATCGGTCCGGTCGTCGCGTCACGATTTAATTTCTTAATAGTCGCTAACCGGCAATTACCTAAAAAATTATAAACTTATATTTGAATTCCCCCCAATTTAAGTTTGGGTAATGTCCGCCCCGGGCCGCCGCGACCGGCCGGCCGGTGTTGTGGCGCCCGGCTCATTATTTACAGAATCGATAATATCAGGATACAACAACAAATTAAGGTCTTCTTAAACAAATAATGACTAACAAATTAGACTTTCCATTTGTTAGTAAACGATTATCGCTTTTTGTAGAGAACAAGAAATAGTACATATAGTAGTAGAGCTGCAATTAGTAGGGCTGTCCCGATATCCGTGGCTGTCCCCGACCTCTTTATAAAGTGTATCATTTCCATCGTTCCGCGGGCTATTTGTTTGTTTGCTCGGCTGATTTATTTGTCAGCGAGGCGAGGGAGGCTCGAGACGCCGCGCGGCCAATCGTCACGCAGCGGAGGACAGTCTGACCTTCTACATTTCACTCCATATTATAAATCATTGTGTACCGTCGGCCGCGGACTGGGAGCGAGGCTCCTGTGGCCGGCCAGTCGGCGGTCGGGGCCCGCTGGCGCGGCGCGTCCCGTGTTGACTGGACGTCCACACTAAGCCCGGTATTAATATGGACCTCCCGGAGGAGTCTGGGAGGTGCAGGTTAACTGAGTAGGGGCGAACCGGGCCAGGGGGGAAACCCAGCAGCCAAAAGTCCCCGTAGTGGGATAGCGGCCGGGAGTGGGGGCGCAGTACCAGCCTGACCGATGTAATCAGACCCGCCTCTTTTGCTATTAGAATGTTTTATGAATTCGTTTATTTCCGTGACTGACAGTGTAGAGTGTAGACGCACAGCACGGCGTGCGCGCTGCCCGAGTCGGCGTTCCCCTCCCGCCCCGCGCCGCACCCGCGGCTCATCCTTCGTAAAATACACTTCATATTATTTTTGCGTTCGTAAACACATTGTAACAGGAATTCCGGTTATACCTGTGAGAACGAGACGCCCTCGCCGACCGCGGACCCTTCGAGCAGTGGTCTGGAAGAGATCGCCGTAAGCTCGCGGTAACTGTAAAATACGAGTCGTAATGTGTTATTGTTTAATGTCTTGATTTTGTTGACTTTATTTTATGACGCCAATAAAGCGTTTTTATGTGAGTTGTGGTATTAATATGAGCGCGACAGTAGTGTTGTGGAGACACCAGCGGGATGGAACGGAATGCTCGCGCTGATGATGCAATGCATCCCCCCCCCCCGACCCGCGCCCCGCAGAGTGTGTCAGAACGTCACGTAAACTTTATGTTTTATGTCTAGTTTCTGTCATAAAAATATCATAAAATGTTTGCGAGTATAAAATTAATGCGTTTCCAATATAGACGGGGTGCGGGGCGCGGCCGGCGCGGGGTGCCGCCATGGAAGGTTGGGGCCGCCCAACGCGCCGGCGCATCGGACGCACAGATCCTCTCACGTCGCGCCGGTGTCGGTTGTAGGGTTACAAACTCTTCATTAGACAAGTTCGCGCCGCGACCGCGACACGAGACCGAGACACGAGACCGAGACACGAGACCGCGACACGAGACCGCGACACGAGACCGAGACACGAGACCGCGACACGAGACCGAGACACGAGACCGCGACACGAGACCGAGACGAGACCGAGACCGAGACGACGAGACCGCGACACGAGACCGAGACACGAGACCGAGACACGAGACGAGACCGAGACCGAGACACGAGACCGAGACACGAGACCGAGACACGAGACCGAGACACGAGACCGAGACACGAGACCGAGACACGAGACCGAGACACGAGACCGCGACACGAGACCGAGACACGAGAGAGACGAGACACGAGACACGACACGAGACCGAGACACGAGACCGAGACACGAGACCGAGACACGAGACACGAGACCGCGACACGAGACCGAGACACGAGACCGAGACACGAGACCGCGACACGAGACCGAGACACGAGACCGCGACACGAGACCGAGACACGAGACCGCGACACGAGACCGAGACACGAGACCGAGACACGAGACCGAGACACGAGACACGAGACCGCGACACGAGACCGAGACACGAGAGACACGAGAGACACGAGACACGAGACACGAGACCGAGACACGAGACCGAGACACGAGACCGAGACACGAGACCGAGACACGAGACCGAGACACGAGACCGAGACACGTGTCGCGAGACATGTGTCGCGAGACATGTGTCGCGAGACATGTGTCGCGAGACATGTGTCGCGAGACATGTGTCGCGGTCTCCGGACGAACCGCTACCTTAAAGCAGCAGCCGCGGCCGGGTGTGGGCGCGCGGCTCGTGCGGCCGGGAGTGGGCGCGCGGCTCGTGCGGCCGGGTGTAGGCGCGCGGCTCGTGCGGCCGGGTGTGGGCGCGCGGCTCGTGCGCGGCGGCTGTGGGCGCGCGGCTCGTGTGGGCGCGCGGCTCGTGCGGCCGGCTGTGGGCGCGCGGCTCGTGCGGCCGGCTGTGGGCGCGCGGCTCGTGCGGCCGGCTGTGGCGCGCGGCTCGTGCGGCCGGCGGCGCGCGGCTGTGCGGCGCGCGGTCGCGGCTCGTGCGGCCGGCTGTGGGCGCGCGGCTCGTGCGGCCGGCTGTGGGCGCGCGGCTCGTGCGGCCGGCTGTGGGCGCGCGGCTCGTGCGGCCGGGTGTGGGCGCGCGGCTCGTGCGGCCGGCTGTGGGCGCGCGGCTCGTGCGGCCGGCTGTGGGCGCGCGGCTCGTGCGGCCGGCTGTGGGCGCGCGGCTCGTGCGGCCGGGTGTGGGCGCGCGGCTCGTGCGGCCGGCTGTGGGCGCGCGGCTCGTGCGGCGGCTGTGGCGGCCGTGCGGCCGGGTGTGGGCGCGCGGCTCGTGCGGCCGGCTGTGGCGCGCGCGGCTCGTGCGTGGCCGGCTGTGGGCGCGCGGCTCGTGCGGCCGGCTGTGGGCGCGCGGCTCGTGCGGCCGGCTGTGGGCGCGCGGCTCGTGCGGCCGGCTGTGGGCGCGCGGCTCGTGCGGCCGGCTGTGGGCGCGCGGCTCGTGCGGCCGGCTGTGTCGTGCGGCCGTGCGGCGCGGCTCGTGCGGCCGGGCGCCGGCTGTGGGCGCGGCTCGTGCGGCCGGCTGTGGGCGCGGCTCGTGCGGCCGGCTGTGGGCGCGGCTCGTGCGGCCGGCTGTGGGCGCGCGGCTCGTGCGGCCGGCTGTGGGCGCGCGGCTCGTGCGGCCGGCTGTGGGCGCGCGGCTCGTGCGGCGGCTGTGGGCGCGCGGCTCGTGCGGCCGGGTGTGGGCGCGCGGCTCGTGCGCCCGGCTGTGGGCGCGCGGCTCGTGCGGCCGGGAGTGGGGATGGATTGCAGTCTGTTTGGACTGAATGTATGAAATTTGTGGCGGTTGACTCGATAATGAAAGTAGTTTGCTGGAACTTTCCGAACTGAATATTCCGCTTATTGCAATACAAGGCTTAGGGTCACTTCATCGTCATATGTTATAATAATGATAATATCGAGTAAGCTCGGAGAGAGCGCCCCGCGCGGTCAGCCGGGCGCCGGTCCCGGACCGGAGCGCCGGTAGTTGGAGCGAAGGAACAAGTTGGAAGAATAGTTCCGGCGCGGAACAACTTCCTTGTAATTATGCTGTTTAATTATTTTATGGAAATACTTCACGAGGATAGTTCCGGAGCTGACGCATTGTTCCGCGGCTCGGGGCGAGCGAGTGAGTGTGTGAGTGTGTGAGTGAATATGTGAGTGTGTGAGGGCTCTGTGCATCGGCACTGCTTCCTGAGAACTTTACTATGTACTTTAATATTCCAGAAGCTTTTAAGTAGTTACGGTGTAGACATACTCGTACGCGTAGAAAGCCTTTTTCTATTACCCTAGTAGACTATGTTATATATGTTGCAAGTTGGTCGCGAGGGCGCACGAGGGCGCACGAGGGCGCACGAGGGCGCACGAGGGCGCACGAGGGCGTTTGGTTCAAGTCAAAGGTTAACGTCATTATAAAGACATTAATCTCTGTCGTCCGCGGAGGAGCTGAGTATCTCAAACAACTTCATGATTGTGGAACACCTCGCCCGCCGCCGCGCCGCCTCCACGCCGCCTCCGCGCCGCCTCCGCGCCGCCTCCGCGCTGCCTCCGCGCCGCCTCCGCGCCGCCTCCGCACCGCCTCCGCACCGCCTCCGCACCGCCCCCGCGCCGCCGCCGCGCCGCCACCACGCCACCGCCTCCGCGCCGCCGCCTCTTGATCAAAGACTAAAGTCGTCTAAGCTTTGTTAAATTTCTATTTATCCTAATGGATAAATTTTTATTTTTTAACATATCGTTTCCTTCAATTTTTTTTTATTTGGAGCTCCCCTCCTAGCCTCACACCTTTTGCTCTTTTCTTGTGTTGTTGTGTCCCAGTCGTCTATATAGCGGCCAAGGTCCCGCAAGCGCTGCTTTGGTCTGCGGCGTTGTCTTTTACGATCGAGTTGAACGCTAAGTCGTGATTGTGGCCCAATGATTGGCATCATTGGTCAATGATGAGAAATATCAAAATGAAACACAAATTATTTCCGTCTAATTTGCAACTCTCTTGGTATTGTAGTGACGAGGCCACTCACCGACGACTCGCGGAGGCGCGGCGGGACCGCGGCGAGCCACGCGCCCGCTGTGAGCCCTGTACACCGCGCGAGCAGCCACGGCCGCCTGTGTGGGTGTTCCTTCAATGTGTCCAGTTAACAATTAGTTTAATAATATATTATCTTAGAGTCTGCCCCCACGGCGCCGGCCGCGCGGTCCGCCGGCGCCGGCCGATGGTTTTGTCGGAGTCTCGTGTCAACGATATCAAGTTTCAAAGAACGAATATCTTATCGCCGCGAGGTGCAAAAAGCACTTCAACTTCGTGGAAGGACTCGTTTAAACTCCGTGTAAAAGTCTCTCGAGACGTCGAAGAAGGTACATCAACTGGGAAATAGCCAATTTGCAGGCCGATTACCGGGCAAAGGCTTTATATTAGCGGACCAAAAGTGATCCCCAAAGTTACGAGGGTGTGGCGGCGCCGCGCGCGCGCGCGCCCGCCGCCGCCGCCGCCGCCGCCGCCGCCGCCGCCGCCGCCGCCGCCGCCGCCGCCGCCCGCCGCCGCCGCGCGCCGCCGCCGCCCCGCCGCGCCGCCGCCGCGCCGCCGCCGCGCCCGCCGCCGCGCCGCCGCCGCGCCGCCGCCGCCGCCGCCGCCCGCCGCCGCCGCGCCGCCGCCGCGCCGCCGCCGCGCCGCCGCCGCGCCGCCGCCGCGCCGCCGCCGCGCCGCCGCCGCGCCGCCGCCGCGCCGCCGCCGCGCCGCCGCCGCGCCGCCGCCGCGCCGCCGCCGCGCCGCCGCCGCGCCGCCGCCGCGCCGCCGCCGCCGCCGCCGCGCCGCCGCCGCGCCGCCGCCGAGCCGCCGCCGCGCCGCCGCCGAGCCGCCGCCGCGCCGCCGCCGCCGCCGCGCCGCCGCCGCCGCCGCCGCCGCCGCCGCCGCCGCCGCGCCGCCGCCGAGCCGCCGCCGCGCCGCCGCCGCGCCGCCGCCGAGCCGCCGCCGCGCCGCCGCCGCGCCGCCGCCGCGCCGCCGACGACTCGGCGGAGTTGCAGAGCGACGGAACTTTGCCTGGCCGCGAGAACTTCGCTGAGTTTGTCTCATATTTTGGCAAAAGTGGCTAAAGGTTTTTCGAGAGTTTCATTTTCATCTTCCCCAACGATAAAATTCGCGGGTTTGGTTTTGGTTTCGGCAAAATTTAATATTATGTGATTAGTAGTAGAGTATTATATTCGGAGAGGCCTGTGTCCAGCAGAGGACGAACACAGGCTGATGATGATGACATCCTCCCAACGCGAGGTTATGGAATATCATCTATTAGTCTAAATACGACCCTCCAGCGCGTGCTGCCCGGGGTCATGATCACATCGAGCGGCTCAAAGACGTTCATATTACGAGTACTTCATAGTTTATTTGTCAAACATTCAAAATAAATATGACGTCGACGTGACAACAACGAAGGAACGTGCCTCGTGCGCCCCGCACCCCGCCCCGCGCCCCGCGCCCCGCGCCCCTGCCGATACGAGGGTCAAACTGAAAGTTCTTAGAACTGGCCACTTATAAACAATATAATAAAAAAATAATTCTATAATTTGAAAATAGAACTCTTTGCCAATATTACTGAGTATATACTTCATTCATTTGTCATTTGTTTTACGATTTGGCGGCAAATTGAAAATTGTCTGTGTCACGTCAACATGAATTTAACACGAGAAAATTTTCGTGCAATGATTTTTTATGACTTTCGATGTTATTTAAGTCAACAAGAAAGTTATGATAGACTACGATTGGCCTTTCACGATGAAGCCCCATCTCGTGCGACTGTTTACAACTGGTTTAATGAGTTTAAACGTGGTCGCACTAATCTCACTGATGATTTACGTGAGGGACGGCCTTCTACGGTGACTACTGAAGATAACATCTGTGTTGTGCGGCGTATGATAGAGACTGACAAAAGAGTGACCTATCAGCAGATTCGGACAAGCTTAGGCATCGGTATGAGTCAAGTGCACAATATCCTACACGAACATTTAGCGGTCAGGAAGCTTTGCGCCCGGTGGATACCTCATAATTTGACTGAGGCTCAAAAACTCCATCGTGTGGATTGGTGCCGTAAAATGATTGAAAGATTTAACGGAGGTAACTCAAATGCTGTGTTCGACATACTAACAGATGACGAAAGCTGGATTTACTGTTATGATCCTGAAACCAAAAGACAATCTGCTCAGTGGGTGTTTCCTTTCGAGGAGTTGCCAACTAAAGTGAAGAGAGATCGAAGTGCGGGGAAAAAAATGGTGGCCTCGTTCTTTGGAAGGATATGTCATTTCGCAACAATTGTGTTAGAGGATCAACAGTTTCTGCAGAATGGTACACTACCAATTGTTTGCCACTTGTCTTGGAAAAAGTTCGAGAGAAACGACCTCGCAGTAGGATCCTCCTTCACCACGACAACGCCTCATCGCACACCGCCAAGCGAACGATCGACTATTTGGCGACATCAAACGTTGAATTACTGGGTCACCCGCCGTATAGCCCCGACCTCGCGCCTTGTGATTTTTATTTATTTTCAAAAATTAAAGAAAAACTTAAAGGAAAGCGGTTTATGAATGCTGAAGAAGCGGTGGTTGCGTATCGCGATGCCATTGAAGAGACCCCTAAGGACGAGTGGACAAAGTGCTTTTCCCAGTGGTTCCATCGCATGCAGCGGTGTATTGACGTGAATGGACAATATTTTGAAAAGATATAATAAAACTAATAACTGGCTAATGTAATCAGTTTTTGATTTTCTAAGAACTTTCAGTTTGACCCTCGTACTACCTCCTACACACTATATTACAGAGGTATACACAGATATTTAGACGCACCACTGACTTTTCTGACTTTTCGAAGTCATGTGCGTAATGCCGCTAACTTAAAACGGCGAAGGAAAACATCGTGAGGAAACCGACATGTACCTAGAAGCTTTCGAAGTCATGTGTCATCCACAAATTGGGCCAGCGTGGTGGATTATGGCCTCTATCTCTCCTTGCGAGGAAGGCCCGAGTCCCAGCTGTGAGAACGTTTAGTGGGTTGCTGATGATGATACACGGATATTATATTTCTCTGACATTTTCTAAGAACGCGTTGGTCAAGTGTAAACCTATGCAAGTAAAAAAAATATATCGAATTAAGTAGAGAGCTGATAAACCATCCAATTTGATAATTTCAAATTGCCGGCGGGACCGGTCGCCGGGCCGACGGCGCCGGCGACCGGTCGCCGGGCCGACGGCGCCGGCGGTGCTCGACTTCAGCGTTTTATTTCACTCGGGAAATTCCCTCAAACTAGTCCAGCTAGGTCTGGCGGTCTGCCGCTCTGGTACGCAGAAAGAAAGTAACGGGAAAAACATTTTCTTTAAGCACAATTTGATTCGCCTCACATTCGAAAAGTAAATACAACTAAGTAAGAATTCAGTTTGTGGGTCAACGTTTGTGCTTGTTTAAATACGGTGAGCGTGGCTGGACGCCAGTGAAGCGGCCGCCAGGTCAGATAACCTCGCAGGAGGCAAACAAAAGGCTCGTTATCAGCTCTGCTCACGACACCGCAGGTCGCAGGTCGCAGGTCGCAGGTCGCAGGTCGCGGGTCGCAGGTCGCAGGTCGCGGGTCGCAGGTCGCGGCTGACAACGGGTGGTTTATGTGCGCGCGTCATGCTTGCGTCGCCCGCGCGCGTGTCTGGGGACAGTTTCCTCCACGGCGGTGGGGCGAGTGACGAGCGAGCGGCGGGCGAGCGGCGGGCGAGCGGCGGGCGAGCGGCGGGCGAGCGGCGGGCGAGCGGCGGGCGAGCGGCGGGCGAGCGGCGGGCGAGCGGCGGGCGAGCCGTGGGAGCGGGCGACTCATGTGTGATCAGCGATTGTGAGGGAACTGACGGACGGACAGCGGAGCCCGCCGCGGGCAGCCAGTGCCTGCATGGGCCGGCAGTCCCGCGCCCGTCCCCCTCCCCTCCGAGCTGCTGGCCGGGCCGGGCCGGGCCGGGCCGGCCGCGGGGATGGCGGGCTCCAGACTGAGGAGACTGCGGATGCCCGCACCCCGCTGCCCTGCGGCCTCCGACGGTATAACAGGTATTTGTATCGGAACGTGTGACCGCTGTAATCTCGTGGCCGGGACTCGAGCTGGCCAAAGGATTACAGGTTTGTAGGTTTACGGCTTCATATCGCCGCGTCAGCCTGCGGCCCGCCGCGCTAATGGGGCTCGTTCACGGCATGTTGGTATCGCGGACATTCCACAAAACGCCGGCACAAACTATTTGCTGAAGGAAAAAACACAATGTCCGTGACTACCCGCCGTGAGCGCGAGTCAGACGCCCCGCACCCCGCACCCCGCACCCCGCACCCCGCACCCCGCACTCACACCCGCCCCTTCGCTGAACTCATACTAGTGATCATAGATAATAGCAATCATAGAGTTACAGATATCCCCACCAGACCGCCCCGACTTCGTTCGGATTGAAGAAAAAGTTTTACGCTCGAAAATGTATAGATCTGGAGGTCGTTTGAAAAGCTCTGCGGTTCCTCACTGGACAGCGTGACATCCATACACCGGACACCGGAGTCTCATTTTACAAAACGCCAAATATGGAAGTTAATGACATTTAATATTACAATAATTTGAATGAATGAGTTCCCCATTTCATTGATGACCCACTGAAGCGGCTGGCTGATCAGAATCGGAGCTACCGGCCGGACCGGCCCCCCTGCGCGCCGGCCGGGCCGGTCCGCCGGCCGGACCGGTCCGCGGTCTTCGGATCGCGGAAAATTTACGGCTTCCACGGATACGGGGCTTCCCGGGAACATGAGACCACCCGGCTGACTCCGGCTGCTCGCCGGGGGACTTGTGGAATCCCTTACACTTCAAATACACTACGTGATATTGATGAAACGAAAATCATACCTCAATCGTTTACCTTTTGTATTTGTATGGTATTTGTATTTGTATATATATATTACATCCGTGGTATCGACAGATAGTTTTTTAGATCACATTATATATTATTATGATCTATTCGGGTTCTCTAGAAAATAATCTCCAACTCCCAACCGATCAGCAAACGTAAGCAGTAGAGGTGTCGGCCGAGCTCCATCCATCAGGCCGGCGGGGGGGCGGAGGGGGGGGGGGTGGGAGGACACATCTATATATATAAACTAGCGGCCCGCCCCGGCTTCGCCCGTGGTACATATATATAACCTACAGCATTCAAGGATTACGTACATATGAAAGAACGGTGAACGATTTTTTTAAATCGGTCCAGTGGTTCCCGAGATTAACGTGTTCAAACTATATATATGCTACTTTTGATCCCCAAATTATCGTGCTGTTTACTGGGTCAGAAGTGATACCTGTAGACATCTGGCGGGGATAACTAATTAAATGACGATTGATCAGTTTTCGACCGGAGAGGAAAAATGATTAAATTACTAAAATGGCTATTAAAAAATAAGGGTTGATCGTAGAAAAATGAAAATTGAGGATTGTATGTATTTTTATATGTTGTATCATAAAAAAATAGAAATTAAAAATTTTGTCTAAAAAATTAAAAATAAAATTTAGGGATGGACTACCCCTAACATTTAGGGGGATGAAAAATAGATGTTGGCCGATTCTCATAGATACCGGATAAGCACAAAAAATTTCATCAAAATCGGTCAAGCCGTTTCGGAGGAGTTTGGCAACGAAAACTGTGACTGTGACACGAGAATTTTATATATTAGAAGAAAGTCGTGTTTGTTACAACACTTATAACTCGAGAACGGCTGGACCGATTGCCATGGTTTTTGATTTGTTGGATTTGTTTCCGTCCCGAATAACAGAATACATCTTAAAAACAATGAAAACTCGATATGTGTAATGAACACTTAATCATTTCAATATATGCTGATTTGTTTATTACATGTCAAACATTTCAAACATTTGTTGTCCAATCCTGTCAAACAGTGTAACAACTTTTTTTTTGGAGCTTATGGCCTGGTTGCTGACACCTTTAAGCCACAACAACTTTATTTTTTTCTGAAGATATCATGTGTGCGTTCAGAAATTTATTTTTTGTAAAATGTCTACAAAGTTCAGGTACTGTTATATTTGTTTGTGTTAGACATTAATTTTCGAAAATTATGTATTAATTATTTAATTTTTAATTCCCAAAACTAATACCTAAGATTTATTCTACAGTAAAAACATAAAAACATCGGAAAGAAACGGCATTTAGGCAGTTGGTAAAGGTTATAAGATTAAGGAAAAAAATCTACAGGTTACTCAAATACTCAAATACTCAAATCTTTATTGCGTCATATGTAGGTACAGTACAATCATGTGTTGTGATTATAGTTATTGTATTCGTTACATATGGCCCTATAAGGGCATGGCAAAAGTGGCATCGGAACGTCTCATTTCTAGGTCATCAAAATTGTCTTGAAAAAAGTCTTGTAGTTTGTAATAGCATTTATTCTCTAATATATTCTTTAGACATTCAATAAAATGGATATTTTTTTCCAAGTCTTTTATGTCATTTGGTAGCTTATTGTATATTTTTGCAGCCATTGAGTGTGGGCCAGCGCTATGCATTTCTAACCGGGATTTAGGTTCAACAAGTTTGTGCCTATATTGAGATCTAATGTTTCGTGCAGTCTTCCGAGGTTGGTCCGCAAATTTATCGAAGAATTCATTATATTTTCTAACAAATTTACAACATTCTAAAATATATAATGAAGTAAGAGAGTATATTTAAATTTTATAAAATATGGTTTGTGAAAGTTATCTATGTCTGTGTCGGGAGTTTTTATATTAGCCAGGATACGGATACATTTTTTGGGCGACAAAGAGGCTGTCTGCATCCACACTATTTCCCCAAAGAGTAATACCGTATCTGAGCCACGACGAAGCAAACGCATTGTAAGCCGTTATTGCTGTATTTAGGTCAGACGCCCGCCTTAGTTCTTTTAATGCATATGAAAAGCTAGACAATTTTGATTTTATTTTGCTTATGTGTTTTTTCCAATTCAAATGCGTATCAAGCTCTAAACCTAGTAGTGTAGCCGTATTTACACATTCTAATCTATTATTATTGTAGCAAAAGTTAATGTCAAGGGGTGATTTTTTGTGGGGGTCTAAATTGTATGATTTTTGTTTTTGTAAAATTTAAGTCAAGACAGTGGTCAGTCATAAAATTATTTATACCATTAAATATGTCAGCTAATATTTTATTAAGATTTAAATTATTTTTACAAACAAAAACAAAAGAGTAAATGTCTTTTTTTATAGGTTGTCTATGATTTTTCTTGATAAGCTATTCATACGTAGTGGTTATATACTCTTTGAGCTATTGTCTATGTCTCGAAAGTTCAGGCACTGTTATTATATTTGGTGGTTTTATGCGAGTGCACATTTTAACAACAATGCCGCGTCCTAGAAGATCTAATCTTTCCCAGCGAAGCCGTAATGCAATTAGGCAACGGAATATCGCGAGTCAATTATCTGATGGAGAACGAGAAATAGCACGAGAACAGCGCCGCGTTAGTATGGAGCAAAGAAGTTCCTTAATTCGTGCTTTTCAAACACGAGCAAAGAGAGGCAGCCCGAGAAACGGCTAGGTTAGAAACGAAAAATCGTCGAACTTATCGTACAGATGAACAGAGGAATAATCTTCGAAGTGCAAGAAGAAATGGTTCAAGTACTGAATCGAGCAGCGTTTGTGTATGATTGCACCATCGACTACAGCTTGCATCGTTTAGTTTGCATTGGTCCAATGGACGTTGTTTGCCAGCATTGTGGAGCATTGAAGTTTGCTGGTGAAACGCCTGGTTTGTGCTGCCTTAGTGGCAAACCATCCGCTTTATTTGTTCTTGCGCCTGACCAAAAAACAAAGAATGTCGTTTACCACAAAGTGCTTGAATGAAAATCCTATTAATGAATTAATCCGAGTTTTTTTTCACAATCTGCACAACATAGTTATCAATCATTTTTTTCTGACATGAGTTTGAAGTACTTAATTTTTTTTTTTTTTATTCTCATTCTGTATGTATGTTTTCATCATCATTCATCATAATAAAATACTTTTTTTGTTTCTATCTAAGTAAATAAATATATTATTTTGGATCATTATTTTACGTTCATCAAAGCCTAAATTAGTTCAGCTAAAAAGTAACACGACATTCATTGACTGTTAGGCGGTACGAAGTTCGCCGGGTCAGCTAGTTACTTATACATTCGCGGGCGGTTGATCTCACCGACACTCTGCTGCATGCCCGCACCGGGCCGGCGCCGGGCGAGCCGGGCCGGGCGAGCCGGGCCGGGCGAGCCGGGCCGGGGCGTCCGGCAGGTGGGACTCAACTACAGAACAAAAACATTTTGCCAAACATTCTAGTTTGACTCACACATGCAAGCGAGACACGGATGTGGGCCGAGCGCGTGCGGCGCTCCGGCCGGCCCCGGCGGGAGGATTCCGTCACACTTACTTATAACAATCTCGTCTCCGGATGTTTCCGTTCGTCTTTCTCCGAAAACGCATGATCGTTTTTAAGACTCCGTGCCCAAAGGGTAAAAATGGGACCCTATTACTGCGACTTCGCTGTCCGTCCGTCCGTCTGTCACCAGGCTGTATCTCAAGAAAGGTGATAGCTAGACAGTTGAAATTTTCCCAAATGGTGTATTTCTATTGACACCAAATACTAAAAATAAAATAAATATTTAAGAGTATCTCTTGATCACCAAACCAAATCTACCAAACTTGATTTTTTACCGTTTCTTCCACGATACTACTAATGGTGACAGGTAGTAGACACTAACTATTCGCAGAATTCAGTTTTATGTTCTCTTTAGATGGAGTTAATTAAAATAAAATAATTAATTAAGGGGGCTCCCATACCAAACAAGTGGTTTTCGCCGTTTATTTTCTAATGGTACGGAACTCTGATTTTTTATTATTACAGATATAATTGATGTAATACGGTGGGGCTGAGAACAGATCGCGAGGTATTCGCGCCCGCCGGCTCCCACTTATCTTACGCCATTTTATCAGTTTCACAATATTATTACGATGTCTCGGATGTAACTTGGAGCGTTGATGTCGGTGTCATTTTTACATTCCATTTGTTTGTTAATTTACACGGCAAAACAAATTTGCTAGATCAGTTGGTAATTTTATTTATAGTTGGGTAGATTTCTTCCGAGTACACCTGGGGAAGTGCGTCATCTTCGGCAGTTATTCTACCGCCAAACAGAAAATACGAAAACATACAAACGTACTGTGTTCCGGTTTAAAAGGAAATGTTTCCAAAGTAAATAGAGAGCAAAGATATATATCCTACATAACATCCCCCTATTTTTCTTTTCTTCTCCTAATCCAAGAAATATGTAATAAAATAATTGTAATAATGACAAAGGTCTGTAGAGTGGCAGAATTTAATTAAAAGATCATCTCAGGTCTCATTATCCGGTTATCAAACCGGATAATGAGTGCAGTGTAATGTTTGTCAGTGATTTGGACTGCCACAGTTCCATGCAATTATTTGATTTATGTCAAATAATTGCATGGAACTGTGGCAACAATAGTACCACAACCAGCGCTGAGTAGCGGGTGTTCCGTCGGCGGTCAGGTCGGGGGGTTCGAGTGTCGTCAAACTCCTTACTAGCATAGACAATAGATATAGATCGAATTGAATGATGTGAAAGCTTCAGCAAGAAGTTACTCTTAAGCTCAACTGTTCCGAAGCAAGCGTCGTGTCCGCTCGCCGCGCGGCAGCTAACAATCCGCGGGACAGCAGAGCCTGCCCCCCCCCCGCGCCCTCCCCCGCGCCCTCAGTCCGCCGCCCGCACGCCGCACTGTTTGATGTATTACCACTTCTTCGTTTTTGTTCCTTTCTTGAGGGACAAATATTGATAATCGCGGATAGGATGCGAGCCGGCGCGGCGCGTGAAGGCGAGCGTGCCGAGGCGCGCGGGGCGCGGGGCGCGGGGCGCGGGGCGCGGGGCGCGGGGCGCAGGGCGCGGGGCGCGGGGGCGCGGGAGCCGGACACACGCAGCGAATTACTGGAGGAACCTCCGTGTGACTGTATGAAGTACGGCTTGTGGAGCTTCATTGTGACGGATATGTGTTTTAATTTTAAACTGTCGCGTGCGTTTGTTGTTTCGTGTGAGCGTGCCGCCCACGGGTGGTGTCGCCTGATCTGACGCAATGAAGCAGTCTAGAAGCAACACGTTTGTCTCCCTCGGGGAAATGAGGCGGGCCGTCCCCGTGCCTGCTGGAGCAGCTTGGAAATGGATTCGAGAGCTCCCACTCGGGAATCTTCAGGAAAATTGAAATATGCAGCGTACGCAGCTCGAAAAAATGGAGATCGTACCAATGTTAATATTGTCAAAATAGTTTACTTTAGCTGTCTTTACTCCATTACGAGTAACAGCATTCCCTTATAGAAAACTCAACTGAAGCGAAGTCCGACACCAACGTCACTCGCTGTCGTTGAAATTGACCGCATTTAATTGTTATTTCCGTTGACGTTATGTTATGTATTATTAAGTAATTAATTTCTGACGTTAATTCTCTTAAAATAATAATTGTTTTATCAAGAAACTAAATGTGTATTGAAATTGTTAAGATGATTTAAAATATTTACAATTAAGTATTTTGTAGTAATTTCAATCTTGACTTGTATTTATTACAGTAAGAGTAAAGTTTACATTTAGTTGGTTGTTTTCATTGTTTTTTTGTTCAATTATTTATATTATGACAATTCATGAGTCTATACTGTGAATACCTATCAAATCAAATCAAATCAAATCAATTTATTGAGCTTGTGGTCCTGGGTTACAAGGGTGGTACTTAAAATACATGACAGTTCTCCAGGTCCCGCATTTAGCATGCAAGCAGGTAAACAAGCACAGATTCGCTCCTGTATGGAGTACTGTTCGCACCTTTGGGATGGATCGGCTAAGTATCAGCTGGAGGCTCTGGAATCGATCGAGAGACGTGACAAAAGGCTCATAGGCAATGACAGTCTTGTGCGAAAAAGACTGCAAAGTCTCGAACATCGCCGGAAAACTGATAGCTTATCGGTCTTTTATCGGATACACTTCGGAGAGTATGCGACTGATTTGTACGATCTAATACCACCTTGCCCTTTTTTTTCTATCGGAATGCTCGTAGCTCGAAAAAGCGACATCGTTTCATGGTTGATGTTCCAAAGACTCGAACAAAGAGATTTGACTCTACTTTTGTGACAAGAACGTCTAGGCTGTGGAATACGTTGCCTGAGAGGGTTTTTCCCGATAGTTACAATCTTTGTGTCTTCAAATCGAGAGTGAATCGGTTTCTTCTAGGTAAACACGCTTCATCGTAGACCGCATCATCGTTTAACATCAGGCGAGATGGCGGTCAAGTGTAAACCTATAAAAGTTAAAAAAAAAAGCAGAGAATGTAACAAAACAAGATTCATATACAGAAGATAAAAAGTGGTTATTAAATTACTTAAATAAAATGAAGTTTTTGAGACACCAAACTTTCAAGCCACTACAACAAAGAATGTCTCTTTTTTGAAAACATTATTTTTTCTTCTAAGCTTCTAAGATTTGTTAAAATAATATTAAAAAATATTATGTCAGTAGGTTTACAATTAATGTCATAATAGTTAATTTCAAAAGTACAATAGCTAAATAAATCAAATAAAACAATGTCAATGAAATAAACCAGTGTCAAATCAAAATAAAACTACAATACTAAAAAAAAAAACCTGAATGATAATAAATGAAATTGAATGGAATGTCTACCTGGAGCGGGTTCACATCAACGTTACAACGAATGAGAGCTCATCGAAAACAAATGGCAATAGGAGAGCTGTGAGCGCGCTCGAGCATACACACGGGAGCTCAGACAATCCGCCGGTCGCCGGCCGCCGGTCGCCGTCGCCGGCCGCCGGCCGCCGGTCGCCGGCTGGAGCCGCGTCCCCCGACAGCCTCGGTAACTCGATTTCCCGGCTCGCACACGATGAAACGGATTTAATCGAATTAGAAATATGCATTCGCCTTTCCGTATCGAAACTGTGTTTAAATTTTAAAAGCCTTTCATTGAAGCGATGTTTTAGAGGGCATTAATCGAGTTTGTGTCGAGGGAGGGTTCGCCGGCGGGCGAGGAGCCGGTAACCGAGTTATCTGCTTCGAGTTCCGAGACGGGAACCGACTCCTGCTCGGAACATACTCGTGGCGCGCGACACCGACCGATTCCGACTCCGACAGATGTAGCTTACGTCGTAAGGAGATAAGATTGTCTTTTGGTTTCAGGATCATAACAGTAAATCCAGCTTTCGTCACCTGTTAGTATGTCGAACACAGCATTTGAATCACCTCCGTTAAATCTTTCAATCATTTTACGGCACCAATCGACACGATGGAGTTTTTGAGCCTCAGTCAAATTATGAGGTATCCACCGGGCGCAAAGCTTCCTGACCGCTAAATGTTCGTGTAGGATTTTGTGCACTTGACTCATACCGATGCCTAAGCTTGTCCAAATCTGCTGATAGGTCACTCTTTTGTCAGTCTCTATCATACGCCGCACAACACAGATGTTATCTTCAGTCGTCGCCGTAGAAGGCCGTCCCTCACGTAAATCATCAGTGAGATTAGTGCGACCACGTTTAAACTCATTAAACCAGTTGTAAACAGTCGCACGAGATGGGGCTTCATCGTGAAAGGCCAATCGTAGTCTATCATAACTTTCTTGTTGACTTAAATGACATCGAAAGTCATAAAAAATCATTGCACGAAAATTTTCTCGTGTTAAATTCATGTTGACGTGACACAGACAATTTTCAATTTGCCGCCAAATCGTAAAACAAATGACAAATGAATGAAGTATTTACTCAGTAAGATTGGCAAAGAGTTCTATTTTCAAATTATAGAATTATTTTTTTATTATATTGTTTATAAGTGGCCAGTTCTAAGAACTTTCAGTTTGACCCTCGTATTATAGTTGTTTTCTCTCGACAGCGGCTTACCTACCTTATAGATAAGTTACCTGTATCCCACACACTCGGATGTTATGTATGTAAAACATCTCCTTCAGTATCAAAAAAGTAAGATATTATCACTAGGTATACTTCAATGAAATTATTATTCTACCGAAAAAAATAAAATTCGATTCCAATTTTATCCTATATTTAAGGGTGAAAAGTATCATGTCATGGAAAACGGACCTGATGGAGATCTCCACATTTTGTGAGGAGTCGATTCTTAATGTTGTGTCTTCTCCTCACCACGGCGCGGCGGCTGTAACGCTACTGCTAAAATATCGAAGTAGTTAAATAATAATGTAGGTATAGCTGTTAAGTCCCGTGTAGTGTTTTCAGTAGGAGTTCAAATCGCGAAAGTTAAAACTAAGTATAGAAAAACAGATGTCCATGAAAAAGTTAAGTTTTGTCAGTATCGATTTCCGAGAGCCTTGAAGGTATATTTTTTTTACATATTATCGTCAATGTACGGAGTTCAATATCATACGTCACTGTTATACAGCAAGTACAGTTAACTGACTGCTCACAGCTCTTAGTTCTGTTAGATAATATGAGAGCACGCACCGCGCGCGGCGAATAATGTGAACTATATTTTTTTATAATGTAACTGACGGATAATTAATGTTTTTTATACTACACCTGCTCGGAAAGTACCTTGATAGTTTATCAAATTTACGGTAGAAAGTACGTCATTGCATATCGAACAAATATGCGACGAGAAAACTGAGCGGGAGAGAAAAGTGTATGAAAATCCATTTCTTACGTGGTTTTTCTTTTTTAATTTTGGGTAAGACTATGCGCTGGTAACCTAAATATCAAAAGCCAAAAAGTTTTTACAGTGAGTTTTTATCTCCAAGTTCGCAAAATGACACTGGCCACTAGCTGTGTGTTGGATGGTGTCAAACAATTTGAAAAAAGAACATGTGAAAATTGCAGATTTTTTCAATTTGTGTGTTGTTTGAGGATTCAGTTTTCGTAGAAAAGTAAAATAAAACTATCAAAATGATGAGTATTGATAGTGATGATGAAGATTTTTTAACTCCGCCGCAGTTGAAGGAAACAGCAAAAATACTGATTGATAACCTTTTACCACAGAAATCAATTAAAAAATATAATAAAACTTATGACGATTTTTTTGCAGTGGAAAAGTGAAAAAAATGCGGCATCTTTTTCTGAAACTGTTTTGCTAGCTTATTTCAGTGAAAAAGCACAAAAACACAAACTTTACAAATCCCAAAAAACTTCGTAGTGTGCAAATAAAACAAGTATGTTTATAAATGGCAACACTATATTATGTAAATCCAGTCATTTTAACATCTCACAATTTGTTCATAGAAAATATAGGTGCAACATCGTTAGCGTGTTTTAGTATACAACTAGCGCCATCTATGTCACATATAAAGTATTAAACAAGTATGAACATACCGGCCGCCATGGACCATGTCCAGTAAAAAAAAACACAAGGATTCAACAAACCCGACAAGAAAGAAAAATACAAATAAAAAATTAAATGTTTATCTATCATTAGTTGCCGGCCAACGGCAAAATAATAAGCCTTGACACCGGTCTCTTAATAACATTTTCCTTAGATTTCAGTGTAACCACACGGGTAAAGTTGTCCAATCCGGGATGTTTAGAAATAATTAACTACTCTAAACAGCTGGTTCGGTTCAATTGTTTGTCCAGACCATCAGCTCTCAACTTATAAATCAATTTTGACATCTTCGGCAATCGAATGACATCCGGAAATGAAGTCATCCGTGTAGAAGTAATAATGATTCTGGTGGAGGCCAAGGGAAGCCGAGCACCTTCAGTGTGTGCCAGTTTCTGCAGAGCTCGAACGGTTAAATATTGAGCTGAGGAGGTTCCAAATGTGACTCTTAAGAGTTGGTGATGCTGTGACTCAGCATCTGGATTATCACGCTATAGAACGAGCGGAAAGTCTGCGTCCTCCTTCGCAATACTTAACTTGCCTGTACATCTTTCCAATAACACTTAACGATAACATTGTTAATTGCAAAGCGAATGCATTATTATGTGCATGAGTTCGAGCTGGAGATTGCGGCCTACCATTGAATCATTGTTTAAAGGCCCTCTATTGGTCGTTGAGCAAGAAAGCGTGATGTTGCACACAAACTCGTATGTACTGTAGTACTGTGGTAGTCTAACGATAAAACGAACATACTTATCTCTGGTAATTGTTTGGGCAAACAACGCTTAAAACTTTGCTTCCTCGTGAGTTAAATGTTTACTGCTAAGGTGAAGGTTCGCTTCAACTTACTAGAATCTCTTTAATTTATCATTGTCACTTATGTAGGCGCATTGAATGCATGCTTACTATGACGTTATGGCATCTATCATCTTGTTTGGAGGCTGATCCTGTATTTTACCAGAGAGGATCCAACCGAGTCGAGTGTTTTGAGCAATCACGGATCCCGACGGGTCCCTGATCAAACCATCTAATAATATTTGGCTGTATACATCAGCACCCAGAAGTAGATCTATCTTGTTTGGTGTGCCAAACGATGGATCTGCTAATTCCATAGACGTGAATTTCCATATAATTTCCATAGAAAAACGTGAACCATGACCTTCTTACTTGGAAAGAAACTGGTAAGGTTACTTAAAACATGAGCTTTAACGGTTAACGTAAAACTGGGGTCTAGACGAGATTTAACTTTTACCAATACTGAATTATTCGACGATAAAGTCGAACCTTGGTTGCCGCCTAAACCTGTGACAAAGTTTGTGCTTGGTATTTTCTTAAGACCGAGAAACTGAACTGCCGCTTCGGTGATAAATGAAGCTTGAGACCCTTGATCTAACAAAGATCTAAACACGTAAGCAGATCTAGTTTTAATTGAAGGTACTTGTACTATTGCTGTTGGCAACAATACTTGACTGCTTGTATTTAAGAAGCACGAAACAATATGTGATTCTGATTCTGGATCTACACTCTCGGCCTCAGAGAAAGACGATGATGTTTCAGTTACTGTTGCTACAACATGACTCTCTGCAGGCTGATCAGTTGTGGCATCGCCAGCAACCGATTTGAAGTTTTTTTAGATGAAGTAAAGTGTGATGTTTTTTCTTACAAAAACGGCATCGAGTAGACGAATTGCACGAATAAAGTAAGTGGTTGGGAGACATACAATTAAAACATAAATTGCGACTTTGGACAAAAAAAACTACGGCGTGTGGTAACATCATCTTTGGCAAACTTTTTACAATTGAACAGTTTGTGATTTTCTGTACAAAATAGGCATGAAACAGTAGTAGCGACATGATGGCAAGAAACCTTATCTTCCTTTGGAGACTTTGTATTAAGAAATTCTAACGAACGAAATCTAATTTGTAAAAAAATCTTCAAACTCTTTTAAACTCGGTAACTCTCTACTTGATTCACAAACTTTCTGCTCCCACTGTTTCCGACTTTCCGGATCTAGTTTCTGACTAACAAGGAAAATCACAATTATATCCCATGAGTTTACGTCTAAACCTAAATTTTCTAATGCTAACATACATTCTTTAGTTGTATCTAGCAACTGTTTAATAGCATTGGACGATTCCGATGTCAAGATCCTATGGCCTGTCAAACGTCTTAAAATACAATTTCCAAGATATTTTTTGTTATTGTATCTGCCTTTTAATTGATTCCAACATACATAGTAATTATCAGAAGTATATGGAAAATGTCTTAGTAACATTTCTGCTTCACCTGTGAGAGAACCCTTGAGGTAGTGCAATTTCTGCACGTTATCAATACTTGAGTTATTGTGAATTAAAGACACAAATAAATCACGAAAGCTGCTCCACTCAGAGTAATTACCGGAAAACTTTGGTATGGTTATTTTTGGTAGCTTTACATAGCTACTGCTCAATGGTTCTCTCTCAGTATGACTGATAGCTCTAGGAAGTGGCTGAAGTGATTGCTTAACTTTGAAAAGAACATCCCTTAATAAAGCCTTGTAATCTATGTATGTTTCTTCTACTGCAGAATAAGTATCATTTGCAAAATATTCAGTCTGCTCCAATTCCTTGGCATCTAAAGCGGATACAATTTTTTGATGATTACTTTCAAACGTTGACCAATGCTGATCTATAGCCTCTAACCGAGTTTCAATATAACCCAACGTAATACGTTCTTTAGGTGTCTTTTTGAAGTTAACTCTAGTATTATTAATCTTACATTTTATGTCTTCTTGAAGTTTTAAATACTTATCAGCCATAACGAAAACAAAAATTCAATGATACAACAAACTTAAGTAAACATACAAGTGTAAAATATAAACAATTCCAAAATATCCGTGGCACAAAGTAACAAATTAAAACACAACCAAAAATCACAAGTCCAATAAACAGTTTCTCCAAAATTTTCTAAGTGTTTGTAACTTCTATCCGAAAACCGGCATGGATTCCCCGTCACTTCACTTTTCTTAAAATTATTCTAAGTCCATGCATTACTTTTCGAATTTTTCTAAGTCAATGACCACTCACTATTTTTTCTAAGTTTGATACTGGTAATTAATAAGGTTTATATTCGTACTCACAGTTTTGTGTTTAAGATACGGCACTATAGACTCACAAGAACTTTCGCTACGACGCGACGTTGAATAGGATGCGCCTCTTGTTACCACGGCTGGCTGGATCACGATGTTTGGATGTCCCAGGGGGTGCTCCCCCCGCTGCCAAGCTGACGCTGTAGCAGTACTCCCACTCCGTAGGTGCCTCTTCACCAGGGCACTGAACAGCGATAGCGTACCACTGCCCGACTTTTGTAGGGCGGACGGCGGACGCAGGTCTACTTCAATGCCTTACCGGCATACGAAGGACCATGTAAAAATCCCAAAAAACTTCGTAGTGTGCAAATAAAACAAGTATGTTTATAAATGGCAACACTATATTATGTAAATCCAGTCATTTTAACATCTCACAATTTGTTCATAGAAAATATAGGTGTAACATCGTTAGCGTGTTTTAGTATACAACTAGCGCCATCTATGTCACATATAAAGTATTAAACAAGTATGAACACAAACCAAGTACGTTATGGTCTATGTACTCAATGTTGAAAAGTACTATATTGACAAGAAACGACATAAATATTCAAGAATACAAAAAACTTACAGCATTTCTGAAAAGAAAGTCGGAGGGATTGCGTAGTAAGAAATCAAAAGTGCTTACTACAAAGGTTGTTTATTCCTTTTTGCAGATTGCTCCAGATGACAAATATTTGTTGATGAAGGTAAGTTTATGAACAAAATGCACTGGTTTATGATTTATTACGTACCTGTTTATGAGTAGAAATCTACTAGGTTTTCATGTTTGATATTTTTGTTTACAGGTTATTTTGATTTTAGGAGTAAATGGGGCCTGTCGTTCGCAAGAACTTGTAGATATGACAACAGACGATATCGAAATCCTCGAAAATGGAATAATCGACAATATTCCTAACACAAAAACCAAAATTCAGCGATCATTTGTTATATCGGGCTTATTTTATGAGATAGTGAAGAAATATAACGAAATTCACCCCAGTGACCCCAAAACCAATCGGTTTTTACTACAATGTAAAAACCAAAAATGTACGAAACAAGTAATTGGGGAAAACAAAATAAGTACTGTGCCAAGAGAAATAGCTTCTTACCTTAATTTACTCAATCCACTAGAATACACTGGCCACTGCTTTCGCAGAACTTCAGCGACTATTCTTGCCGATACTGGTGCTGATTTAACCACAATAAAACGTCACGGTGGTTGGAAATCGTCCGCTGTTGCAGAGAGCTACATAGAGTAACACAACACGAATAAATAACCAAATATCGGGATCGATTAATGTGCATCAAGACTCATCTCCTCAACCATCAACGAGCGCGGCGATGCCAGATGCCCCTCAGCAGCCAGTTGCCCCTTTGGCACCACAGCCTTCTACGAGCGCAGTGCCAACAGCACAGCCAGTTATTCCTCCTACATTGCCGCAAACAACTCAAACAAACATTAATGGAAAAAATGTTACATTAAGCTTCACTAACTGCAACAATTTCAATATAAATTTCAATTAGTAAAGATTTAGTTTTTTATTTTCCTCGTAGGTGTAGTATAAAGCACAACTATGTATCACTCGAGAGAAAGTGCGATTCCCGATCTCGGGTGTTTTAAAGCCCTCGCCTACGGCTCGGGCTTTAATTCAATTCAATTCAATTCAATTTATTTCTTCGAACCATTATTTTACAAAGAAAACTTGGTAACGTCAATTACAAAATAATAATAAAACAGTTTAAATACATAAACAAGTGACAATATTTAACAGTAAGCGGCTGTAAAGAGGCCTTGTCCAACGGATTCAGTAAATTAGCTAAATCCTTTGTCAAAAGCTTTGTAAAATAGCAAAAAAAAAAAAATTGTAAACAAAAATTTTAAATTACGATGTTAAAATACTCTTAATAATTTGGTAGTTACATTTGTGACATATTTTTTTGCCATACATTTTTGTCCTTAATAAAATCATCAACATTATAATAGGCTTTATCCATTAAATAGGTCTTTACAATATTTTTGAACCTTTTTTCATTGAGACCTGCCAACTGATCTGGTATGACATTATAGAAGCGAACACTGTTTCCTATAAAAGAATTACATGTTTTTTGTAGTCTACACTTGGGAATTACCAATTTGTCTTTGTAGTGTGCCTTAGGGTTTTTATCAGACACTTTACCAATGCTTTCCCTATTCTTTCCCTATTCTTTCTAATCACGGTAATCGAGTAAGTAAATAATAAGACACCCTCGACGGTAATCGGTCACTTTCTGCTCTCGGTGAACAATGTACTATAGTGACTGTGCCCGCTACATCGTTTCTGTTGAGTTTCTATTGCATACTCTGTATGAACCTGAACTTGGGCAGCGACGCAGCGAGCGCAGCCGGCGGCGCGCGCACGCGCCGGGCGCGCCCCGCGGGCGGCGGCGCGGCGCCGGCGGGCGGCGGGCGGCGGCAGTGCGCGGCGCCGCGCGGGTCGCGCTCCCGCCCTCCACACGCGCCGGCTCCGAGCGCCGACGCGCACGGCCGCGACCGCACGTGTCTCGTCTCCGGACTCTCCGAACTTCAGCTCGAGGATCCGCGGTGGTTTGAATCCTTCGATCGCTCGTGTAACGGAACTCGCGGGAATTTATTCAAAAATAATCTGAAATTGTTTTGTTTTGTGTTTGGATACTTTTCGTTTGCGTCTTAAAACCTTTTTTTTTTGTTGTTGTTTTTTCTGTGCGGTAAAGTTTTGACGGTATTTCAACTTTTTTAAATCGCCGGAATTCTTTGTAACTTTGAAGCCTTTAAAGAGACAGTTCCGATAAACGAAAAAAAAAACAGATAGTTCGAATCGAAAGTAGTATAGTGAGTGTTTGAGTCGAGCCGGCATGCCGCGCCTGGCGGCGCTGGCGCTGGCGTGCGCTGCCTGCGCGGCGTTCCCCGGCGCTGGCGCGTTCCTCGACCTGCTCATCAGCCAGGCCGAGGTCATGAAGCTGCTCGGTGAGGCGACACTCGCACACTCGCACACACACACACACCCTCACACAATAACACACTCACACCACCGGTCGCCACACAGAGAGACCAGCTACTAGTAGTCGACAATCTAAACAAAACACACGGATCTTCCATTGTTCTGGCTCCACGTCGAGACGCGCGCGGTCCGCGGTGCGAGTGAGCTGGTTAGTTCAGTTCACACAGCAGCGGAGTCCGCGGGTGTTAGCGCCAGCCAGCTGCAGAGTGGACGCCTGATGATCTAGACACTCCTTAGCAATAACATTTTCAAATTTAGAACATAGTCGTGTATTTTTATAACTTTGTAATATCGATAAATTTATACGCAAAAATAAATTAGAGTGTCTGTTTGTAATTCCAAACAGACACTCTTTTCGCTATATGATTTTCCCGCGCATATTGCGTTAATTTCTTTATTCCCACGTTACTTTTGAACGGTCAGATGAAGTTTGACAATTAAAATATCGTTAGATTCGTTTTAATCACCCAACTGTCCTTAGATAGTATATTGTATCAGAAAATGTTTTTTTTTTAAGTAAGCACGCTCCATCGTAGATCGCATCGTCGCATATCATCAGGAGAGAAGGTGGTCAAGTGCGAACATATATTAGTTAAAAAAAATACAGACGGGTTTTTAATTAAAGTTATTATCAAATGCAGAACATTTTACCAGATGTCCGCCCCGGCGTTGCCCGTGGTACATTATATAGTACTCATCAGGATCCCGTACATATACAACGGTGAAAGAATGGCTGAAATCGGTTCAGTCATTCCTGAGAATATCGCCTTCAAACAAAACACCTCTTCAGCTTCTTGCTAGGCCACCTGTCGGAAATAGGTCATACCAACTCAGATTTAGAAAAAAAAAATGATTAGCATAGATTTTATATTCAAGAGGTATGTAATCTGTGATATTCAATGACGCAATCTTAGACACATGCTGTCATGTGTCATGTCAAAGCAGGAAACGTACGAAAACTCTCAAAAAGGAATATTTTTTCCCGATTTTGTTACCTCGATTCGAATCGATTCATGCTCCGCTTCTATTAATAATAGCCTTCCTTGATAAATGGATTATCCAATAGAAAAATAATCTTTCAATTCGGACCAGTACTTCCCGAGATCCTAGCGTTCAAACAAACAAACTCTTCAGCTTTATAATATTAGTATAGATAAGTGGATAGTTCGTAGGCCGTGGCCCGTACCGGCTAGTGGGGAATATTGAAGTGTTTAAAACATAGTTCTCAGTTCCGAGGCCGGCAGGTCCCCAGGTCCCCAGGGGATTGTGATCTCGGCCGATATATTTCACATTCTTTTTTTAAAACTATTATAGGTTTACATTTGACCGTCATCTCACCCGATGTTAAACGATGATGAGGTCTTCGTGCTTACCTTGGATAGTAACGATATTCTTTCGATTTGAAGGCACCAAAGTTGTAGTCATGTGAAATAATAAATTTCTATAATCAATGTGTTTGTTATTTACACCGGATTTGAATAGATGCCTTCTGGAGCTGGTCCTAGTTCCGATTCTCTAAATTAAACACGTCACTTGGTGTGTCGTCCCACAGAGCAGAGGATCGGAAACACGTCTATGGATGAAAACACGTTATATGAAATTAAAAACTTGGATTCTACGATACAATACACAGAACGTGATATACCACAACTGTCACGGCGGATGACGTCACGGATGCTGTGACTCGAGTGCTTCGTTCCTACTCATATTCTAGATGCGAATTTTTGTATGTTTGTTGCTCAATTCTGTTCAAATATCATATTAAGAAAATATTAAGATTACATTTTTGTATAGGTAGAAAGAAGAGCTACTATTATTATAAATTTAATGTCGGATGATGATTATTAATAAATTACGGCTAGTCTAGTTAGGAGAACTTGCTACTCGTAGCTAAAATATACGTACGTAGGATATTATTACATCTGTACATATATCCAAATATAGATCACTGCGTATTGAAGACTCTATCAGTAGTTCTGAAATACTTTATGAATTAATCGAATACATATCATTTGAAAATTCGGAGATACTATTCGAAATGTATCATAACTGTGATGATTGTTATTTATTTAATATTTATTGTACAGTAACAAAACTAATGTACAAACGGAAAGCTTAACGCTAGGGCGCATTTTCTACCAGCTACCCGCAGAGTAGGACATTTAAATGTTATGTAGGCAAATGTAAACAGTAGAAACTAAAAAAATTTTGATACAAAATAATGTGAAAAAAAGTTTAAAAATAATATATTATGTACACGTTGTTAAATACTTTATACATACAATTAAGAATACTTAATACATAGAAATATTGGTAAAAAATAATAATAATATTTACTTATATAACTATAATTATATATATATATTACTTACATATATAAATAAATTCACAAACTAAAAAAGAACATAGGTACATATAGATAACTTATTAAAGATGAGTACCTAACTAAGATGATGGTCCCTTTAAATAGCGCTCCCGTACCTACATGCCTTTTGAAAATATCAAAATCTAAATTTATGAATAAATTCAATGAATGTGTCCGGCAACTAATGTCATATTTCCAGTCTTGCTGCGAACTACGCTACTCTGTCTTCAGCGGACCCTGGACTGTGGTGCAGGAATCTGCATTTGTGGTGGCAGGACTCTTGGCAGAGTCCGCCAAGAAGAAGTACCACACCATTGCCAGTTATTTTACCGCCAAGCAAACATTACTGTGTTCCGGTTTGAAGGGCAATGTGACATTGTAGGGCATAGAGATAAAACATCCTAATCTCGGAGAGCTCAGGCCAGTACTAAGAAATGAGTTACAG
Source organism: Ectropis grisescens (assembly GCA_017562165.1). Taxonomy (NCBI): domain Eukaryota; kingdom Metazoa; phylum Arthropoda; class Insecta; order Lepidoptera; family Geometridae; genus Ectropis; species Ectropis grisescens. The sequence goes on from CM029771.1 coordinate 63,698, forward strand.
GCATGTGTGTTGCTTACTCTCAGATGCATATCTTGCTAGTGTTGTCACACTGTAAACTTAAAAAAATATATAAACAATTATACACAAATCATAACATAACTTTACATCCGGCTACACGAGCACAATCAGTGCCTCTCCCCCCTCCTGCCCCTCCCATGCATCGCCGCTGTATTTCCACCGCTCCGTTAGATTTGTTCATTATTTACCAACAACTCATATCTGTGACACTATCGCAACACAACACAAGACGGGCGTCTGACGTCACTACCCTACGTCACTACCCCTGACGTCACTTCCCCCGGCGGAGATCAAAAAATGCAATTATCTACCCTCGATCAGCCGCGAGCCGCCGGTTATATTTGTTCTACAAATTCGACGGATTCCGAATGCAACGGGTCGCGTTCCCATCCACGGCACGTCAACGGATTATTTAGATAGTCATATTTGTGTGAATTAAAAATTTCTTTAGATAGATTTAGGTATTAAACACGATTCCACAGACAAAATTAAATAAATGCAGAGGACTCCTAAAAATATATACACGGTCGAATTGCGAAACCTCCTTTTTTGAAGTCGGTTAAAAAAGCTTCAAATGTCGAAAAAAATAAATGAGAATTCCGCTCACGTTTCGATTTCAATGCACATATTATTCAATTAGAGAATAATAGATTTTATAGACAAAACGATCACATGACTCAAGTTGGATCACGTGTTCGTGCGGGGTTATACAAACACAAAAATCGTCATTGCTGTTTGCAGGTACGATAAGGTAGCAAAATATTTCAAAAGATGACCCATACAAACTGAATTTTTCTAAACTGAATAGTTAGCGCGAGTTTGCTCTTACAAAGTGGTAAAAAGTATGTCCCCCCTGTATCTTCTAAAATAAGAGAATGACAAAATTTTTAAAAAATGCATGATTTACATTACCATGTAAACTATCAACGAAAATTGGTTTGAATGAGATGTAGTAAGTAGTTTTATTTTAATACGTCATAAATTGACTATTGTTAAAACACTAATTAAAGTAACAACGAGCTACAAGAACTTTTATATTATGTAACTTGCTGCTACGGAAGCCTTCATGGGCGAGTCCGACTCGCACTTGACCACTTTTATTTAAAAAGCTATCGTTGACTATTGACCTTAAGATGGCTGCCTGTTAGTTGCATATTCGTGTTAATAATATTTCTTAAGCAATAAAGAACTATATCGTCTTGCGTGCATACATACATAAACATTAATTTAATTTCACGTTATACTCACCATTAGATAGACTTTGGCGTACTTACTTATAGCAATTTAAGTAAGTAATTCATTTATTCCATAAAGATTATAACTACAATGTAAAGAAAAGATTTTACTATTAATTTATCTAAATGTATATAACAGTTAAACGTTGAGCCCCAAACTAAGCTGAGCCTGTGCCTTGTTTTCGTTGAGCCTGTATTTGTCAACATAAGTGTTGGAAATCGGTTGAAATTCGATCCGAGAAACTGACAGCTAACATTTTTAGTATACAATTGCTTGTCTCTACGCCAAACACCGGGGAACACGTCGGTAGCCGGGGAACACGTCGACAGCCGGGGAACACGTCAACAGCCGGGGAACACGTCAACAGCCGGGGAACACGTCAACAGCCGGGGAACACGTCAACAGCCGGGGAACACGTCAACAGCCGGGGAACACGTCAACAGCCGGGGAACACGTCAACAGCCGGGGAACACGTCAACAGCCGGGGAACACGTCAACAGCCGGGGAACACGTCAACAGCCGGGAACACGTCAACAGCCGGGGAACACGTCAACAGCCGGGGAACACGTCAACAGCCGGGGAACACGTCAACAGCCGGGGAACACGTCAACAGCCGGGGAACACGTCAACAGCCGGGGAACACGAACACAACAGCCGGGGAACACGTCAACAGCCGGGGAACACGTCAACAGCCGGGGAACACGTCAACAGCCGGGGAACACGTCAACAGCCGGGGAACACGTCGGGGAACACGTCATACAGCCGGGGAACACGTCAACAGCCGGGGAACACGTCAACAGCCGGGGAACACGTCAACAGCCGGGGAACACGTCAACAGCCGGGGAACACGTCAACAGCCGGGGAACACGTCAACAGCCAGGGAACACGTCAACAGCCGGGGAACACGTCAACAGCCGGGGAACACGTCAACAGCCGGGGAACACGTCGGCGGGGCCGTGTCGTGTCGTGGAATGGAGCCGCTCCCCGCACCGCACACTGCTGCCAGCAATCGGAATGTTATTAGAGATAAAAGTAATTCCCCGCTGCGCGGTGCGCTGTACATGAACTGCACCCTGATGCCGAGCGAGATACACTTCTAAATGAGAAAATAAACTTCTAAATGGGAAACTTGTGACAAGGGCGCGGGACGAATGGAGATTACTGAGATTGAGATCCTTATCTGATGTCGGTTATAATAAATCCAACAGTTGTAATTGTTCGTCACAAGTTTATTATAATTGGATTTACACCGTGTAACGTTACATATTGGCTTTAAACAATATGTAAGCGTACATTTCCTACTAAAATCATCATTCATTGGAGACTATGGAGAAACTTAGGTACTTACATAGTCTCCAATGAATGATGATTTTAGTAGGAAATGTACGCTTACATATTGTTTAAAGCCAATATGTAACGTTACAACCGTCCAGTTGCTATAACAAGGTTGTAATCTATTCCGGTGTTTATAATGTTCGCAAGCAGTGCCCCAGGTTTTAATTGCGCAATACCCGACTATAATATTGTGATATATATTTAATGAGTTTTGGGAACGGTCTATGAGCTGACTATTCTAGATTATAATCTGACATAGTCGTGGCCATCCGTGTCACCAGTCACTGCGGAGGTCGTAGACACAACCGCACCGTGCAGAAGATCGTACAGAAGACATACGATCTGCCGCTTTGCTTGGCGTTTGTGGACTATGAGAAGGCTTTTGACTCGGTGTCAGCGTGGCCTGACCTAGAAACCATACAGTGATACCAAATTGACTGGTGATATATAGAAGGGGTATTTATTTATGATATATATAATTATCTATAGGTCATCAGATGTTTGTATGACGCCTATGACCGTTCAAGATCAAAAGTCGCCAGCAAAGGATATGTACCTGCGTCGAGGAGCCCACCGCATCACTACATTACATCCACCTGAGACAAAGGGACGTACTCTTCGCGTAAGAGAACGCTTTGGGAAGAGTAATCTAGGTTATTCAGCATATCTTGTAAATCTTCCAACGTTAGGGCCACGACGACGATATCGTTATAGAATAGATAATATAATATAATATCGTATGCATATTGTAGGTGAGAGCCACATCCATTTCGACCCTTTATTTCGATATTTTTACGAAATAGCTCATAAGCGAATGTGTATTCCAAATACAAAAGTTGATGCTTTCTTCTACTGGTGTGTTTGTGTGTGGTCTCAAGTGAATACCTTTAGCACTTACATTTACATTGAGAACCAAACCATTGGCGAGCTTTGGTAGATACGTAGACGTCAGATTATGGAACCAAATAATATATTCCATAACCATTACAATTATATCAGTCACAGCGCCCGCACAGGCTGAAGGACCACCAGAAGAAAAGCATAACGACTGCCATACAAAATGCAATTTGCATGACATGCTGATACAAAAAAAATACCGCTCGTTCCAAGCGTTACGTTATTTGCCTCTGAGACTGGGATCGAGGTAGATGGATACAGATAACTAATGCACAAATTGCCTAAAACTATTTCTATCCTACAATTGATGGACCGATGAAGATACCTCGTGTTTGCTCGGGGTGTCAGGCGCTGTTCGGTCACGGCCGACCGCGGTACTGCGACCGACTGCCCACAGAGATACTGCGACCGACTGCCCACAGAGATACTGCGACCGACTGCCCACAGAGATACTGCGACCGACTGCCCACAGAGATACTGCGACCGACTGCCCACAGAGATACTGCGACCGACTGCCCACAGAGATACTGCGACCGACTGCCCACAGAGATACTGCGACCGACTGCCCACAGAGATACTGCGACCGACTGCCCACAGAGATACTGCGACCGACTGCCCACAGAGATACTGCGACCGACTGCTCACAGAGATAATGCGAGCGACTGCCCACAAAGATACTGAGACCGACTGCCCACAAAGATACTGAGACCGACTGCCCACAGAGATACTGCGACCGACTGCTCACAGAGATACTGCGAGCGACTGCCCACAGAGATACTGCGACCGACTACCCACAGAGATACTGCGAGCGACTGCCCACAGAGATGCTGCGAGCGACTGCCCACAGAGATACTGCGAGCGACTGCCCACAGAGATACTGCGACCGACTGCCCACAGAGATACTGCGACCGACTGCCCACAAAGATACTGAGACCGACTGCCCACAGAGATACTGCGACCGACTGCCCACAGAGATACTGCGACCGACTGCCCACAGAGATACTGCGACCGACTGCCCACAGAGATACTACGACCGACTGCCCACAGAGATACTGCGACCGACTGCTCACAGAGATACTGCGAGCGACTGCCCACAAAGATACTGAGACCGACTGCCCACAAAGATACTGAGACCGACTGCCCACAGAGATACTGCGACCGACTGCTCACAGAGATACTGCGAGCGACTGCCCACAGAGATACTGCGACCGACTGCCCACAGAGATACTGCGACCGACTGCCCACAGAGATACTGCGACCGACTGCCCACAGAGATACTGCGACCGACTGCCCACAGAGATACTACGACCGACTGCCCACAGAGATACTGCGACCGACTGCTCACAGAGATACTGTGAGCGACTGCCCACAAAGATACTGCGAGCGACTGCCCACAAAGATACTGCGAGCGACTGCCCACAGAGATACTGAGGCGGAGCGCTTACTAAACACATCGATAACTATAACTTTATATCGACATCGATAACTTTTTGAATATTCACAATAAAACATTTGGTTCCGCAGACACAATAAAAGCGCCACATATTTCCCGCCGGCAACGCATCTGATAATGTCTCCCGGCGGCCCATAAACTAGCCCCGTACGAACCGGTATGAAGTCACTTCGTTAAGTACAATGTGAGCAATATTTCAACGGTTATCATTTTTGTCGGAATTTTGCGTGTTTTGACCACCGGGGTAGAGACAGGGCGAGGCCGAAGCGGGGGCGGGTCGGGGCCGGGGCGGAGGCGGGACGGAGGCGGTCAGGAGCGGTCGCTGCCTGATGGAAACAACAAAAAATGGTCTTCGCCAGGGATCACTGCGATCTCGAACGATCCCAGAAGTGTTTAGTTTCGTTCGCAGCCCGGCGCGCGCCCGGCAGCCGGCCGAGACCCGGGCGTGGCTGCGACTCCGCCGGATCCGTCCGAGTCTGCAGCACACCGCACCCTACAGCTTTGCTGACGACATTTACCACCTTCATTTGGAATTGATATGATGAGCATTGGCATCGGTCCACAGCTTCAGAAGCTATCGAGCTACTTGCACGATACAACACCGAGTAAGCTCCCACCTCTTCCGTAGTCGGGCTCGCTGCCCGCGGTCCTACATCAACAAGTGCGTGAGGAGCTACCCCCCTCCCCGCACAGCCCCTCCCCCGGTTCGGATCAACTTCGACAAAATAAACGTTTATCTCCAAGTTTCGCGCTCCAACAACACGCTCCATCCATACAGGGTTACACACACGTAGCTAACTTCATCAAACTACCACCAATTTGCATCTAGTTTTAATATGTTTTCGTGTCGAATAACCAAATTAACCATGTTTGTATAACTTGATACGCGGCGTGGGAGTTACAGACTGTCCTCACTGTCGGGACTATTTCGTTAGAGCGATGCATTTCTTTCAGACTCGTACAATCTTTCTTCGTAACCATTCTTTCAGAGATATTTTATGTGGGAAAAAACTTGTTCCGTGCTACATTCTAGTTGGATGCGCCCGCGGGGTGCGGGGTGCGGGGCGGGGTGCGGGCGGGGGGTGCGGGGTGTCGCTAACTTTCAACTTTATTTCTTGGGCCAGAGAGACGAGCGGGGTAATCCGAGTATTCTACAGAAGTGCAAATATATAATACATATTAGCTGGGATCGCCGGTTGGGAACGTTCACATCTTGAAAAATAAACTTAAAGTTTAGTATACAAGGTACCATCATCACAGCGGCCGGCAAGTGTTGAACCCTGCCAACTATTTTCATATAAATACGTCATCTTGATCGCAGATCGCCCGGTAGGTACGCCTCATATTTTACTTTTTTCCGACGTAGAACAAGTGTTGTATACAACTCTTAGTGGGATGATGTAAATATTAGTTATATATGTTAGTTCTCACAACACAGCGTCCGAACCCCCGGACTAGCTCCCAGGTCGGTGAGCGCCGCGTCATCGTGCGAGGAGTGACGTCACTGCCCGAGTGTATTCATTTATGATAAAAGGGTTGTCTACCACTTAGCACACGTCTCGGCGAACTCGCCAGACACAGGATTATCGACCATTCATTTGTGTATGTTCAGATCTGAGTGATCAGGTTGTAGACAGGGAGTTCCTTCATAAGAGTACTTTGTTCTGTCTGACGTCGAGTTATTTGCTTGAACTAGTTCCCGGTGGTTCGCGATGTAACCGAGCGGCAGGAAACCAATTTGAACAAACCCGAAGCCCGCTGTAGCCGGATGTTAGGTTATAAAGTGTAAAATGGTATTACCCTGATTACGATCCCCATCTCATTGGTTGCAGCGAGACAGCGATCTAAACTGTGGAGTTTGTATGCAGGCGGGGCGAACATCATTTGTGCTTTGTACATAGAATAAATACGATAGACGATGTTTATAACGTGTTTGTTTAAAACTTAATCGCGACATTTGCTCGTAGCCTTCCGATTAGAAAAAATCAATTTCCTTGCAACCTAACTCTTAGCTACAGCTAAATTAGAAATCTGTCAAAATTAGGCAGCCCTACTTAACCTTGGTGGGTGTGTAATACTTCAGGAACCCTAGAAGATAGGCAAACTATATAAATATAATATATGTAAACGACGTGTGCAGTAGGGTCCCACACAACACACAACCGCTCACGCGTCGCTCGGCGCGTGTTTGCGTGGAGCTGCCGCGTGTCCGGACGCGCTTTGAATTAACACAGAATCTAAACACGTACCTATGCTGGTTTTGTGTACACAGATACTGCGAGCAGTTGGTTTGTTCGTTGGTAGCCAACGAATGACTGGTCTCGGTGGTTCCCGCGTCGGAGATAGCTGCGCGGGGTCCGGCGGACTGTTTGCTCACTGACTCAGAAAATGGGAAATTTCTTTGGAAACATCCGGCGCGGGGTTGTGGAACGATAATGACAAGGATCTCATCAAAGGGATGGATTTACACAAAAAGGGCGATCATTAAAAATGTAAATTATACCAACACAGAGTCGCGCGCTCGCTCGCACACTATCGGGTTACAGGTTGGGAAGTGTTCTAAATGAATGTACTAAAGTATAATTTAACATTTTTCACCGCAAACATTCGCCGAAACGAACAAAAATACATCGTTATCAAATTTCATAAAGTTTATGTTTTTAAATCAGCCAAACCTGAAGCGAGGAATGAAAATATGAGTATTAAACGGGACTCAACTGGTGACCGACATTCGTAACGAAATTCCGGAAATAAAATTTATCCGTTTTAATATTCCCTACGGACGTGTTTGTTTGTCTTTCTCTTCGTTATCGACGCCGGTTTTTCGCTGCATGCGGACAAACAAAGAACAATATTGAAGATTTTCAAACTCGAGCAAATCGACTAATTTTCTAGTGATATATTTATAGATGTTCTGAAATGTGTTCCGTCACGTTGCTGGAACGTATACAAAGGACGCTCGTCGGGATCATTATCACGTCGTAATGAGTCGCGCCCGCGGGCACAGCCCCGACAGAATCACTCTACCACACTCCACAGAGGCGGGAACCAGCGGGCGCGGGCGCGGGCCTGGAGCTCACCCTGAAGCCCCGTGCGTGTCGGATCGGAGCCCCGCCGTAGAGTACGCGCCTGTTTGGGCACCGTAACCTTGAAGACCCGAGATTCTCCATTCTACGAGAGCTGATAGAAACGGCCGTAGAGGAATTTCTCTATGCCTGTATCTATTGTAGACTCTCTCCCCAAACAACGCAGGCCAAACATATCATACCAGACCCTGTTTAATAAAAGGTTGCCGTCAAGATGTCTAGCGATATTGCAAGTCTGCAAGCTCAATATCTTCACCCCACATATGAGTGACATACGCCATAACATCCCCGGCGCACCGGTTTCGGTGGAACCCTCGTATCTGCCGCGTGTAGACTACACGAGCTTCATACGGATGACCTGAGAGGTTATTACGAGTACGAGGAAGACCTTCGTTCCTAGTATCGACTGTAGAATAAAACTCTCTGTTCCTCGCTTGTTCGCTGGCAGCGGTCCGACGCTGTTACTCACGCTTCGTCGGTCGTTGTATTGATATTCTTTCCCACCTGTATATGACGTAAGATGTATAACGTAACTAAATAACAACTAGTTTATCGAGTACTTGAAAAGGAGGTCAATACACCTACGGAAAAAGAAATCCCAGTTTAGCTGTTATGAGGTGTGAGACCTATTCCATAACCACAAAAAATCAGTTCAGTTCATAAGCATAACCAGCCCACTAAATGTTCCCTCTGCTGGGACTCGAGGATTCTCTCGTAAAGAGAGAGTTAAGGCCATAACCCACCACAGTGGTCCAGCGCTTTTGGTGGATGACACATGACTTCGAAAGATTCTTGGTACATGTCGGTTTCCTCACGATGTTTTCCTTCACCGTTTTAAGTTAGTGGCATTACGCACATGACTTCGAAAAGACAGTGGTGCGTGTGGGGTTTGAACCCGGGGTCTCCGGATCGGCAGTCGCCGATCTCCCGACTAGACCAGCCGTAACTTAGTACGGTAAAATACATAATAGTATGTATTATTATCACTAGGACAGTTTTACATACTCGTAACTTAGAGCAGGTGATGTTTGTAAAAACATTGTGACTTTTAGTAATGTTATGATAACTTGTCATGTTTTAATTACCACGCCACATTATTTTGAAAACATTCTTGTATTTTTGTAAAGTTGAATACAATGAACACCGCAGCCATTGTTCCGCGGCACGGAGGCTCGCGATGGTTGGTTCTCTGATGACGTGTCTCGGATCCTCAACACCTTCATCATCCCCCGCCTACTCTGAACATAAACATGGTCGCCCGATTTCCGGGCACGCGTCGTGCGCGTGGTCACAGTCCTGCGGCTAGCTGGGGAAATCTGCGAAGCTCCTCTCTGCCTGGCCTTCTAATGCTCACACCAACCCAAAGGGCCAAGTAGAGGCTGTAAGGGGCAACCTACAGTGTCTACTCTACAGGTTCATGAATCACTGGGCTCCAAGCGGCTGTGGACGACTCAGCGAGCCACTCGCGGTACACAGACGTCGCAACACCCCGCAGCAACGAGCATGTCCGTAACACTGAAACTGATAGCTCGTTTTCTGTGTGTTTAACTGACATATTCGACTGAGATTTTTCCCTTTACGACGCGAGAAACCACCTTTTTGTTTGCAAAATTATCAGTAGGTACAAATTAATGGTATTAACGTTGAGACAACGTTTAATCCGGTAAGTATTTAAGGGCATACCCCGAGCAAATGACCTTGAGTATTTCTTACCTCATCTCACACCGCAAGAAAGAGCAAGAGAGAAACAGTAGGATTTCTCGCTGTTTTACGCAAAAATTTTTGAATAAACGCTTTATAAAATCAGATTGAAAACAAAATCTACCAAAGTGTTCGTAATGGAATTGCTTATCCGTTTGTGTAAGTACAATATCCAAATAATGGCGAGTTTTTGAGTAGATGCATGATAATTATAATTATTTTTAATTTTTATGGTTTCGTTGTGAGGTGATTATTCAAACAATAAAGTCATTAGCAAAAAAAATAAACTACCATTTTGAAGCCAAAAATATGTAGAAATTTTATGTATTTTTTACCAGTTGATATTTGTTTTGGCTAATGAGTAGATAGCTTTGAAAATTGGACAAAAAACTCGTTTTGCTGGGGGACGCAGTTTAGTCAATGACGGCGAGGCTTCATGACAAGGTCTAATCGTAAGTCAATCGTATGTGACGGCCTTTAAAGCCGTTTGTTTTTGGGTTGGTAAACTCGATGGGGTAATGTCGTTGAATTACCAAGTTCATATTGCCATCTTCCAGGTTTATCATTAGACCCTAATTACCGTCAAGCACCAAAGTACTTGTCAAGGCAAATAAAACGAGCTCAATATCGATGGTGCTATGTCGTTTAGTTTTTGTATATATTACGGTATATTCATATTATGGCATATTAACATAGCAAGACATGTTTTGAGTAGTATGTTTCAACATTGTCTGAGCGCACGTCACGAGTCTTTTGAACTTTTTAACTCCCGAAGCAATAACGACGAGTGTTATAAGTTTGACATAACTGTGTATGTGTTTGTGGCATCGTAGCTCCCAAAAGGAAGAACCGATTTCATCAGACCAAGACAACTAAAACGATCCCAGATTTGACGAAGTTTCGTCATTTCATTACAGAGTTCCTATGACCCACTCCAAGATCCATCATCAGATCTTGGTTAATATCGGAATAGGTGAAACTAATAAATATAAGCTTGTAAAACAACTCGTGATGTTGTGCTCGGACAATGTTGAAACACGCTGTACATTCGAAATATGTCTTGCTATACCATAATTTATATTAATATGTCTTAATATATATTACGGTATAGTTGGGTGACGTCACGAAAATATATATTATAGCTGCGTGTGTGGACACTCGAGGATTTGTATAGAAAATTTACGGAAATATGTCCAGCTATGATATATGAAAATATATAATATTATAGCTACGTCTGTGACGGCCTTTACTCGGAACTCGCTGGCTCGCCGCTCGCCGCTCGCCGCTCGCCGCTCGCCGCCTGGCGCTCGCCGGCCGCCGCTCGCCGCTCGCCGCCTGGCGCTCGCCGCTCGCCGCTCGCCGCTCGCCGCTCGCCGCCTGGCGCTCGCCGGCCGCCGCTCGCCGCTCGCCGCCTGGCGCTCGCCGCTCGCCGCTCGCCGCCTGGCGCTCGCCGCTCGCCGCTCGCCGCTCGCCGCCTGGCGCTCGCCGGCCGCCGCAGCCGGAGTCGTCACTTTCAATTACCACAGAAAACGCGACTTGCGAAATTTTCGTGCGATTTCACGAACAAACTGAAATTTATCGCTGCGATAACGTTACTTTGAAAAGGCGGCATAAATTCTGCGACCGAGCTCGGCCGAGCGCCACCGAGCGGCGCCGGAGACAGCCGAGCGGCGGCCGGCCGCGGGACGACTCACGACTTGCCGTCGTCCTAACCGTGTTATTCCAACCATTTGATTGGCGCGCGATCAACGATCTGACACATTTTTTATTAAAAGCGAATTGGTAAAGATAGCGCTGTTAATTGAATTAAAAAACGTTTCACACTTCAAATGTTATTTCGCAAAACCAAACCGAAATCAATAAAAAATACCGCTCAGTCCAAGGTTTATTAAAAAAGTTAATCGGGAAAATCATTGTAAGCGAATATTGTTATCGAGCACGAACTAACGTTACAATAAATGTTGACATTCTATTTTATGGTGTGATAAAAATTTACAACCAAATGTCAAACTACGAACACAGGGCAGGGTGGCGGCTGGCGCTACCCTCGGGAATTCAGATGGTGGCGCCACCATCCTTTTCTATTCTATTTCGTTGCCGTATTTTCGCGTGGAACACAACGATATTCCAATGACGAATCGTGTACACGATCGAAGAAGTTTGTGTGTCTCGCAACAAAACGCGGCCGCGGAAACACACGAGCGGTTAGTTCGCAAAAGTCAAACATAAGTCAGCGGGGTGCGGGGACTCCCGACTGCGTTTGAAAGTCAAACTAGTTTTGACTTACTGAAGACACAAAAAAGAGTTCTGAAAGAGATATTAATTTTTATTTCTTGGAATAAATTACATTGTTCTTTTTTTATGCTTCAAGTGAAAAGCGAAGCTGTGTTTTGGACAAAACAGCTTAAAGAAAGAGATCTAGTAAGTGAGGATACGTGTAAAAAGGCTCGTAGGCAACGACACGCTTGTTCGTAAAAGATTTTAAACTTCAACACAATGTTACATGTTTATCGGATACATTTCGGAGAGTGCGCAGCAGATTTGTAGGATCTAATACCGCCTGGCCTTTTTTATTTTCTACTGCTCGTAGATCCAGAGAGCGTCATCGTTTTATGGTGGATGTTCCAAAGCCTCGGTTTGAACGAAAAAGTTTGATCCTCTGATCGAAACAAGGTCAGCTACACGTCGGAGCTGCTCTTGATATGATTCCAGCGTCTTCAAGTCTAGAAACGTCGTGTAAATCTTGACGAAAAGATCGGAGTCTCGTGTCCGCGAAAAAAATTCGAAAGAAACGAAACATAATCCTCATTGTGGCACATTACGAGCGACGGGACGAGCAGAACTTGTGCCTGATGGTGAGCAGCACGCCTGCCCGTAACAGCACGGTGTCACACAGCTGTTACTGGAACATGAAGAGTACAAATCGTTATGTACCCAGAGATATAGGGGGATTTATATCTAGACCCTGTGATTTCTGTAGAAACATTGCTTTAAACTGGAACACCATGACGTGTGGTCGTCACTGCTTGGTGCTGGTTCTGGAAAAGGATTGATGCTTCTCTGGGCGCACTCAGCAAAGAATGAAGTTCTATCACATATGTAAAAATTACATAGGATGCTTAAAGGTCATCGAACTATTAAAAACGGCAGAAGCGGCAAACGCGCTTCTACTATGGCGATGCAAAATCAGGTGACATCTCCTGATTTAGTCTCAGTCGCAAAATGGAGTTGTGTACGTTTGCTGACAATTCAACTTTAAAAAATTTCAAACAAATTTTCGCCACGTTATGTTGTCTTTAGATTATAGCATATCTCATCTTCGTTTCTTTAATTATATCGATGTTAAAGGTAGTACTTTGTTTCTGAGCCTTTGACGGGTGTATCAATAACTCAGTTGTGCCTGACTGGCAACACTGCGAGCGAAGTGTATGGCTGGCAATACTATGAGGGAAGTGACGCTGCATTGAGATGTAAAACAGATTCAACATTTATTTGAGTAACGAGAAAGAAAAATCTCATTATTGTAATTCGTGCGCATTGAGTGCGCATTCTGCCGCCGCGGGTTCGAGTCCCGCGGGGGCCACAATTACTCCACTAACGCTGTTTGGAGAGGACGGGGCGCATCCCGCCCCGCCCCGCCCCGCGCCGCTCCACCCCGCACTGCACTCACGTTATTCATATCTTTTATTTTTACACTAGAAAACTTTTAACACAATTTCGGTCATCTCATTTCCATAAATGGCGCCGCAACAACTCTACCGGCGCCGTTTAACAAAATTGCTTTCGATATTTTATACCTCTTTCTGTCTCTGTAACGTTGAGTGAATTTCAAAAGAAAGTAATAGCAATACCAAAACTAATTTTGTTAGATAGCAGCCGGCCCTGAGAACTGATCTGTATCAGATGTATCAGAATACGTTCGACGTTGTGATCTGTTCATTACTATCGTTTTAAAATTTATTTTATATGAAAGGTAAAACGGTGAGCTCGTGATTCAAATTATGTATTAATTAACATTTTTTTTATGGGCAGATCCTTTTTTTAACCCCCGACCAAAAGAAGGGGTGTTATAAGTTTGACGTCGATGTCTATCTGTGGCACCGTAGATCTCAAACGGGTGGACTGATTTCAATGCGTTTTTTTTATTTGAAGGTTAATATCCGTGCGGATGTTCTTAGCTATGTTTGGTTAATATCGATTCAAAATGGCCGCCTCCACAAAATGACAGACAAAATATTTCTTCACAGTCTACCTTAATGTGGATATCAAATGAAAGAGCTTGACTAGTAAAATACTGTACATTAAAACAAATTTCAAATCTAAGATGGCCGTCACTACAAAATAACGAATTACATAATTTTTTTCACTACTACCATAATATGGGTATCAAATGAAAGGGCTTGACTATTTGATTATTGTACAGATTATAAATCAGAGGTAGTCGGGGGTAAATCAAAATTTTTAATTTTGTTATTATCATTTTCTCCGGAAAAACGTAGACCGACTTTAATTTATCAACTAAAGACCCTGTTCCAATGAAACAGAAACAAAATACGAAAAAAGTATCACGCAAAATCAAGATTCACAAGAGTTCTTGTGTAGCATCCATACAAAATAAACATACAACTTAATAATTGAAAGTCGGTTAAAAACCAAATTGCAATAATTTACTGTATACCTTATTATTCCAGTAGACTATACCTCTATTTGTAACGCTCCATATTTATTTCTTTAATCGCTATACTAAACATATTTTAAATTATTGAAGGACAAGAGATAGGGGAGATCATTGGTTGCAGCTCGTTCTAAGCCCCTGTAATATAAGCTGCTTACACGATACAGATGAACACATTAGAGGCGTTACTCAGCGATCATCCGCTAAGAGGATTACACAGGAATTTAAAAACTCATCGGTTGAAAGGTTCGTCAAAGTACAACTCAGAAGGTATTCATATCTCGAGTGTCTACAGAATCTGTATTGATGTGATGACGCTCGTCACTCGAACCGGCGCCGGCGCGGGTAATCCGACTAGCTCTTCTGCAGCCTAACTACATCGGTTTTGGGTTTTTTTTATTTGAATTTAACAACTCCACAGACTCCGGGGTCCGCGACCTTTGTCATTTGTTTTCTTTTTTAAATGAATCTTGGATTAGGAGAAGAAAAGGGAATAAAAAGGAATAGGGGGGAGTAGGGATCATTTTCATTCTAATTCTAGGCCTATTTTATTTTCTAAATCGCCTTCTATCGACCTCATCAATTTTGGCTTTGCTATAATATTGCTGTCGCTATAATTTTAAGCAAAAAGAAGAGAGAGAGATGCACTTGACATCCGAAATTCTAGTTATGTTTCCAGTTAGGGGACGCCGTAGAAACCTTGCCCAGGACGCTGACAGTGCTAAATCTGGCGTGACCCGACCCGCTCGGAGGCTGTACGCGTGGGTCTATGGTCTACACCCAAAAAACAAAACACTTGTTTGAACTTCGGACACTCGTATCACTTGATTCTCTATACATATTATAGTGGTAGGACTTTTTCAAGAGTCCATCTGGGGAGGTACCAGACTTGTCCAAGTTCTACTACCGCGCAATAATGTACCTGTTGTTCCTGTTTGAAGGGAAACGTTTTTAGAGAAATTACTGGGCATTATGCAGTGCTAGACAATGATTTGGACTTTTCATGAACCAATAGCTGGACGACAGCGTGCTTGTTATCAGGGAGCGTGTTGCTTGTCATCAAGCATGTTATGTCTTGCGCGTTCAATGTAATCCCGTCCTCTCTCTATATATATTTAGGAAATAGTGTTCACTAACATAACAATCAACGGTTTATTTTTATTATAATAGTTTAGCGCTTGACCGCCATCTCGCCTGATGTTAAGCGACGATGCGATTTACGATGGAAAGTGCTTATCTAGAAGGCACCAATTCACTCTCGATTTGAAAACACCAACATGTGTAGGTAGCTATCGGGGAAAACCCACTCTGGCAACGCTATCTACAACCTAGACGTTCTTATTCCAAACGTGGAGTCAAATTTCTCCGTTCGGGTCTTTGGAACATCAATCATGAAACGATGTCGCTTTTTCGAGATACGAGAAGTCTGATAGAGGTAATGGTGAGGTGGTATTAGATCATGCAGATCAGTCGCACACTCAAGCGTATGCGAAAAATCCCGATAAGCTAGCAATTTTGCAGTTTTACCAACGAGTTTCTATTCCCGGTATTTTGCCGTAATAAAAGTACCCTAAGTATTATTTCAGAATAGAATCTAACCATGCTCTAAATTTTACCCGAATCCGTTTTGATGTTCTGACTTGGTTGAGCAACAAATATTTAAACTTCCAAAGTTTCGTATCTAAAATATTAGTAGTATTTCGGGATATTGAACGATGCAGGTATGGAACTAACTAATTATATATTGAAAGCCTGAGAAGATCATCATGACGTTCTGGGAGTATTTTGAGACTTATCAAAAGCTTTCGACTGTGTTCATCATGACACTCTTTTAAAGAAACTTCAGTTTTATGAGGTTTCGAAACCAGCTCTAAATTTCATTTCTTCATATTATAGATTATATAAGATATTATCTTAAAGACCGTGTACAAGAAGTCGATGTTGACGGTGTGCAATCAAATGAGTCGCCTATAAGAATGGGTATGGGTGTACCACAAGGTTCCATACTTGGACCATTCTTGTTTCTTATATACGTTAATGATCTACCTTTTATGATAAAGAAACATAAAAGATAGAAATAGTTATATTCGCCGATGATACATCACTTCTATTCAAAATTAAGAGAGGAATAAATGATTTCACAGAAATAAACGTACTTTTGGATATTGCGTGCAAATGGTTTGATGCAAATAATCTAGTACTTAATCCAACTACAACGAAATGTGTAAAGTTCACACTCTGCAATGTAATGTGCGGTAAACTTGATATAAGACTGAAGGATGAACTTATCGAACCTGTACAATCTACTCGTTTTCTGGGTATTTCAGTAGAGTCAAAGCTTCAATGGGGTCCTCACATAGAGAGACTAGCTGATCGACTTAGTTCAGCTGCCCACGCAGTTCGTCAAATTAAAAAAATATCTGACGTTGCAACAGCTAGGCTTGTTTATTTTGGCTACTTTTATAGTATTATGCCCTACGGGATCTTATTATGGGGTTCGGCTGCGGACAGAAACTCTGTTTTCATATTGCAAAAAAGAGCAATCCGTGGTCTATATAATTTATCAGCTAGAAAATCAGTACGGGAGATGTTCAAAACTATTAACATATTAACAGTCCCTTCATTGTATATTTATGAATGTATAATCTATGTAAAAAACAATCGAAGTCGATACAGATTTATAAGACTTTTGATGTTACATTGTATGTACTAATGTAGTATTTGTATACTGCGTGTATTGAATATTTGTTATTTGTCTTCGACAAAGCCTTTTTACAGCTGCATTTAATTGATTAGGCCCCTTTACAGCTGCTTTAGTCATTTTGACATTGATATTTTATCTTATTATGTACACGGATTCTTTTGCCTTTTTGTAAATGACGTTACCAAGTGTTCTTATGAATTTATGTTTTTTTTCAATTCAATTCATTTAATTTATTCATACCATTAATTCATAAGAACACTTGGTAACGTCATTTACAAAAAGGCAAAGAATCTGTGTACATAATATGATAAAATAACAACGTCAAAAAGAATAAAGCAGCTGTAAGAATAAAGCAGCTGTATCGTATGGTTCGAATAATTGAATTGAATTGATCGTGGATATTCCGTAGAGCGAGTCTCGGTATGTCTCGATGCAGTTTAATGCGCCGCATTCAAGGGCAAGCTGACAAATGGAATAAATATGGGATTCGATCAAGTTTTTATTTCTTGCTCTACAAGTGTACGAAACTCCAGATAAATATATCTCTAGTCCGTACGGGCTTCGGCACGTTCCAGCTAATCATCTATGTTTAGTTTATTGACAGTACTTAGTAGCAAATTGCGTTTATTTGTAATTTATATCGCACTAAAAACTAATTTCACTTAATTTCCGAGAGCTGGCACCAAATTGTGGGTATTCGAGGCAAGCTGAAAAATTGTTGCATAACTGTTCTATTACACCCAACACGGAGGTGCAGCGCTGGTTGGCGAATAGCGGGGCAAAGTCAACCCAATTAAAATTTCAAAATGCCTCAAATATATTTTTACAAAACAGTTTTTGACGCCTCTGGCAACTTTAAAACTTCGACAAAGTTGTCTGGATATTTTTTATTCTCTAATCATAAAACTGTATGAGATTAGGATGGCCCTCAAATAAATTAAAAATAATAAGGAACCTGGCGACGACAGAATTACGACTGAGCTTCTGAGAGCAGGTGGACAACCGGTACTTACTTATAGTCCTCCTGAAGCTGTTCGACTCCGTCGTACTTGATGGTAATACGCCAGAAGCGTGGAGCAGAAGAGTGGTGGTGCTCTTCTTTAAAAATGGTGACAACACCTTGTTGAAGAACTACAGACCCATCTCACTTCTGAGCCACGTTTATAAGTTGTTTTCAAGGGTAATCAGGAATCGTCTCGCACGCAGGTTTGACGACTTCCAGCCACCCGAACAAAACGGTTTCCGAAACAACACCATAGAGCACATCCATATGCTTCAGCAGATTAAGAGTATAACCGGCTACTATGTATAGCATATGTGGACTATGAGAAAGCCTTCGATTCCATCGAGACCTGGGCAGTGCTTCAGTCTCTCCAGCGATGCCGCATCGACTATCGTTATATCGAAGTGATGAAGTGTATCCAGCATCCATAATGTCTGTCCGATTACTGGATCAGTGCACAAAACATATCCAGCTACAGAAAGGCGTGAGACAGGGAGATGTTATATCTCTGAAACTGTTCACTGCCGCGCTGGAAGATGTTTTCAAGCTACTGGACTTGAACGGGTATGGTATCAATATCAACGGCGAATGCATCACTCACCTTCGGTTTGCCGACGACATAGTCATTGTGGCGGAGTCGCTGGAGGACCTCAGTGCTATTGGATGTATTAGTGTATGTGAAGATAATTATAATAGGAGAACTATGTAACAAATATTTCACCTTGCTTAAAATACTTGTAAGCCCTAAACTTGGTGTCAGCTTTCGGATTATCTATGCTCGTTTGGCCGCCGGTAGCCGGCCCGTCCACCGACCGCCGGCTCGGTCCACCCGCAGTAAGAGCTCTGTGTGTCGGCAGGTCTGGACGCGGAGCTGTACTACGTGCGCGGCGGAGTGGTCAACTCGTACGCGGCGCGGTTCACGGTGCCCGTGCCCGCGCACCTCTCCGACCTCGTGTTCATGTGGCGGGCGGTGGGAGCGCCGGTGAGTACGGTGCGCGGGTCACGGTGCCGTGCCCGCGCACCTCTCCGACCTCGTGTTCATGTGGCGGGCGGTGGGAGCGCCGGTGAGTACGGTGCGCGGGTTACGGTGCCCGTGCCCGCGCACCTCTCCGACCTCGTGTTCATGTGGCGGGCGGTGGGAGCGCCGGTGAGTACGGTGCGCGGGTCACGGTGCCCGTGCCCGCGCACCTCCCGACCTCGTGTTCATGTGGCGGGCGGTGGGAGCGCCGGTGAGTACGGTGCGCGGGTTACGGTGCCCGTGCCCGCGCACCTCTCCGACCTCGTGTTCATGTGGCGGGCGGTGGGAGCGCCGGTGAGTACGGTGCGCGGGTCACGGTGCCCGTGCCCGCGCACCTCTCCGACCTCGTGTTCATGTGGCGGGCGGTGGGAGCGCCGGTGAGTACGGTGCGCGGGTCACGGTGCCCGTGCCCGCGCACCTCCGACCTCGTGTTCATGTGGCGGGCGGTGGGAGCGCCGGTGAGTACGGTGCGCGGGTCACGGTGCCCGTGCCCGCGCACCTCTCCGACCTCGTGTTCATGTGGCGGGCGGTGGGAGCGCCGGTGAGTACGGTGCGCGGGTTACGGTGCCCGTGCCCGCGCACCTCTCCGACCTCGTGTTCATGTGGCGGGCGGTGGGAGCGCCGGTGAGTACGGTGCGCGGGTCACGGTGCCCGTGCCCGCGCACCTCCGACCTCGTGTTCATGTGGCGGGCGGGTCACGGTGGGAGCGACCGGTGAGTACGGTGCGGTGCGGGTCACGGTGCCCGTGCCCGCGCACCTCCGACCTCGTGTTCATGTGGCGGGCGGTGGGAGCGCCGGTGAGTACGGTGCGCGGGTCACGGTGCCCGTGCCCGCGCACCCTCCGACCTCGTGTTCATGTGGCGGGCGGTGGGAGCGCCGGTGAGTACGGTGCGCGGGTCACGGTGCCCGTGCCCGCACCTCTCCGACCTCGTGTTCATGTGGCGGGCGGTGGGAGCGCCGGTGAGTACGGTGCGCGGGTCACGGTGCCCGTGCCCGCGCACCTCCGACCTCGTGTTCATGTGGCGGGCGGTGGGAGCGCCGGTGAGTACGGTGCGCGGGTCACGGTGCCCGTGCCCGCGCACCTCCGACCTCGTGTTCATGTGGCGGGCGGTGGGAGCGCCGGTGAGTACGGTGCGCGGGTCACGGTGCCCGTGCCCGCGCACCTCTCCGACCTCGTGTTCATGTGGCGGGCGGTGGGAGCGCCGGTGAGTACGGTGCGCGGGTCACGGTGCCCGTGCCCGCGCACCTCCCGACCTCGTGTTCATGTGGCGGGCGGTGGGAGCGCCGGTGAGTACGGTGCGCGGGTCACGGTGCCCGTGCCCGCGCACCTCCCGACCTCGTGTTCATGTGGCGGGCGGTGGGAGCGCCGGTGAGTACGGTGCGCGGGTCACGGTGCCCGTGCCCGCGCACCTCCCGACCTCGTGTTCATGTGGCGGGCGGTGGGAGCGCCGGTGAGTACGGTGCGCGGGTCACGGTGCCCGTGCCCGCGCACCTCCCGACCTCGTGTTCATGTGGCGGGCGGTGGGAGCGCCGGTGAGTACGGTGCGCGGGTCACGGTGCCCGTGCCCGCGCACCTCCCGACCTCGTGTTCATGTGGCGGGCGGTGGGAGCGCCGGTGAGTACGGTGCGCGGGTCACGGTGCCCGTGCCCGCGCACCTCCCGACCTCGTGTTCATGTGGCGGGCGGTGGGAGCGCCGGTGAGTACGGTGCGCGGGTCACGGTGCCCGTGCCCGCGCACCTCTCCGACCTCGTGTTCATGTGGCGGGCGGTGGGAGCGCCGGTGAGTACGGTGCGCGGGTCACGGTGCCCGTGCCCGCGCACCTCCGACCTCGTGTTCATGTGGCGGGCGGTGGGAGCGCCGGTGAGTACGGTGCGCGGGTCACGGTGCCCGTGCCCGCGCGGTGGGACCCTCCGACCTCGTGTTCATGTGGTGGGGCGGTGGGAGCGCCGGTGAGTACGGTGCGCGGGTCACGGTGCCCGTGCCCGCGCACCTCCCGACCTCGTGTTCATGTGGCGGGCGGTGGGAGCGCCGGTGAGTACGGTGCGCGGGTCACGGTGCCCGTGCCCGCGCACCTCCCGACCTCGTGTTCATGTGGCGGGCGGTGGGAGCGCCGGTGAGTACGGTGCGCGGGTCACGGTGCCCGTGCCCGCGCACCTCCCGACCTCGTGTTCATGTGGCGGGCGGTGGGAGCGCCGGTGAGTACGGTGCGCGGGTCACGGTGCCCGTGCCCGCGCACCTCCGACCTCGTGTTCATGTGGCGGGCGGTGGGAGCGCCGGTGAGTACGGTGCGCGGGTCACGGTGCACGGTGCGCGGGTCACGGTGCCCGTGCCCGCGCCCTCCGACCTCGTGTTCATGTGGCGGGCGGTGGGAGCGCCGGTGAGTACGGTGCGCGGGTCACGGTGCCCGTGCCCGCGCACCTCCCGACCTCGTGTTCATGTGGCGGGCGGTGGGAGCGCCGGTGAGTACGGTGCGCGGGTCACGGTGCCCGTGCCCGCGCTCCTCCCGACCTCGTGTTCATGTGGCGGGCGGTGGGAGCGCCCGTGAGTACGGTGCGCGGGTCACGGTGCCCGTGCCCGCGCACCTCCCGACCTCGTGTTCATGTGGCGGGCGGTGGGAGCGCCGGTGAGTACGGTGCGCGGGTCACGGTGCCCGTGCCCGCGCACCTCCCGACCTCGTGTTCATGTGGCGGGCGGTGGGAGCGCCGGTGAGTACGGTGCGCGGGTCACGGTGCCCGTGCCCGCGCACCTCCCGACCTCGTGTTCATGTGGCGGGCGGTGGGAGCGCCGGTGAGTACGGTGCGCGGGTCACGGTGCCCGTGCCCGCGCACCTCTCCGACCTCGTGTTCATGTGGCGGACGGCCGGTAACATGGTGTTGATAAATTTTGGATGTGCACTGAATTTTGAACAGTTATTAACCGTAAGACGTTATCAGCCCCGTGTGGCGCCACCACGCAGTCCGTCGCCGCCGCCCGCGCGATTCCAATTCCACTTCAAAACGATTTAATTTCACCAAACAAAGGCCAGATTAAAGCACCCGATTTGTATGGAGCCGCAGAATACTCTGCACAGAGACACAAGTCCGTATCAAACGAGAAAAAAATGGTAATAATCCTAGCAAAAGTATAAGCTTTGGTGCAAATGTAACATACGAGTATTTTAGAAAAATAGGCTTTCGTTTGTCTGGCATCTCACCTGGAGCTTAAAAAGGTTACAATTTGAAAACTCCAGTATTAATTAATATTTCCAGTAACGCACCGTATAGAAGAATAATCCTCTAAAAATACTAATACCCCAACGTGAAGCAATGAAACAATAAGACATGTGAAACATATGAAATAGATGAATTGCTCGAGTTGTTCATCTGTGTTGAATATTCTGTGCGCGCTCGATCTGAGTCCGCTAAATCCGAATTGGGTGTTGATGAAAGAGGCTTTACACTTGTCACTCAGGTTCTGTCAGCCGCCGGGCTCGGCTCGGCGCGGGGGATACATTGCTACTCGACGATTGTTCAGCTTCGTGTTACATTTGGCAATACGTGTGAATACTAGACTTATATTTAAGGAAGAAATTGGATTATAGAACACATAACAGCACAGTACTCCGTAGCTATTATATTTGATCATGAAAAACTCAACACCCAAATAAATAGATGATTAATTTCGTTGCCCTCTTATTCCGACTAAAACATGAATTGTGTAAAACACTTCTAACAGTAGTCATGTGAGAATCTCGAAACACAAAGTTAGAGATTCTCATATGTGAACTGTATGTAGTGTGGTGTCTGAGTGGTCGTTCCCCGCAGCTGCCGTACGTGATGGGCATCGAGTACGAGAGCCGCGGCGCGCTGCTGCCGCCGCAGGTCAACATCTCCGAGCGCGGGCTCGTGCCCACACACCTGCAGACCTTCAGGTGAGACCCCGGGGACCTTCCGGGGAGACCCCGCTGGAGGACCTTCCGGTGAGACCCCGCTGGAGGACCTTCCGGTGAGACCCCGCTGGAGGACCTTCCGAGACCCCCACCTGCACCTCACCTGCAAAGCACACGAGCAGACTTTCAGGTCAGCCACGACACAAAACTTGTTTAAAGTGTTAAGAAAAGTTGACTCAAATGTGTCTGCAAACACATCATCCTGACCAACCGGACCAGACAAATTGTTGAGAAATAGGGTCCTTAGAAAATCAGGTGCTTAAAGCAGTACGTGTGATGACACTATGAGTCTTGGCGGCTCTCCGCTGCAATTCTGGCAGATACCATCTTCTACTTGCTGTCCTTTAAGTGAAAGAAATGTGTTCGATTTTCGGTGAATTGTATGTATGGATGTTCCTCATCATTTTCTCTTCAGTGACAAACGGATACTTCCAAACTGCCCTTCTACCGCCTAACTAAATGGTTTTTCGTTCGTTATTGTTATCTGTATCATTTTTTGCAAAAAAGAGAAAAAATATTTGAAAGCTAAGCTAAAAGGGTCTACCGCTTAACTATAGTAGTTGGTTGGTAGACCCGTGAGCGCGCGTGACCCGTGCGGTGAGCGCGCGTGACCCATGCGGTGAGCGCGCGTGACCCGTGCGGTGAGCGCGCGTGACCCGTGCGGTGAGCGCGCGTGACCCGTGCGGTGAGCGCGCGTGACCCGTGCGGTGAGCGCGCGTGACCCGTGCGGTGAGCGCGCGTGACCCGTGCGGTGAGCGCGCGTGACCCGTGCGGTGAGCGCGCGTGACCCGTGCGGTGAGCGCGCGTGCAGCACGGAGCGGTCCGCAGGGTGCGGCTGCCGTGCTCGGGCGCGCGCAGCGCGGAGGTGCTGGTGACGCTGCAGCTGAACGTGTCCGCGCCGGGCGGCGGGGGCGGGGGCGCGGGGGGCGCCGAGCGGCGCCGGAACCTCGCGCTGCTCTTCAAGAGGAACAAGATCTGCTTGAAAGGTAACTGCTGTTGGAAATCAATTCCAGCGAAGGGTGTCGGTACACCACAGGCTTTTCCTAATTTGATCACCAGTACCACAGTAGTACGCTTTTACAGAAATGAATACTTTTTACGAAAGAACTGTTTTGTGTAATTTTTAAGCAAAGTTAGACTTATCGAACGTTGTTCTTCCTCGCTCTCGCCTTAAAGTATACTGCAGTAGACAAGTAGTAAAACTCCGCAATTTATAATAAAAAGTTGTTATTTCGAAGTATTTGTGGGGAAAATGTACCACGTCTTGCATGACCTACAACACAACGTGAAGGTAAATGTAAATGGAACATTGATGAGCTCTAAGATCGGGTTGTTGTCAATTAATCTGGTAAGTGGATTATACAGGGGGAAGGAACGTTCTCGGGGTGACGCAGCTCGCTGATATAATCTGACTGATTTCTATCGTCACACATGAAGGGGGATACAGACGTTTCGAGATTGGCAAAAGCAATTAAATTTGCGACACCGTTACCATTCCGGACACCTCTATAAGTACATCTATTGTGTTTTTACGTGTCGTCGCGAGTGTCGACTCCCGAAGGTCCACTTTTTTAAGCTCGTTTTCCACCAGCTCGCCTGAGTCCGCTCCGCCGCGGTTCCTCCAACTCCCATCATTTCAGTGGCTTCATCTCATTTCGTCCGCCAACTGTTCCGCCGGCGCGTGTATCGCGTACGCGACTATGATTATTATTAGGTCGGCGTGAGGGGTGTATATCGCGCGCACGATTTATCGTTATTGCGGCGTGCGGCGGCGGGGACCGCGCCGACTTTATTTTATGTGTTTTAGTGCGCCATCGACAATAAAGTGATTTGTCTGAGGGACGCCAGAGCTGGCTCGTTACTCAACCGAATGTTTGCACGAGCGCTGGGGACGCCGGGAGCCGGGGCGAAGATAATAAACACGCGGTTATCAAATGTGAATTGGACGACAATGAAGTGGAATACAAGTAACTGGCTGTTTGACCGTAGTTTGGCGAACTGCACAGAGGGAGCCGGTTGTATCTGTTGCAGGAACAGTCAGTACGACGGGTTCAGATTTGAAACCACGCATTTGCATACGTATACAAATGCGTTTATAATATATATATATATATATGATAATTTTTATTACAAATTCGTTTTCTAGATTTAGTGATGATGTAAGGAAGGCGGCTGAGGGTGGCCGGTGACTGATATCATATGGTGTGGGGCATCGGGCTGTCCGGCGTATCTTGGGAGAAACCAGTCCCGCATTGCGTGCATGCGTGCCCATGTCTGTGTATTTGTCTATACGATGGTCAAACTCTGAGTTTGGCTGAGTTTGGAATTGAAATAATAAAGTCTATTTTACAAAATTGCTTTAGCATGGTGGTACGGTCCTGACGTATGACAGTTACATAAGATATTCCTATAATACAATCCTATAATATAATATATACTAACATTTTTACCTCATTCCAAACGTTAAATATGTCGTAACTGAGTAAAGTCCAACCGGTACAATATTTAAGCGTACGTTCAAACGAATAGGGATCATCAATTTCAAACTTGATGGAAACTGTATCAAACCCAATGTTGAGTATTGTAACCAGATATTTTAGAAGCACTCTCTCTAGTAAACAAGAAAGAATAACACATTAAAACAATACACAAATCAACATTTTCCATCCTAACGAGTGTGAGCGACCCCGCCCCCCGCCCCCGCCCCGCGCGGCTCGCCCGCCCCCCGCCGGCCCGCGCCGCGCTCGGCTCTCGGCGCTCCTCACGTGTCAGTAAACACAGATTTCAAATTACAGCTTTATTTGGCAAAATCTCTCCCGCGCTTTATTAGCGTGCGTCCCGCCCCGCGCCCCGCGCCCGCGCCCCGCACCCCGCGCCCGGAGACGCAACAGGGCCCGGACCGAAGGGCACGGGACGCCCCGGAGGGCGCCGCGACCTCCAGTACCTCAGCTCCACTAGGTACTCCATCCACACGACACATATTTCATCGAAAGATACGTGTTGCATGCATTCATTATCATGAACAACTTCTTCTGTGCAACAATCTTAAAATCGTAAAAAATAGAAATAAAAATATTTATTTACCAAAAATATTGTACATATGCAGAAAAGTAACCTAAGTAAGTACTTAGGTATAAATCGATGCTTATAATAGGTACAATTTAAATTTCTCTGTACAGAACAGCTATTACTCTGTGAACCCCAAACTAGGCAAAACCTGTATCTTGGTGCTCAAGTGCGAGTTTGCTAAGTAAGTTATTACATTCCAATGCACATACATACAGCGTGGCGCTTTGGTGCCGACATTAAATGAAACCACATATCACATATCATATTTTCAGACATTCTGTAAAATTAAATTTCATGTATCGTTTTTATTTACTGAGTTATTCGCAATTTTCAAAAACACCAAATCAGAGCAACTTGTATCTAAAAATTTGAGTCAGAGGTAATTAGGTCGCAGGCCACATATCCACGCGTTTCATGAATGAAAATCAGGCGAAAGGTAAATACAATAAAATGAGACAGGTAGTCATACAACATGCAAAACACGCGTTTGTGTGCGAATGAAATGGAGCCGGAAACGAAAAAATGACTGTAGGTACTCCTCTAATGTTAGTCTTTTGTCTTTTTTCTTTTAAACTCCACTAGTTTTGTGTTAGTGCTAGCCGGGCTGCGAAGTTGTCAAGTCCTTGACACATTTCTCGCGCGCTATAACTTTTACTGTAAATCCCTTAACTAGGTAATTTAATTATTCGCGAAAAAGACGCTTAAGTACGTGTCCTACGTGTCCTACGTGTTATTTTTTTGTTGTTTATTTAGTGTAAGTTATTTTGATTCAGTGTCAAAGCGATAACGACGACTTGTTGTTACTTTTTGTGTTGTGAGTGTTTATTTAAGTAAAGATGTCGAACACACAGTATTACACTGCTGCTGAGTATGCTGACATGATTTTACTTTACGGAGAAGCCCATCAAAATGCCGCACTTGCGATAAGAATGTATCGCGAAAGATATGGGAATACTAGGCGATGCCCTACAAATCCCACGGCAAGCGTCCGTTCAAACATTGAACGCCGTTTAAGAGTTTGTGTTCGCTAAGGTGGTGGTCACGTTGAGCATTTAAAAATTTAGACCAAAACAGTGTGGCTCTGTTAGTTATGCGCCTACGATTTCAAAGAAGCCGCCGCGCCGCGCCGCTCGTCAAGCGAGCGAGCGCGCGCGTAGCTATGGAAACGAAGCGTTGCCGCTCCACAACGCTGCGCTGCGACACAGACGAGAAATAGTTACTACGGCTTCGAGTCGGAAAGCTGTAAGTACCTACGTACTAATGTTTATTGCGCATTACGCCATAAGTACTTAGGTGATTTAGCTATTATGCGATAGATAATTTAACTTAAAACAATAAGTATCTGATTTAGATTTTGACAATGATGAATTTATCTGAAAGAGTTCATTGATCAAGGGTTTACTGGTTAAATTTTCTACGAAATTAAAATCGATTCGTGGGAAGATGTTTTAGTTTTACTTTTAAAGAATATTGTAGGTACCTCTACTAGTTCAGCAGCTTTCACGCTAGGTAATATTTTTTGTTGGTACGAGTACCTACTAAGTGGCCTTGAAGTAACGGCTGGTCTAGTCGGGAGGACGGTGATTGCCGATCCGGCGCGCCGCGTTCAAATCCCACGCGCACCAGTCTTTTCGAAGTCATGTGCGTAATGCTAGTAGCTTAAAAACGATGAAGGAAAACATCGTGAGAAAACCGACATGTACCTACCTAGAATCTTTCGAGGTCACGTGCCAATAATGGAAAGTGCCATCTACCAACTGGCACTTTGCCAGGGTGGTGGATTATGGCTTTAACTCTCTTCTTGCGAGAGAAGGCCCCGAGTCCCAGCTGTGGGAACATTTGATGGGCTGTTTATGCGAATTATCCTTGATTCTGACAACACGTACCTATCTTACTCGTATTACCTACTACAAAGCAATCATTTTGTAATGTTTCACCAAATTTACAATAGACACCTAGGTACCTATCCATTTACCTATTTACTTTTAAGTGAAATCGCGGCGTGTCATACACAGATTTTTCATGGGCTGTGTGTGAATTGAATTCTAGCGTCATGTTCGGAAATGATAAGAAATCTTCGGGTAAACTCGGGACCATGGCCATTGGCTATCTAGAAATGCGTTATCATTTCCCACTGGCTGATGTATTTTCTAGATGGTAATGGCCAGGCCCTCCGGTTTCACCCGCGTAGTTTCCAAAGTTTGCTATCAAATACTGAGTTATAAGTTTTCACTTCTATCGGCAGTTCCTATGACTGCCAATATTTTTTGTTTATCTCTTATCTTTATCATATGGTAGGTATTCGATTTATTAGTGATGAACAGGTATTGAAGCTTTTGTCGTGACGTACCTACTTGACCGTTCAGAATGATCGCGCCTTTGTACCTACCCCTCTCGGCCGGCGCGGCGGCGGCACCTACTGAGGTACGCTGCAACGCCGCGCGCGCCGCTTGGAGATACCTACCTATCTGCTTGCGGCGCGCAGCGCGGGGGTTTTGCGACGTTGCCAGATTTACGTTTCCGTAACGATGTGTACGAAAGTAAATCACGCACACAACTGACGTCGTTGAATGAATCTAGTGCAAAGGGTGATTTTGATTCGAGTGCTTGATACAATGATTTAGTTTGTTAGAAAATATTTTTTTTTTAAATAAGCGAATTTATTTTTCTCACATCGTTTGTATGATTACTGGTCAGTAACCCTACCTGTGTGTTCATTTAATGTCGACACCAAAGCGCCACGCTGTATATCTATAACACGTACAATTATACACAATAAATATAATAAATAATTATACACAAATCAACATAAAATAATAGTGTTACCTGTTACAAATAACACTTCTCTAAACTAACGATTTTTGTTACGCTTTATACACACTGTGGATAAGGTCTTCAGTCTCATCATACGACAATCGCAAAAGGTGGTCCCTGAGGTTAAACTTAAATGCGTGTTTTGGAAGGTTCTCGCAGTCCCTGAGTCGCCTGTGGTACACGTTATTGTATGTACAAGGTAGAGTATGCGGGGGCGCGCTTGGCCAGTAGCGACCAGGCGCGAGGGAGCGGAAGGAGGTTGGGTCTTGCTGCGCGCTTGGATGATAGGTAGTGGTAGTCAATACGCGATTTATTGGAAAAATGGATTTTTAGGACTGCGTTATAGATGTACAATTGTCTAACTCTTAAAACTCCAAAATCGGCGTATAATACGTCCGTAGGAAAACGAAAAGGTTTTCTCAACATAACCTTGAGGAGAGCTCGTTGTGCTCTTTCTACGTTCACAAAGATGCTTTTACCGGCGCTGCCCCATATAGAGATGCAGTACTGAATTATAGACTAACAAAGTGCTAGGTAGATTTACTTTAAGAG
Source organism: Ectropis grisescens (assembly GCA_017562165.1). Classification (NCBI taxonomy): domain Eukaryota; kingdom Metazoa; phylum Arthropoda; class Insecta; order Lepidoptera; family Geometridae; genus Ectropis; species Ectropis grisescens. The sequence goes on from CM029771.1 coordinate 93,188, forward strand.
GGGTAAGGGGAGCGCAATATCTAAGGTTTTTCATAATGTAGATTAATTTACGGGTGCGAGAAGATAAATCATCTATATGTTGTTTAAAAGACATATATGTTCATCAATCGTTACGCCAAGATGGCCAAATGGGTCGCACATCTCACTTTTGTCGAGATTTTTTTGTTTTAAACTACTTATTTGGACATAACTTTTTTTTGAAAGAATAAGTCAAAGTTAAGAAAAGAAGAATCCTTAATTCTACTTTACTGCTATAAATTGTTTACTCATATTCCATTATATAATTTATTAAAATTCGTCGTGCGAACCAAATATTATTGTAAGGGTAGTCATACACGTTAACCAGCAAAAAGTCAACAGACTTGAAGCCAAGGGCCTTGACTTTCAATCAAATTATTGGAGCTTAAGTAGGAATAGCTCAATGAACATTTCCGCCATAAAAATAAAAGTGATTCACTTCAGCCGTAAATCTTGCTCCATTTGTGAAGTCGGTTGAAACAGAATATGAGCAGACCTGTAGTACCGCCCTCCCGCCTAGCGCCGCCGCCGCGGGCGACGTTCACCCTCTCTTAATGTGTTTACAAGAGTATCGATTGTTCTATTGTACTTTTATTTGACTTGGAAATTTCCTCTTGAATCAGGGTCGTAGTTTCTTTTGATGTATTTCCGCGCCGCTCACTCCCGGCCCGGTCGCGCGCCGGCCCGCCCCGGCCCGGCCCGGCCCGGCCCGGTCAGGTGTGAAAAGGTCACACTGGTATTTTCACGTCTCAATATGTTAATAAAAATACTAGTATTTGCAAAATTATGATGTTCTTTAAGATTCGACATGACGTTGTTTTGCCATTGTCAGTTACCCTCCGTTTTAATGGAATGGCACAGATTTCTAAAACAAAAGGCAGATGGAACGTGCAGAACACAGACCCTTAGGTCCAGAAAGCAAATATCAAACGCCAAAACAAATACAAACTCCACTCAGTACGAAACGGACTTCCGTCTCGATTTTAAGTTTTGTACAAGGTTATGCCGTCTTGTGTCTTGAAACATTACAAACATTATTCCCAAAAATAAGAAAAGGAAAGAGGAATATCATTTAATTTTCATTGGAAAGTTTGAATATTTTTACTGCTTTTTATATAATTTAGGCGATTTCATTTCGATTGATGAATAGAAACACAACACCTCAACGAAAATTGGTTAGTGTTGCTATACTAAATTTAAATTATTTTCCCTACAGTTAAGGTAAAATATAGATTATGATTTTTTTGAAGATACTCGTAGACCAAATTATTATTCGTATAATAGTAGATTGTATTATTCTATTTTAAGCCCTATTTTTAATCGTCATTTTTAAATTTAATTTGAATCGATGCCTAGCACAAATCGACGTCATTACTAGTGTTTATAAAAATACTAATAATGTTGATGAAAACTTTAGTTACGAAGGAAGTGTTTAATACTTATAAGTAGGTATAGTGGAGCTTATAAAAGTAGGCGAGTTCTTTTGAGATCTCTAATTGTTTTAATCAACCTCATGTTACCTGGTCAAGTCAGTAGTGACATTGTCGAAGTTTTATACGGTGCTAATTTGTGCGTACCTACATACTTACCCAAAAAGATGTTGGGATCAGGCCAACCGCTGTTGGCACCACATATACTGCCTTGCTGCCAAGGTGGGTTGTAGGTATAAAACGTTGCACTTTCGAGCTCCCTGTCCCAACAAGCTCGATTTTGGTTCTCTGGGTGGACGTGCGGCTGCTGTTCATTCTGTCCTGACTTTCTTTGTTCAAAATTGGGGAGAGGGCTGCTAAAGGTGTACGTCGAAAACGCCTTTAATTTGGTTGATCGTGGAGCCCCGTTGTCCGAAGTGAAGAATAAAATTCTTGACTTCTGCAATTTTCTTTGGCAATGTTATGGCGGACCCACAAAATTATCAAAACAATCCTATGCTATCTTCCGTTGGCTATCAATTTGGTGAATCTTCGGCCACGCGACCTTCGCCCTGGCCATTCGCTCTATCATTTAACGTCTCTAGTCCAATTTAAACGTTAGGTACTTGGACGACGGAACTTTGGGTGGCGATGTGAATAATGTTCAACTGATTTACAAAAACTTTTAGACGGTTTTTATTGGTTTGTATCAACATTTTTGAAAAGATGAACTTTTCGTTTGCGACACGCGTCCAGATAAAGATTGGATAATAAACAAATTGAATGATCTGGCCCCCCAACATCAAATCAGTTGACAAAAATTATCTGCTCCTCCTGTGTTCACCGATATTAAATCAGTAGTTGCCACTTTTTGTCAAGCATAATATTCAAAAAATCACATAAATCTCCAATAGAATACTCAAAATAAACACACACATGACTTTTACTCTATTATTCGGCGTTGTCTTTTTATTCCTAATTTTCTGTACGAATATTAAAAAAATTTGTTGCAAGCAAAATCAAAATTCTTAACTTCATAGGATGGAAATAGTAATAACAAGAAATCCTTGCATAATATATAATCGGTGTAATAATAAATTATTTTATCATTATAATATATGTGTTTATTATATGCGAAGATTTCCGTAGCTAAGACAACAATAGTGTGATTTTTTCTTAAGACTGGGAACATTACACGCACACCAACGTGAGTAATCTGACAACGTCGGTGAGAGCTGTCACGCATACATAACTAATTACTGGCCTCACAATGTTTCATCTGTTTAGAAATCTGTGTGGAATGGATTAACTAATTAATTATTTTTCGTATGATGATGCCATATAGTTTTACAATGTGTACACAGTTGCTTGATCCTCGGGAGCTTTGAATTTCTCGCTTTAATTACAGTAATTTTATACTAGAAACTAGAATATTTTATAGCCTTAACTTTTGTTCTTTAGCAAAATACAGTAACTCGTTTGAATGTAGATAACTATAGTATCTGACTTGTGTTCCAGGCCGCAAGCTAACTTTCCAACAATATAAATAAAAGTTGCTAAAACATTTCGCAGAACATAAAATTCGTTCTCGGAGGTAATGATATTAGATGAGACCCGCTAAATGAAATATTGAGGGTAATAGAAAAAACTTGCTCGATTCGTGGAGGGGGCCGGGGCTCGAAGGCTGCAGGTGTCGCGCGGGCAGTAGGCCAACCTCACTCACGGGATGTGCGTGCTTGCGGGAAAACTTTTAAGTGCAAATAAAGGTTAAATTAGTTTTATGAACAATTGATAATTACTGTAAAATTGCTAATCATATTCCATAATATATATATATAGTACAGACTACTTTGTATACAGTTCTGTAGTATTAGAACCCATGGTTGTAAGTTACTCTTTTTTTACAATTTTTCACTAAAGTTGTATCGAACCACTGGATAAAATTTCTAATACAAAACCATTTATACCCAAAGCAAGCAAAGTATGGACTGTGGGATTTATACTAATTATTCATAGAAACGTCTAGATATAGGACAAACATTTAGATAACGGTCCCAGAGTTACTCCCAACTATTATTTGTTATTATTTCTATGCTGATACGAGTATATACAATGATCTAGTGCAGGCTTGGTTTATTGTATCATCATTATCTATACTAATATTATAAAGCTGAAGAGTTTGTTTGTTTGTTTGTTTGTTTGCTTGAACGCTAGGATCTCGGGAAGTACTGGTCCGAATTGAAAGATTATTTTTCTATTGGATTGTCCATTTATCGAGGAAGGCTTTAGGCTATAGAAAATAACTCTACTATTAATTGAAGCGGAGCATGAAACAAGAATGTAACAAAATCGGGAAAAAATATTCCCCCTTTTGAGAGTTTTCGTACGTTTCGTGCTTTGACATGACACATGACAGCATGTGTCAAAGATTGCGTCATTGAATTTCAGTAATCTGTGCCTTGAATATAAACCTTTGCTATTTTTTTTTTCTAAATCTGAGTTGGTACGACCAATTTCCGACAGGTGGCGTAGCAGGTTGCTGAAGAGATTTTTTGTTTGAAATCGATATTCTCAGGAATGAGTGAACCGATTTCAGTCATTCTTTCACCGTTGGATATGTACGGGATCCCGATGAGTGCTACATAATATACCACGGGCGAAGCCGGGGCGGGCATCTAGTGTATCATTGAAACGATCGGATGTGGAGTATAATCGAAGCTTACATTTCACTACTTTTAGTATATTTTGTATTGTTTTTTATCGTATAAATAAATTCATATAAATGTCCGATCAAGAACACGACAAAAAATAGTATGGGAACAGCTCGGTGAAAAATATGATTATCAAAGTCGGTTACGGTTTGAGGAAAAATACGAGCACGAATCTCGAGCGAGTTGCGTTACTGCCGCCGGCGGTAGTGCGCGCGGGTAATGGCAGTATAATAAGCGCAGGTAGGCACTTGGGAAGTTTTTATTAAATACCTCCCTAATTTGATGCCCGTGAAGCGTTTCAGGGAGTAATTCGCTGTCAGATTTATGGAGAACCCTAAAACTTGCGGGTTGCCCTTATTATGAAATGTTTTCGTTGTTTGTAAACTCGACAAATTAATGTATTGTTGTGGGGTTTGACTTCTTTATCGTGTGTGGCTAACCTACTTGGGTGCAGGCATGCGAAGGTGAGGTTTGAGGTTTTGTAGAGTTCATTGGTAACTTTTCCGCCGTCGACGAAAAGTTTATTTTTCTACTTTCCTAGTCGTTCTGAGACACGATACTAGTTTGTAGCTCAGGTGGTATCGCTCAATGGTAACTTTTCAGACGCCAGTTCAGGTCATGTTGTATCAAATGAGTGTGTACGTATAAAACGGAATGGAAAATGTAGGAATGAAATTGACACCTACACTAGTTATTCCATGAGAAGAGCAGTCTGAGTTTAGGCGAGTGTTAGATGTAAACATGTGTGTGTGTTGTCAGGAGTGTCGGCGGAGGAGATGGGCCCGGCGCACAACGAGTCGGGCGCTGCAGCGGGGGGCGGCGGGGGTGGCGGGGGCGGCGGGCGCGCCGGGCGCGGGGGGCGTGGCGCTGGCGGCGGCGGGCTGCGGCGCGGCGGCGCTGGCGCTGCTGGCGGGCGCGGCCGGCGCGCGCTGCCGCCGCCGCAAGCAAGCCGACTCCATACAGTGAGACCATACACTACCCTAACCCTAGCTCGAAGCCAGTGAGCTAGCACCACAAGCCACGAAGCGTTGAGCTTCCGCTACACAGCGCTACGCAGCGAACGTAGCTCACCGCTGTAGGCTGTGCTACAAAATGGTAAGTTGGTTCTACGCGATGCTATGCATGGAGTTTTTTAGATCACACATACTATTATCGTTGAAAAAATCTGCTACGTGATTGCTACGTAGCGGTGAGGTAATGCTACACGGTGATAATAAGTAACGAACGAACGCTGCACGGTGCTACAAAGTGCTGAGTTGACGCTACACAGTGCTACAAAGTGGTGAGTTAGCGCTACACGGTGCTACAAAGTGCTGGTTTGGCACTACGCGATGCTACAAAGTGCTGAGTTGGCGCTACAAAGTGCTGAGTTGGCGCTCTGTAGTGCTACAAAGTGGTGAGTTAGAGCTACACGGTACTACAAAGTGGTGAAGTTGGTGAGTTACATAAAGGTACTATAACTGACACATAAAACATGGCCAATTTTGATAAAAAAAATTACAATATTATTTACCATTGTTTGTGAAACTTACTTCTGTTGAAAATGTAGTAAACGCACTCTCCCTGTAAGAGCCCGACCGGTGCTCAGTGCGCGAGCTCTCGAGACGGCGGAGCGCGCTAGTTATCCTCACTCCAGATAACTGTTTGATATCCCTCTCCACGAGGGTCCCTCGACACGATTGTTACAAATACAAATACAAAAATCTTTATTGCTGTTTGTAGGTAAGATAAGATGATACAAAACATTTTAAAAGTTGCCCCATACAAACTGGCCTCTGCGAGAGGCATGCAATATGTCTGGCAAGACAATTTGTTAGTAATTTATAAATAAAAAAAAAATTAAATAATAGTCAGCTGATTAAAGTCTTCTTCTTCCTCATCTTCTATTAATTTCTGGTTTTTATTTATGTCATCTGATTCTTCATCTTAGATTAATTTCTGGCTTCTATTTGGTTGTGATATATATTTGTGGGAGATAAATGTTTGTTTATCTGTTATTCTTTATTGCTCCGCGGGAACGAAGATTCTCACGTTAAATCGAATTCTATGATTTATTGTTCAATTACTTACCGTCGTATTTCGTATTCAAATAGCTATAATAGTTTTGAGTAAATTCAAATCCGTTTCGAAATTTACGTTTTTCGATGTCGAACTCAATTCAAAAAAGATAAAATTGAGCTTCAGTCAGACAGTTTATTATAGGGTGTTTAGTGACCAGATCAATTGTTTTTGAACTGCATAATAGTTTTTTTTCGCCGTTCGTTGTAACCTTACTACTACTACATGACGCTAACATAAGTATAATTTAAGATTAGGTTGGGCGCCATTGTCACCTTGTTACAATGTGACCCTAAAATAAGTAGAATTTAAGATTAATTAATTTATTAATCGGGTGGTTTATTTATTAATCTTATTACAGGTAGGTCGATGACCTTCAATTCTGACTTCTAGAATTTGCCCGGCCGTTGACCCCGGCGTTCAATTATCACAATGTAATTGCTGATTTCACACGAATTTCGCTCTCTACGAGACTCTCGTAAAATAATCGACAGTCGAATTCGATGAGCATATAATTAGTGCAATTCACAAGCGGTATCGGTATTCAATAGATTTACACAATTACACTCGTGATCATTGCTATAGCAAGGCAACAGCGATATAACGTAACTGGAACACTTACCCGATGGGGTTTACTTTTCACTTATGGCTTTAAGCCTTCGAACAGTATTTTAGTATATTTATTTTATTTATTAGAAAAATTACTTGGAATGCCGTCTTCCGTGAAATGAGTTCCTTTTTATAACCTTATGACGCGGAGCGTCGTTTCACGTTTTTGGTTGATTTGAATTTTTTTAAAGTTTGTTGATTGGTCCGCGACAGCGTTCCGTTTTACTACTATGACCGTTCTATAATTTATATGTTCCTTGAGACGGCGAGTCTATTTTTATTGTTTTGTAGGAACAGTTGAGTCGAACCGTTACATCGTGTCTATTTGAATGTTATCGTTGACCATTTACTCACATTTTTCGAATTATTATAAAATATGTTGACTAAATTTTTGTGTGTAAGTTTGCATTAGGTAATTTCAAGATCAGAGTAAAAATGTCTGGATGTGTCACCCTTGGTCAGCACATCACTGAACTACACTCCAACGTGACTTATTCCTAATAAATTAAAAGAATGTAAACAATAACTAGATTATTAAATAAATCAACGAGAGCTCATCTGCCGCAGTCGTCAGTGAGTTCAACAACACTCGAATGTTGAATAAGTTAAATTGGTTTTAATCCATCTCGAACGATTTAACGAGAATCTTGTAGGAGCTTGGTTTTTAAATGTTGACCGAAAGGAAAATAAACGAAAGTTTGAAGGAGTCCGCTTTGTGGTCGGATTCAATGATTCCTTCGAAGCCCGATGAAGGAGAAGACAAATAGGAATTTATTAAAAAGGTTTTGGAGTTTCAACAAATCCATCTAAATAGGATCTGGCAATTAAGCGTAATTATATTTTATAAGTTGAAAATGACTGCGCTATCTTATGTCTAATGAATAAAAATGTAATCAATATATACACTTCGTTATTTATATTCAGCATTACTCGTCACTCCTCCGGAGTAAGCTTAACGAGCAAAAAGGAACGGGACACGAGCTTCAGGACGCCTCGCGTCATTTCAAGTAGTTCATTGTACTGGCTCTATCTCTATATTTTCTTTTCAAATAAGACTTACTAACTGTATTTTAAATATATTTATTATTTCCAAATAAAGTACAGTTACATTAACAAATTGCGTAATTTGCGGACCATGACAAGTTATACAGATAATTTGAAGTACAACGGTCTCCAAATTAGGCAAAGCTTGTATTTTGGGCATCCTGTATCGGTTTACTATTTCCTTTACGCAGTTCCTAGTACACTAGAGCATAATGCAGTGCTGTCAAAACAATTACGCCCAACCTAACATCACGAACACTAATTTGTTTGATTACAAGCAAATTACTACATTTTAACAACATGTTGTTTTGTAATATACAATCACGTCGAATGTTTGATTAAATCATTTAAAATACAGGTTAGTTTTTGAAACGAATCTGTGTTAATATTGCAAGTGACGCTGTACTAGGTAGATATTTATCAAAGTTTACGTTGGTCAGATGCCTTATTAATATTTAGATTACGTTGAAAAAATAATTTAACGTATTAAATGCATGTCTACCAACAAATTTAATATTTTTAAGTTTTTATAAAATATTTTCATTAAGTTCACATTATAAAAATTAAAAAAAAGAATTTTCACTGAGTGAATTGTACAAGAAATATTACAAAATAGATTCATTTAACAAAAGCACGTACATTTTACGACTTAAAAAAACAGGTCACATAAAATAACGAAAACAGAAACATCTTCATTACTAAAATAGAAACATTTAAATATGAAGGCCCCAAAACAAAGTTCCGATGTATTCCATTGAAACCCCACTAATATTGGATTGAAGTGAATTGCCTGCGTGACGCTTGAACAATTGAAGTTCGTGTGTATCAGATAAGTGCCCTTCCCGCCTGTTCTTCATATGACTGCTGCCGTATACCGTGCCCGCACACCCGCACACCCGCACACCCGCACACCCGCGCAGGGCGGCGCGTTACCGAGCGGTCCTCTGACTGCGGCGCCCTCCCCGCGCGCCGCTCCCCGCCGGCGCCCGCGGCCGACCAGCTACAGCTACTATCGCTTTGCTGTTGTTCTCTTTCCAAATTTCAACAAAATATACAGAAAAAACATTAATCACCCCATTTCTGCGTTAGTGGCGCCCCCGCGGTGTCGGTGGACCGTACTCACTCTTGCCTACATTTTTCAATAATACATCAATTTCCTCACAATATCAAGTTCCAGTTGACCTTATACGAACAAATAGGCCGCGGTGTCGGTCACGAGTGACGAGCGAGAAACAAAAAATAACCAAAAAAATGTAAGAAAAATGTGTGTTTATTACGCTGTAACAAACTAGAATAAAATTAGTATTTTTGTGAAATCTATGATATCGTGATTCAGGTAAAGGTAAGCAAATTTTACTTTTTTGGTATCTAAACAGTCACTACGACGATTTGAGTAAAATTTATAAAATGGGACTACTTCTGAAGTATGTCTATCAAACAAAAAATAGCAAGTCATAGGGTCTACCGATAGAAGTGAAAACTAATGACTCTGAATTTTATAGCTCACTTTGGAAAGCACGCGGGTGAAACCAGAGGGTGTGGCCATGACCATGACCATCTAGATCATCCAAGTTTACTCGAAGACTTCTTTCATTTAAGCTGAAGCGTCCCGCTTCAGCTTAATTCACACCCCACGGAAAATCTACGTGTGGTGCGCCAAAATAACGATCAAAATCTGTTCACAATTGGCAAAACTATCGCGTAACACACTTACAAAAAGAAATCAGACAACCTTATTTAGGATTTCCTCCTTTTCTGAAGTCGGTTCAATTTAAAACAATATGTAAGCAGCGAAAGCAATTGCCCGCTCGTCGTTCGCCGCGCGCGCCGGTGCAGGCTGGCGGCGGCGCCGGCACACGCCGCGCTTTGTTCCACTCCTGTCATATTGAACCTTTCACACGAGCTGTTTTATTACTACTCTTCATTGACACTGTTGTGGAACGAGCAAAACGTGCGACTGATGGTAGACAACACTCCTACCCATAATGGAACAGTACCATACATTTGGTAGAACAAGAATAACGTCTCTCTCATCTCATCTCTTCTTCAACTCATCATCTCTGCCTAGCACTGCACTTGTCACTAGGAGATTTAAGACTCTTAGCTTTGGAATTTTCTTGCAAATATTGTCGGTAATATCGAAACATAATAAAAATTGCACAATAGTGCTAGGAGGAAGAATATCTGGAAAAAGTACAGTACTTTTCCAGACAGACTCCTTAAAAAGTCTAACTGCTATCACTACTACTAGATGTACAACATTGAACTGTAGCCACAGTAGGTCCGAGACCGCTGGACCCGTCGAGGCACCCTGCGCGGGAGATGCGGGTCCTCTTTATCGTCGTCAGTATTCGTTCACGAAATATTAATTATTTCAAGTAATTTAACTTAACATATTATATTTGATTAAATTAAGCTGCGTCCAATCCCTCTCAATACGATGGTCTGGTGTTAATGTGTTCAGATTGTGTAGAGTGCTATTAACAAGCTCCCCCCCCCCGGCGTCCCCCGCAGCACGTCGTACACGACGGCGGCGTACGGCAGCGCGGGCGCCGCGCGGCGCGGGGCGCACCCCCCCCCCTCGCTCGCCGGCTCCTACGCCACCATCGCCAGCCTGCACAAGTTCCCGTTTGGTGAGTACTACTACCACTACTACTGCTACTACTACCACTATTACTACTACCACTACTCGACACCTCACTCATCTGTTTCATCCAACATCCAACAAGCTACTCGTATCAGAAAAATTCAAACACTCTTACAATAACTCATCTGCTTAAGCCAGCATCCAGTAACTTGCATGTTCAATCGCACCCGACAACTCAGCACCCAACAATTCATCTGTACTATCGCACCCTACAACACACTTGCTTAAACAAACGCCTAAAACTCGTTTGTGAGAGCCAAAACTCACCCCATGACTAAATTGTTTAGATAAACATCCAAAACTCACTTGTCCAAACCAACACTCAACACAACACGGCCGCTCAGGCCAACATCCAAAACTTACGTGTTCAGATCAACATTCAACACAACTCATCTACTTCACAGAACACCCAACAATTTGCTTGTTTACGAGTAATTCAATACTCAGTTACACTCCGCGAGGCATAAGCTGAGCTTTGCATTTGTGTGAGTGTACATGGATAGTGTAGGTGTGACAACCGGCCTTAGGCGCGGCGCCATTCTGTCTCGCCGCGCTCCTGCCGGATTGGTGATCACTCGCACTAATGCAAAGCTCAGCCTATACCTCGCGGATAAAATTTCAAGCTCCTGCCTGATTGGTGATCACTCACACTAATGCAAAGCTCAGCTTATACCTCGCGGAGTGTACTCACCTACTCAATCTAATAAATACCTACAACTCATTTACTCAAAATTATATGAAACAATTAGCCCAGTCCAGCTAAATCTCAAAATGCATGAAACAGATTTAATTATTGTATTATTAGACAAAATGAATGATTTTGAAGAACCACTTATGGTAACAGATCTCTTAAGAATGAACTACGAGTACTTGTACAAAGGCCATTCAAAGATCGAAATAGAATTATCCTTATCCAACAAAATCTTTAGTTGGTGAATTACTAAGGATTCCTGTACGAAAGTAGTTTGTAGTACCTGTTTCATGCTATACTATAAGCACACTGATTACAAAAAGTATAGTTCAATACTGGCAGGCACTATTTTTCACGAGACAAGAGTGTCTCGGGCCATTACTGGCACTAAAGGCTTGTTCGCATTAGGCTAGTAATTTAGCCTAGTGGCGAGTAATTTAGCAACTAAACGTGTATGAACAGTGAAAATTTAGTCGAGTAGTTTAGGAAGTGATTTAGTCGAGTCAATCCATTTTGTTCTATTTTCAACGGGCGAGTAGCACCCCCCACCACGCGTTCGTTGGAAGCGGTGCGCTCATTGGCTCGCCGATTAAACAGGTTCGAACTTGTCGAATTAGTCTGGAGAGAAAAAAGAACTTCAAACAATTTTCTAAATACGAAATTGTCTGTGGAATAACTTATTTTATTGATCACACAAATTTCCTTATTCACCTCTTCTAAAATAGCCATTACGATTCGATAAGATTAGCTTATTCATTCATTTATTTTATTGCGTTGTAGGATCTTCATGTTGCGAAACGCTACTCACTTGTGAACTGTACTAAAGCACGGTGCGAACGATTTTTGAATAGTAGCGAGTATTTTAGCTACTAAATTACTCTCTACTAGACTAATTTACTAGCCTAATGCGAACAAGCCTTAGCCGCTACTGGCACTGACACTAGTTAGCACCAGTAGTTGCCACTGGTAGACCCTCCTGGCCAGCCACTTTTATATCGGCTCACTCGTGGCAGTAGGCAGCACCGGACTGTGCCGCCGGTGCTCCCTGCTGCGAGCGGTGTGTGTGTGTGTGTGTGTGTGTGTGTGTGTGTGTGAGCAGGTGAGCAGCAGTTCCCTCCCCCGCAGGCAGCCGCCGCTCGCCGTCCCCGTACGCCAGCTCGCTCGTCAGCGAGCACGTGTACGCCGCGCCCGAGCCCGCCGCGTACGCCGCGTACGCCACCTGCAGCCTCGCGCGCACTGCCCAGGTCAGTGGGGAGAAGATGCGTGAGAAAAATGGATATAATATTTATAATTAACGTGTGCATTGATATTGCCCGTTCGGACTTCGTCATAGTGGAGAGTTGTGTAATACGCCGGAGGTGGATAAGTTTTGGTCTGCGAGCACATGCAGCTATACAGTCCTTCCTTACACTGGTCCATGCCCCAACAGCTTGCAGCGCAGTCGTTTTGTTCGTTTATTCCGGCTATTTACATGTGGTGTGGTCGGTCCAGTCCGTTTTAAATTTGAGTCGTATTCGACGACCCTCATTACTGTTTGTCACTGCGAGCAGTGGCACGGCGGGAGCAGGTGAGGAGCAGAGAGCCCCGTGTGAGCGCTCAGACCCTGCGTCTCTGCTGCAAGAGCAGACTCAGCTTTGGCTCCAGGGGTGGCACATGTCCGTGGTCAAGTCACAAAACTGTGCGATAAGTTCATACGTGCGATTGAATTAGTGGTCTACCGATGTACACTGCACCCCATGCCCCCTTTAAGTGGGTGTCACATCCTTGGTTTTTCGGGGTTTTATATGGAAATGATAGAATACGTTATACATACGAATAATTCGCACGTCGCCTGCAGAATGCATATTTTCGTCAATAAAACTTGGACCGGGATTTATATCTACACTCGATAACTGGAAAAGTATGATATTTTTTGTTTACTAAAATATACTACTTAAAGTTTAAGTGTATTTATGCTGGGATCGTTCCAAACTTCTGTAGCAAACACTAACACGCTTCAAAAAAAAAAACAAGTTTTTTAGCAATTTCAAATTGGCAAATATTGCAAACACAACTATTGAAATAAAAATAAAATTAGTCAAGTTCCTCAAGAAAGCCGTTAGTATTAAAAATTGTAATTTACAAAAAAAACATAACAACAGCCAGCAAACGATATCGGCCAAACGTTACAGCCGACGTAGCACGCAGTAGGATATCGTTGACGTCTCGAGGAGCACGAACGTTTTCTGAAACCAGCAAGTTAGTAATTACTGCATATTAATGGAGCAAAGATTTGCTTAGGATTTGTTAATCTTCAAATCATAATTAACACCTCTACACAATGTCTTCTAATCTATTCTACAGCTTAATTATTTCACCCGCAGAATCAACGTTCTAAATACAACTCTATGCCGTGATCGCTCAGTTCAAAACGCTCTGTTCTAGGTAAAGGTGTAAATTCGTAGCGCGGCTTGAATCATTAAGCAATCGGGTTGTTCTGACAACGAATAATTACAGCCGTTTAGTTCGATTGTTCGCCGCGCCGGCGCGCGGGTCGCCACTCGCGATCCTGGAGCTGTCGACCGTTGTCTCGTGGTAATATATTCCAATTTTCAAGAATGTGACTACTAGTTTCCGTGATTTTGCCCGTATAGTGAAATTTCCAATAATTCCACGTTAGAAAGTTCAAAATTTTTGTTCATGACTGGGCAACAAACATAAAATCATTTATTTAATATTATAGGATAATGTTTACACATTATGTGGACTGCATAAAAAATTGTAAAACAATCTACGTATATCGTTATACAATATTATAGTATATCTACGCTACACTGTAGGTAGGTATACGAGGTATGTATTTGTTAGCTTTGGAAAAAAAGGAAGTTTTTAAAATTAATAAATTTATAATAAAGTAAATTTGCACGGCAAATAAGATCAAATTAACTAAAGACAATGTCAGTTGAAATAATGTTCATTGCATTAACAAATATTATCAGCTAATAATAATTAGTGAAATAAAAACTTGAGAGGTGTCAAGGGACACCCGGATGGAACGAAGTTTCTTTCGATTAATTAGTGAAGGATTTTTTTTTTTTTATTATTATTTATTATTTACAAAAAACAATCGTCGCGACACCACTCTGTTCAATGCGAAATAGAAATGACAATATCTGACTTGCTTTCTATAAGAGAGAGAGAGACAGACAGAGAAACATGCGACGCCGCACAGCTTACAATAGCAAAAAGTGTCGTGACAACTTTTCGTAAGAATTTTTTCCGTCTAGCCCCCCTTTCACAACGCGCGATAAGGAACTTCGTTCCAATAATAATCTTGCATATACAACATGTAACAGAATAAACGCAAGACCTGAAAGTAGTTTGCTCAGAATCGGCTTCTGAATCGATTCCCATCATTATTTATATGTGTTAATTTTCTCCAGAAATATCCTTCATTTAATCTAAATTAGGACCACTGCGTAAAACCAACGTAATCAAATATTTTATTTAGGGAATTATAAGCCTTAGCTCAAAGTAATAAAAGCCCATAAAAATGCACGGCTGAATTTGTAGATCGCTTAATATCCATCCATACACACACGTAAATCAATAGATTTTAGAATAAAGTATTTAATTTAGGAAAGATTAGTCTTTATTTCCAAGCAATACGTCTTACTTAACTGCACAACCGAATTTGTAAAAATAACAATATCATTTCTATCCTTACCTACACACACACACGTAGGTTTTTACATTTAAGCTAGTTAAATAAAAACATCATTTTAGGAAATTTCAAACTTATCTCAAAGCAATAAAGCTTTTTGATGCATTACTGAATTTGTAATTCCGCATTCACAATATTTTGTAGAGAAATGACAAAATCATAGGTACGTTTTTTGCAAACGCTAAATCAATATGAAAGAGCGAGATGCAATAATTTACTGACTTAGCCCTTTGAGTTCCCGCTTTTGTTTGATATGCCGCCGGCGCACGTGCCGCCAAATGCCAAATTAGTCATTCGCCGGCAACCGACAAGTGAATTACGCAATTTTGTTGTTGTTGTTTACGCGCGCGATGGCTTTCCGGTACAGCAATATCCAGTGTACTGAGATGGTGAGGACACTGGCTCGTTGCGACGATAATGTGGAGTTAGCGTGTCGAGTCTTCAATGAACGACATGGTACCAGAGTGAGCGCCAGGACAATGCTAGGTGCAACTCAGCGCCTGAGGGACTTCGGAACGTTTCGTCCTAACACGGCCTTGGATAGAGGGACGAATGTGCGCTCTACTCGTTTGCAGGAAAACATTCTCGATTATTTCGATGAACATCCAGAGAGCAGCACGAGGGAAGCAGCGTCGTTGTTTGACTGCAACCACATGTACGTGTGGAGAACGTTACGTGCTGATGGCGAACACCCCTTCCATCTACGACGTTGTCAGGAGCTAATGCCGACTGACTACTTGCCACGACTGCAATTTTGTAGATGGTTGTTGGAAAACTGGCAACGAAACATCATCTGGACGGACGAGAGCACCTTCACACGAGTTGGTATTTACAACCAACATAACATGCATTTGTGGAGGCACGAAAATCCACATGCATGTCGTGTAGACTCATTTCAGCACAGGTTCTCCGTGAACGTGTGGGCGGGAGTTGTAGGTACACACATACTCGGCCCTGTGTTTTTACCGAGGTTGACTGGAGATACCTACCTACACTTCTTGCAAGAGATATTGCCCCAGTTATTGGAGGAGGTCCCTCTCTCGTTGTTACGACGACCCGTGTTTTACCAACATGATGGAGCTCCCGCGCATTTCACGTGGAACGTTCGACGGCATCTTGATGCGGAGTATGGCTCTCATTGGATTGGACGTGGAGGACCTATACCGTGGCCTCCCAGATCTGCCGATCTAACACCGTTGGACTTTTTTTTGTGGGGTCGAATAAAATCGCTAGTGTATGTAAACGAAGCAACCAGTATAAATGACCTCAAACATAAAATTGAACTCGCGTTTGTTAAAGTGAAAAGTGAAACTGAAGTGCTTAACAAATTAAAAATTAACTTAAGAAAACGTGCAATAATGTGTACCGAGCAAGGTGGTGGACATTTTGAAAATCTTTTAAAAAGAGGACGAAGAAGAAGTATTTAGTGTAAATAGCTCAGGTATGTACCTTCGTAATACTTATTTACTACTGTAAATACATAAATGATTGAAATCTTTTAAACACTGAATATGTTTTATACCTACGTAATAATAAAACCGGCCAAGTGCGAGTTGGACTCGCGCACGAAGGATTCCGTACCATTATCGACAAAAAACCGCCAAAAATTCACGTTTGTTGTATGAATAACCCATTTAAATATTCATTTTATTCCGTTTTTAGTATTTCTTTTTATAGCGGCAACAGCGAAGTCTTAACAACAGGGACAATTTTATCCTCTTGGTACGGAACCCTAAAAATGTAAACACACTGACGAGTAGGTGGTAATATCGCGAAATCGGTTAAAAGACGCGTGACATGTCTGACTTTAGGTATTGCCGTATTGATAAATCGCAGTGGGATGAAAGGTTGCTCAATTTAAAAATACTTTCTTAGCTATCCGTAGTTGAACTGAATTATTCGAAGTTCAAAGCCTGTAGTAGTAAGTGTGCGGACGGCGAGCAATGGGTAGTTCGCCGTTCATCATTATTTTACTAGTTAGGCAACTAACAATATTTGTTTATTTTTTTTATTTAGCGTATACTGTCCCACAGCTGGGCAAAGGCTGGCAACAATAATTAATAGGGTAATACCACAACTTACTAATATCAGCTAGGTACGTAATATTCGGCCATTAAACGTAAAGATACATACCTAAGCTTACATGCATTGCTTTCTACTCCTACCTACATGTTACGTAGGCACGCGCACGAGTATGCGCTATGAGTGTGTGCGTAGGGATACAGTAGTATGCTCAAACATTATGCGTCCAGCTAGGACAACTATTTTATAAAAAAAACATAGCGTTCTTTAGGTAAATCGAATTACAGATGTTTCTTTAGTTCTATAATTTAATTTTCTAATTGGGGTGTCTGAGGTCTTGCGTTTATTCCGTTACACGTTGTATATGTCGTAATTGTCTTATTTAAGTGACCAAGTCAACAAACCGTATGAGAATATTCCAAGAGCTGTGGCTCCGACAGAACAGTAGTGATTGTCGGTTTATTTGACCTACGATCCACTGAAACTCTCACACACCATCATTAATTTTATTAATTGAAGTGAAATTTATCTCTCACAGAAAGTAATGAAACACACGAAGATAAATTGTCTGTGTATAACATTACGGGCATGATGAATAGTCATTGGTTTCGTAGTGTCGGCGGCGAATGTGTCCCGAGGTGGATGTTTAGCTCGGCGGTGTGTTGGCAAGAAACTTGTTGCGCGCAAAACAGAACGGCAGAAACGTTTCAACTTAGTATTTATTATTTTAGTAGAACATAAATCTTCTTGGTCTCTGAAGTAAATGATGATGTAGAAGAGATGTCAGAGCGTCTGAGCATAGTCACGGTTTAGGATTTATTTCACAATACTGAGATACACACTTGATGGGAAGCAACAACACTGCAACAACGTCTTCCCCATAGCTATTTCGACGAGAAGAAAATAAAAAAATGATACTGGCCAGGGGTTTTTGTGTTTTACAACTACAAAAAATATATAATTTTCTCTGCAAATTTTTGTAAACAAGTTACACAATTAACATAATTACATAAACATGAAAGTATTGTATTTGCTCTAGATTTTATGATTTTCTTTGTATGTTAATTTGAAATCTTATGTGTTATATCCATTTTTAATCAATTGTAAAAATATAAATAAAAAGGGTATTAATTTCATGAATAAATTTTGGGCATAAATATAAAATAATTTGCAACATTAACATAAAGTGCTCCAAAACCACTGCTGTCGGATACGTATGTGGTATTGTCGCGCACAGAAGCGTCGCCTCTGTGAGGAGTGAAGTCGTCTGCTCCCGCCGCGTCCCTCCGCCCCGCCTCGCCCCGCCCGCGCCCCGCTCCCGCCTGCAGGTGATACAAGCGGAACGCAATTAACGCCCTTCTTCCAACTTAGATGGGATATAAACTCAATGGAACCCTGGAAGCAACAGTTTTTATTGGGAGCTTGAATGTTATATTGTCTAAGCGGAAACGGAAATGATTAACTTCCTCGGTCGCGGAATGCGTACATTAAATTAATAAATACGCAGCACACGATACTCTAGCATTTACACTTCCAAGGTTGGACCCTGCATCGTTTGCCCTGGGCGGTAGTTCGGTAGGCGGTCTAAACCAAATCAAAACAATCTTTATTCAACAATGTACATCATGTGCTTTGAAACGTCCATAAGTTACAATTCAATTTGATAGAGCTTATCAAAATATAATACGTTGGTTAAGTTATTAGACAATAACATAGAGGTAATTTCTAACACAATAACAATATATTGTAACAATGAAGTATATATAGGGTTATCCATTTATAGATAGTATAAGTTATTTTTTTGCATCTTTAGAGGTTTAGAGATTTGTATGATTATTTAACAAAGCAGCATAAACAAATGTAAATATTTTGTACCAACATTGTTAAATATTATGACGATATTACAACAGCCGTAAAACAGTTTCATACAAAAATAAAATACTTTGAAAATGATCATAAATAAACACAAGTTGCCACTGCAGAAAGAAGGTTTAGATCAGGTGGTCCTGATCAAGTGTGTGAATGACTCAATGCATTAACCCGTCATTGAAACCAAATGTTAAGACAAATTCTATTCATTTATTTGACTAGGTTACGTGTGTCAGGCCACTCGAACATTACGATCAGCCAAGAAATGCGAATGCGGAACAGCATAGTACAAGATTTGCTTAGTTTGGGATCAGATGGTGTTGTGTGTGAATTGTTCACCAATATTTATTTATATTTATGAATTTCGAGTGAATCAAATTGTTAAGAACAGACCATCATAGGCAATGGGTTAGTTATAGACGAAATGGATATTATAATGATAGATTTCAATGAAAATAAATAGAAGGTATTTATTTTCGAAGTTTCCTTTCTATTCAATCTCTGTTATGTTGAATCTAGAATAGTATACCTATACATAGGTAACGACAGTCTATTACCACATTCTGCAGAGTTCATTCAGCCTACCGTCCATATCTGTATCTGAGCCATTATGTCACCTCAGGCTGCTGTAGGAGCGGATATATCCGTAATTACATTCTGTTGTCTCATCTAGTTTAATCAGTTCCTTCATTATAGAGGAACCAAGTTTTTAATTTGCACCCCCTTTGTCCGTGAATTTACCGCCCCAGTAGAGGTCTTTGGAAGGGGCGGCAATGGTAGGAAATATGAATTAGTATCCTTGCAAAGGGGAGGTGTTAATGAGGCTACGGAGCGAAATTAGCTGGTTCTCTCCACTTCTGACTACTTTTGAAGGTTTTATTCAGTCGAGGCTTGTTTTGAGTCGGTAATTGGTTTGGATGTGTTGTGGGTTTTGTTACCTGATATCAACGCTCGTTCCAAGGGGCAAGGAGTGAGCAGACAGCAGAGTATCTACTTACAGTTTGAAAATAAGCTGAAGCAATAACACATTGTTGGTGTGATTCAATAATTTACTTTCACTGGTTTATTTTGTATTCTTTAATTCCTACTGAACAAATATTGTTTTTAAGTACTGCTTTTAAAATCCCATTTTATGGTAAATATAAATTAAATGCTCATGGTCTAGTTACAAGAATTACAATGATCCGTTTTCAAAATAAAAATAGTTTTTTAAGATAAGTAGTTTTAGCTCTAACTGTCGATATTTGGTTGTTTTTGTATCTTCCAAATATACATAGCTAAAGTTTAAATGATCGATCTTGGAATCTCGACAGATTTCTTTACTGTGCCGGTGTTATGTTTTAGTCCTTGATCCTTCGCTCGATCGTCCGGCTTTTTTGCGGCGGTCGCCCGGTCGCCCGTCCTCCCGGGCGCCCGGTCGCCGCTCGCACGTCGCTCGTCCGGTGCCAGGCGGTAATCGAGTTGGAATCGCTTTCATGCAGAGCCTTGATTGCTGCATCCCGGCTTCCATTATCGGACAATGTAGTTTTAAATTGAAAATGCACTACATTTAAGTATTTACTTTTAAGTAGTGAATTTATAACAGTACCCAGACTGTGAGCCGCATATTTTCCGAAAGTAGTTTTTACTTAATGTTGTTGTCAAAAAGAAGTCCAAAAATCTTTAACGATTATTTCTTAATTACTCCTTACACATTTTCAATGGTTTCTTCCTTTCATAACTACCCAATCATATATCTCCTGCTTTAGAATCGGGGGATGACGAATCATTTGGAAATGAAATTGTTGAGTTCAAATTGTGTGAATTCGGTTTAGAAGTGTATCCAGTTAGTACTTCCAGGAGCAAATAGATAAAAAAACCATCATATTGTTTTAAGAAAAAAATACTGATTGTGACTAAAACATATTTCGAGGATTATGATGTGGTAAGAAAAGCCGTAACTTCTAGCAGTAGGAACATAGAGCTGTATACAGAAGGCTCCCGTCCGCAGGCCGC
Source organism: Ectropis grisescens (assembly GCA_017562165.1). NCBI lineage: Eukaryota > Metazoa > Arthropoda > Insecta > Lepidoptera > Geometridae > Ectropis > Ectropis grisescens. The sequence continues at coordinate 113,964 of CM029771.1, forward strand.
GCCCGCGGAGCAGCTGCGCGCGCTGGGCGTGCCGCGCGGCGCCGTGCGGCTGGCGCGGCTGCAGCACGAGGCGGGCGGCGCGCGCGAGTACCGCGGCCTGCTGCGCCGCGGGGAGCGCTGGGAGGAGATCATCGTTAAGACTCTCGCCGGTAACTTTATAACCTAAATTCATGAGATGGAATATTTCTTTTTACAAACATATTTCGTTTTCTGATTTCCCGGTTTAATTTGTTTTTGCAAAATGCAAGTTTTTTTTAAGGTATATATTATGTAGATTTTGTTCCCGTAAATACTGAAGGTTAAAATTGTATTGGTCGACAAATTTTAATTTCTTTTGAAATGTTTATTTTAATTAGGATGTCATCCATGTAAACATGAATAGTTTGCCATCTTGTGAAGAAACCGTTAACATACATTTCCCGATTTTAATTTTTGAGGGTTAATATCTGACTTAGTAGAATAGTTCTGATCTATTACAGGATACATCCTCTAATACTAAATCAATTCAATCAAATAGCAGATTACGTAACGAGATCGATTCGAATGCTGTCGCAAGGTCAATGGAAACACTAGTACCACCCTCTTTATCACCGTACAAGAAACCTTGATGATTTTAATAGACGGCGGTCAGTTGATAAAAAGTATCATATAAATGTCGACACTATAACAATCCATGTATCACGTATTTGCATCAAAGATCTTATGGAGTTCGTTTAGAAAGGTTTATGTTGAAGGTCGTTAGTATGTGTCCGTGTGCGGCAGAGAGCGCGCCGGACGCGCAGGCGGCGCGGCTGCTGGCGGAGGGGCTGCGCCTGGGCGGGCTGCGGCACGCGCACGTGCTGGCGCCGGCCGCCGCCGCCGCCGCGCGCCGCCCGCTGCTCGCCTACTGCGCGCCCGACACCGCGCTCAACCTCAAAAGGTAACTCACACGCTTAGCTTACATACCAATATTTATGAATGTAAATTATAAAAGTATGTTACATGAATAATCTTTCTACTTTTACACTAACATCTAAGAGAGAAATCAAACACACAGTCACATTGGCACAATGGGAAAACTTCGCTAATGTGTTATTTATGTTGTTGTGTTGTTTAGGCTGATCCGTTATCTGGACTGATGTTAAGCGACAATGTCTACAATAGAGCGTGCGTACGTAGAAAGAACCGATTCTATAGCGTAGACGTTTTTACCACAAAAGTAAAATCAAAAAGTTTTGTTCGTATTCTTGGAACATTAACCATGAAACAACGTTGCTTTTTCGAGCTATGAGGCATCCGATGGAAAAAAGGCAAGGTAGTACGAGTATAAGATCAAATGGTGGTACTAATGTGACATGTCACCACTCGCTGTTCTTAAAAAAAATTTAGAATAATCATGTAGAAGTAGACCAGTTCCAACTCACTGGAGTGCAGGCGCGGTCGCAGTTTTACATTTTGGGAGAAGAGGTCACGAATAAATAATACAACGCTGCCTCAAATCTTAGGTGGACCCACAATTTTATCCGCGTAGTTGCCGTTCCAGTTGTTTTCTTGCAGTAAAAAGTAGACTATGTACTGTTTTTTTTTTCAATTTTACGTGTTCGATTTTAGAGAAGCCATGTCCCCCTGTGATTCTCTTCCCCTTCGGACCGCGCCTGCCTAAGTGTATTTGCTGGAGGACAGATGCAACTGTGGTAAGTCTCGCTTTTGGTGTGTTGGTTTTGGTGTCATGTCACGAAACTAAGGGATGTTGGGGTCCATTGTGCCTGGTGCTTGTTGTAAGTGCCGCCTCTTGTCCAGGTTCCTGGTGTCCTGCCGGACGGGCCCGGCGCCGGCGCCGGGCGCTCGCGCGCTGGCCGCGCTGGGCGCGCAGGCCGCGTGCGGCGCCGCGTTCCTGCACGCGCGCCGGCTCGTGCACACCGACCTCGCCGCCCGGACCTGCCTGTCAGTACTATGCACCTGGCATCACTGCATTCTTCATCAAATCTTTAGTTGATTAACTTCGCTGAGAGTGGTTATCTGGTTATGGTTCCCAATCCCAATATATTCAAGTTTATGAGCAAAACGATTTCATTCACTTAGTTGAATGGTTAACTCGACTTTTGCTATTGTTTTTTGACGTGGGTAATCTTAAAATTGTTTCCAAGGAGAAAAATAAACGCAATAATATCAAATTGGGGATTAAGTTTTATTGATGTAGCTTCTTAACTATCATGTTTATCTTAAATGCATTTACAACATGGGATAGCAACAAAAATTTAAAAATTATTACACGATAAGAAAAATGTGACAAAAATATAGTACGCAAAAAAGGGGAAAGCGCCGCCATTTTGTGTGATATACACAAAATAATTGTCTATATATAGTCTACACCTTTTTTGTTGGTTTTCGTTTCCATATTAGAAGGTTAAAAGAACGTTAGAAGGTCTTTAGTAACGGTATGTCCGTGGTACTAAAGGTATTTTAAAATTAAATTTAACCACTTCTCAGACTCCGGGTTTCATGACTTTTGTCGTTTGGGTTCTTTTTTTGTTATTTGTAAAATGCAGAAGAAAGGGAAAATATGGGGGAGTTGGGAATACTGACCATCATCCTTATTCTAATAATCTGATTTCGCTGTTGATCCTATCACTACTGGTTGGGATCGCAATAGTATTTGACTCGACATCGTTTTTTCCTGTGCCTGGTGTTCAGGGTTGACGAGGAGCTGCACTTGAAGGTGTGCGACGCTGCGCTGGCGCGGGAGCTGTTCCCCGAGGACTACCACGCGCTGGCGGGGCTCGAGCCGCGCCCCGTCAAGTGGATGGCGCCCGAGGCGCTGCTGTGCGGGGACTACTCGCCCGCCAGCGACGTGGTGAGTGCGCCTGCGCCGCCACTACACATACACCTAACATAAATATGTTCTAATCCATTGGAAAACTCGAGGCATACATAATATTTTATTGAAACTAAGTCCTTTACGCCACGTTTGGAGGACAGAGAAATGAAATGAAATGAAATGAAATTTATTCCATATAAAATAGAGTCCAATATTAAGATGTTTATAAAATTTAATTAAGCGATCATTCTATTTTGCCAAGATCTCTGGCATATGGAATTAATATATGTCAGGTGAAAAATTATACATAGGTAATAAAGAATTTTTTTAAATGTATCATACAACCTAATCAAATAATACATTTTCGATAGCCTTTTTAACATTGCGTCACCTGCAAGTCAATGTCAAGTCAAAATGGTTTGAGGTTAATTATTTTTTTCAAAGTTAATACAAATTGCATGCTTATGGACTTATATCATAAATGTTGTTGTAGAATAAATTATAAATATGTCTGATATAAAATTATATGTCTAATAAAAAAGTTCCATAGGTAACAAAGAAAGAAATATTTTTTAACATTAATACAAAATTAATACATTTCCATAGCTTTTATATCACTGAGTCACAGGGGAGTCAAATGGCTTGAGTTAGAAAAAGAGGGATTTTACTGTGCGACTGTATCGAAAAGTGACACGTAATAACTACTCGGGACCAGAATAAAATTATCAAATTCATTTTCAGGTGATTGTACCATGAATAATAAATTAAGCGTTTTTAATTAATAATAAACCAAAAATGTTTTTCGCCAATAGTTTTGACTTCATATTATCTGAAGGAACTTTGTTCCTACCTGGTGTCCCATAGCAGCATACTTTTTGTTTTCTTCTAATTTGAATAACATGTAACTGACTTTAAAAGATAAGGAAACCCGTGCACAAATTAATATTCTAAAAAACGTTTGTTGAAGTATAACTAGAAAAACTTAGCACAAAATGTGTCCTAACTGATTTGCTGTCCCCCCGCTCGCGTGTGGCGCGCTCGGTGCGCGCGCGCAGTGGGCGCTGGGCGTGCTGCTGTGGGAGCTGGCGACGCTGGGCGCGGCGCCGCTGGCCGAGCTGGACGCGGCCGACGTGGCGGCCTTCCTCGGGGCCGGCTACCGGCCGCCGGCGCCGGCGCGCTGCCCCGACGAGATGTGAGTACTGCCGGCTACTGGCCTACACGTAATATTCTCAATATGTAAAACTCACGTGAGCTGTTTCCATTCCAGCAAAATTATTTTAACTAAATTGGTGTGTTTGTAATACAAGAAATATGTTATGTTTTATCTTCCTTTTATCAATACAAATTGTCGTTCTTCCAATTCACTCAGAAACCTGATAGAATCAGCATTTTTATGAACTAAATTGCAACAGTGTTTCCGAAGTGCAATCTTCATTGAAAAGCGCCGCGTTGCGGACTGTCGGGGAGCAATCCTGTGAGAGCCGTCGGAGCTCGGCCGGTCGTAGCATTACTTGCATCCATCCAATACTGGGAGCCGGCAACGAAGTTATCTGCTAAGTAAACATTGAAGGTGCTAGTTTAGCTGTTATTTTGTTTTCCCCTGCTACTTGGGTGAGACCTGACAATACAATACAATACAATACAATACAATACAATACACTTTATTGGCACCACAAAACAAAGTTGACAACAAGTAACATATAAAATAACAAAACATAATGGGCACAAAAGGCGATCTTATCGCTAAAAGCGATCTCTTCCAGATAACCTTTTGGTTCATTAGGAAACTAAATTTGTAAAATTTTGGGCAGTGGTGCGATTTACAATATAAATAAATATTTTTTTATTAAATAATTTTATTATATATAAATTACTTAGACTACATAATGAATTTACAATAAATAGGTATAAATTGATATGTATAATATACGTATGTACAATAAATAAATATATACTTATATATAATACGAAACACAAAATGCCGAGAAGATAAACACAAGTCAGTGAACAACTTTTGTCAGGAAATGCTGTCGAATCGACAATTTTGCTCATAACACACAGTCTAATGATCCTAGTAAAGTGCCAACGATGCATCCTAGTTCGTGTGGTACTTTGACAAGGTGGAATCATAATCCCGCGTGTTATCGAGGAAGAAGGACAGGAAGTAAATTATCTATGCCAAGATTTATTGTCTGATTTTTTATTAGAATAAAGCAACTGGGAACCATTTGTTCCAAGAAAACGTTCATACAAATTAGGGTCACCAGCAAAAATCATAATTGTGATAGTGTGGCTTTGAGCGGGATAGAAGTGAGGATGGGTGGGACTACGAGTACATCCGTTTATCGTAAAACATAAGCAGTCTACAAAATTGTAAGACTGGCAATCGCGTGGGTGGATCGCGCTATCATAGGAGATCGCGTATCATAGGAGAGGCCTACGTTCAGCAAGGGACGATAATACAGGCTGATGATGACGGGTCCCCATGACATTAATTACATATATTGCCACACCCACTTAGGGTTATTATGGAAAACTACTGCATTCTGTATGTTTAAATAAGACCAACAAATGTACCATAATGTTAGCAATACAATTATTGAGGTTTGAGTATTGATGTAAGCCACCTGCAGCTGGTGGTAAGTGTTCTGACGCCGCCGTGTGCGCAGGTACGGGCTGATGTCGTGGTGCTGGAGCGCGGCGCCGAGCGCTCGCCCCTCCGCGCCGCAGCTGCTCGCGGCGCTCGACGACTTCCAGCAGGCGCTCGCCACATACATCTGAACCAGAGCTGGCTTACCTTCCCCTATTACCGAGAACCAACGGTCTGGACAGGCTGGACCTTCCCTAAACAATAGGAACCACAGGGCCGAAATGGCAAAATCTTTCATTACCAAGAACAACCACGGGTCTTGACTGGCTGGATCTTCTTCAACCAGAGTAACTTGCGACTAGTCGAACCTTCCCTAATCGAGTCGTGACTGAGTGGACCTTCTCCCGACTAACGAGAACCACGAACCTTGACTCACTGAATTATCCTCAACCGACGTGACAAGGGATTTGAAATAATTTTGTAAGTTGGTGTAATACACAGTATGTAGTGAAGTCACAGCGTCTAAGCGCTAGCGAGTTAGAGACTAGGTGCTGTGATGTCGTTGCTGTGCGTTGCGCCGAGTGTTTGCTTGCATGCAAACACAACTTGCTGTGGTATTTTTTAAAATAATTTACGGGCAACTCACTCGGGATATGGTCGATTCAGCCCAACTTAAGTTTCAGCCAGATCCAGCGGCTTTTTTTCAAGGAGAGCGTCCGTGTGCGACCGTTACTTGTTTGAAACTGAAAAAGACCGCCGATTGCGGCTGAAACTTAATTCGGACTGAATCGACCGTATAGCATGTGAAATGCCCGTGAGTTAATTTAAAAACGTGTAAAAACTACGTAAGTTTTCACATTACATTACAAATTGAATCATAAAAATTCGGTTGATGGAGAATGAAAAACATTGTCATGAAAATGTCGTATTTACCTGCGATTACCAGGATTTTACAATAAACTCAAAGAATTAAAACTGCATCGAGTTTTTTCATCATTATCTATCGAACTGATTAATTTATATTAAGAAGTTTCATGTTTTCTAAGCCTTGGCACTATTTTCTGCTTCTTCTAAACGTACCAAAGTGCCTGAGAAGCGGAGTTGATAAGAATGCCATTTATTTTTAACAATAGCTTTTACAAATAACTTATAAAAGATGAATGTTTCGTAAAATATTATTTTTATAGATCTAAGCCTACGAATATTTATATTGTAAATAGTGACAATTATAAAATAATTAATATTGACATTGAAACAAAATTCAGCAGATTATTAATATAATCTAATTTGCGCACACTTTTAAAATATACGTTATATTGTAAGAAATATTACAATTAAATAAAAAAACGGAAATGATGAATATTAACTAAGGTATCTCTTTACTGCATCTCTATTTAATTATAATCATACAAGAACGTGATAATATTGCTAAAAAGATTTATATGTTACTAATATCTTTAAATCTATTAATATTTTTTCTCTTTGTACTTTTAGAAACAGGTAGTTTAAAGTATTTGTTTTTACTAAGATACCTAACACAAAAAAATATTTAAATAAGGCACTAATGAAATTCATCCATACAATTAACCATACTTTTCTTTTTCTTCCTAATAATTCGTTCTCACCTGTGTAACCTCAAATGTCTAAACAATTTTAATGTCAAATTTTACAATAAAATGTGTGAATTTCGCAGTCGTTCGATGCAATGGAATTTAACTTAGATTTAAGGAAGAATAATAATTACTACGTTTTTTATTTAAAAATTAATTGACAAAGAGCATAAGATGCTTCACTGTTCAAATTGATTCGTTCTTTTTATTTACACGTTTGTAGAAAACTACAGTAGTACCTATTTGTCAAGAATTAACAAATCTCTATACCAGACAAAATAACAAAGATTTAATGTTAGTGTTTCCGCTAGGTGTAAGCGTAGGCTAGGTATTCCTGGGACAGGAGTCCGTCCAGGCCGGCTGAAAGGATCAAACACCAAAACAGTAGTTAGTCAGAGTTTCTCGGTGATCTGGTTCACAGGAGTTTGGCCTATCGGTAGTTCCTTTCCATCAAAGTAATTATTTAAAGTATATAAGTATTATATCAGCTATCTGGCCGCCATAGTACAAGCTTTGCTTAGTTTGGGGTCAGATGGTGTTGTGTGTGAATTGTTTAAAATGTATTTAGTAATTTTATGGTTTGTCAGAAGAGTAACTAAGATTAAATTATTTTAGAGAACAGCGTTTTAGTTGTTTTGTTCAAATTTTAATGTCCATTGCTTTAAAATCAACCGAAATTTATGAGGTACGGAATACATAACTAGATGTCGTTTTCAGTAACTGACTGTAAATGCAATAGTGAAATATACGAACGATATGTAAAAGTGTAGCTTATTATCGTTACATTAAATTCCTGTAAGCCAGCGACATCACCGAAACTATGAAATTAATGTCTATTATACCAAATTAATTGATAAAGCATTGTATTGATGTTGAATACTTCATAATCATTCCTAGTCATAATTTGTATAGAGTGAACCGAACCAAAGAGTTGACTCGCGACACAAGTTTCCCAAACGTGTGCGTGTATAAACATCGTGCCATAATCATTATTTTTGTAGTTATTTATTTTAATTATGGTTATTTAATTATAATGTTTAGTTAATATGGAATTTTCGTGTGAAATTGTTGGTGAAATTTTGCCCACAAAAAAGGCCGCTAATTGCGGTTGAAACTCAAATCGAGTATTGCCAACCATGTCAGACATTTTTGTTAAATAATAGTAATCTATTTACACTTTGTGATTATTTAGTTGCATGATTTTAGTTACATGGCTTTAATGATATTTATTATCATTAAATTAGCCTCGTACATGTTTGCTTCATAATATATGACCTTGTTGTAAATGTATCAATTAATATATTTCTTTAATCTAGGTTACTCGTCTTTATACTAATTTTCTTTTCTTCTGCAAATCTAATGTATTTCTTCAATTCTATATCTTGAATTGACATAAATATACACTTGAAGTTAACGAACTTCGGAGTAAAGAAGTTCAATCTTTGTTTCGTTTGAAATTCGAAATTTGCATTGATAATTTGCACAGGAGGAAGGAAATTATACTTCATATTTTTTTAATACATTTGATTTCATTACTTTTGATAAAGTATTTTTCCAGCAATTTTATAGTTTGTGAGAGTAATTCTGACGCATGATTTTATAAAAAGCTAATTATAAAAGTAAACATTTTCATCTCACAAAACTTTACATAATTTGAAAGCAATAGTTTAATTTTGTTATGTTTTGTAATTTTCTTCGTCCTGCATCGTGCTGTATTTCGGAGTAATAATAATGGATACGGTATCCACGTGTACAATGACGCTATGGCTCACACAGGGTGTTTCCTAGACACGACGCGCTAAACGCTGGTTTGCGCTTTTTCGTACTTGTATTCTTTCAACGTCACGCCGAGTCTCTGTCACCGACGATGAGACATATTGACACGCGACATTGGTTTTATAAAAAGAATTGAAAGCTGAATTATTACGCTCAACCAAAATTAGTACAACGAGTAAGTTTTACATTCAAATAAGCGCTTTCTTAATGACTAAAACTTATAGTGAGCTAAGCACATTCCAATTTTTGTTTAAAGCAATGAAGTGACAGGACAAACAAGACTTGCGCCTGATGGTCACCAACAGCCCTTCCCATAAACCACTGTGACTCGGAGATATTCAACATGAAGAGTTCTAACCTCTCCACTCGTCGGCTGACGATATTTATGAGGTGGTGGATAGATAAACCTATTATTTTTGCTGGAAATATAAAAAATCTATAGAATAAAAATAAAATAGTATATATGTAGTATAAAAATATATAGAAAATAAAAGTGGAAAAACGTAAATTATATATTATAACTTTTAAACCATACGTTTTTAAAGTAATGTTTTCCTTAATTAAATTAAAAAAATACTTTAAACGACAAAAAAATATTAGTATTTACCATTTACTACATTTGTTCGCAAACTTGTTTTATGTTGACAGATCATAAAATCTTTGTGCAACATTTTTCAAAACTCTATGTTTGCCAATATAAAAAATAATCTGATCTCTGGTTATTGGACATAAACTTTGACGTCATAACAGTATATTTACAAAATGTTTGGTTCATCGATCTTGCACAGATAGATAAAGTCAAATGACTAAGTCGAGTCGTAGGTGGGAAAGTCTCGCTCTGGCGTCCTGTAAGTAGGCTCTAATGTTTGTCTCACTCGTGAATCGATGTCGTGTTTTAGAATATTTGTAACTTCTTTGTGTATTTTAACTAGCTATTCTTATTCTAGATAACTTTCAGCGAATTTAAAATGTTTTAGATTAAGTTAGGTTTATCGTGCTGATGAAGCAAGTTACCAAGTTTTATACTCGTTTATATAAAGTAGATTTATTTCCTAGTAAATGTTTCCTGCTGTGTTATCGTTCATCAATGCTTGTTTATCTTCAGAATCAACTATTTATATTGAAACAATCAAAAGTGCTGTCGAGTATACAAGTAAATCTAAAATAGTATAATTTTCATAATATTGTAATGAATATCGTGAATACCTGTGTGGACGCTGTCCAGGGCTACGCAAAATCATTTTTTATTATTTAAATACCTCAATGTGTCAGCCAGATTTACAACCGCCGTGGACACAAGAAGACACACAATTTTTTTCGTGACCACGACCTTTGTAAAGGTGTCGAAATGTCCAGGTACTTAAATTACAATTTAGATTTCGTATATGTCAGTTCTGCGTAGCCCTGCATCACTGCTACCCCGAGTATATATATAAACCTGGGTTATTTCCCGATGACTGATAACTAAACTGGAAGCGCACACCAGTTTAACTTGACCTGTTTAAATTGACGCAGTACATTGGGGACATAGCCCAGGCTGTATCACGTCCGGCTCGCTCACCCGACTGCTCGGAAAGCGAGGGCCGTTGTCGACGTCGTGTGCCAGATGAATGTGATGAGTGTAAATGTTAGAGTAAGACATAAGTGTGTAGGTGTAAGTAAATGTATGTTTCAGATATTGCTTCAAAGATTTGAAGGGGCGATTAAAAACGTTATTTTACAATAAACTAGACTTTCATTTATCACCTCTAGTTAGTAATTCATTTAATCGGCTTTGAAAAAGGAGTAACTTTCATCTTCAGTAAGGAATCTTTTTTCTTGATATCGATACCTTAATTTGCAAAACGAATAACTCCATAGTCGCAAATTTCACAGGGATCACACTAAATCACCACTAAAATCTATTGCGTAACTAGTATTTTAATTATTTTAAGTGTTTATTAGTTAATAAGAAACACAATTTCCACAGGGATGTTTGTTTTTTTTCTTTTGATGCTTCAATATTTTTTATATTAAGTTTTTAGTTTTTTAAACGAATAATCGTTTTGCAAATTAAGGTATCGGTATGTATTTTTTTGTAAAATAATGAATCCCACAAGTATTCAGGGCTCCACAACCAATAGTCATTTTTAAAATTCTACGCGGACAAGTTCTTCTTTTTCCGCTATTCCGAGCTATTGTGAATAGTACGATGGGAGAAAGATAATTAGGTGTTACCTAGGTACGTAAATTTGAGCCAGAGATAGTTTTATAGCCTATAAAAACACTAACAATGATAATAAGCTTTTATTTCCGAAATATTAAAAAAAATGGTTGTTTGTAAAGTTGGTTTCCGGACGATAGTTTAACGTGACAACATCATTACAAAACTATGATGAAATCATGATCAATCAACAGCCCACTAAATGTTCCCACTACTGGGACTCAGGCCTTCTCTCGCAAGGAGAGAGTTAAGGCCACAATCCACCAAGCTGGCCCAGTGCGGGTTGGTGGATGAAACATTACTTCGAAAGGTTCTAAGTACATGTCGGTTTCCTCACAATGTTTTCCTTCACCGGTATAAGCTAGCGGCATTGCGCACATTACTTCAAAAAGACAGCGGTGCGTGTGAAGTTTGATCCCGGGGTCTCCGGATCAGCAAGCACCGTTCTCCCGACTAGACCAGCCGTAACTATTGATTGATGAAATGATTGCATACAATAGAATCGAGTGGAAAAACAAGAACAAAATTAAAAATGTTGATTTATCCCCGACTACTTCGGATTAGTAATCTTTACAGCATTCTACTAGTCAAGCCCTTTCATTTGATACCTATACTGAGGCAGTAGTGAAAAATTAAATGTATTTCGCTATATTGTGGTGGCGGCCATATTGAATCTGAAATTTGCCATACTGCATAGTATTTTACTAGTCAAGCCCATCTACTAACCCAGCCTTTTCATTTGATACCCATATTGAGATAGATTGTGAAGAAACATTTCATCCACCTTTTTGTGGAGGCGGCCATCGTGAATTTTATTCGTGGTACAAAAATTTACATTCACATAAAATGATAAATAGGTACTTGAAATTATACTAGTAATCAGATTTTCGATATGCAAGAATAAAATTTACCCTAACGTAACGGGACAATGAGCGTTACGGGACAATGAGTCATGCATGCAGCCAGGGCTCACAGATTTATTAGACGTAGTCACGTCAAAAACATTTGCTTGATGTTTAACTCAATTTACTTATTGCATTATTTGGCCTTGCCAATTACTCAGATATAATTACGGGTTGTTATGTCGAAATTTTAGTTTTAGGACAATCAATATTTGTCAAATTAATTATTTTACCATAGCTTCTACCCAGTTTCACAAACTAGGTTTACTGTAAGCATATGATCATCGATCAATGGTTAATAAGCCTTTTTTGAACGCCACTTGATCGAAAGCGTGATTTTCAATGAGTATGTTGCTTATTCTGTTGATAAGTACTTTTGCATAAATCTTGGGGGAATAAATCTATTCTTCATTATCAATCGCTGTTGAATATTTTGATCATTTTGATCATCATCATCATCATAAAACATTTTCCATCAACAGTGCCTGTTGAATTCACGTTTTTGTATTTGTTAGGTTCCGATGCTTTCCCTATTTGCACATTCAATATCTACGGAGCTTCTTTTATTTCTATATTTAGTAGCCTAGCGCAGCACAGCCTATGTGCTACTTTTACTGCAGAAATTTACCGAAACAAACGATGCCGGTTAAACTGCAAGGTGCTGTTAGTTCTAACATAAAACATGTTAAGAATACAAACTCATCATTATCACTTATATCCGGTGTTAGAATGTGTTTAACATCTCACCTTAATGTTAATTACAATATTCCGAGCAACCGAGTCAATTCCCCGCGAGCTCCACTGCCCGCGTCTCCTAGACTTGCCCTCGAAACGTCGATGCAGAAGTAATCGCCGTATCAAAGCGAAATTTGTCAAAAACAGCTCTCTGCGTGCACTCCCGTCAATTCAGTTCAATTAATAACTTGAGACTGTCTCGTTTCCGCGCCGGGATCGCCACCTCGCGCCGTCTCGTTCGCGCCCCTTGTTTGAGGAGCCCCGTGGAGATGCGATATTGCCACTTTGTCGCGCGCCGACCGCCGCGCCCTCCTCAAACAAACCAGAAATTGCAATATTTTGTGGAAAGGAAAATATAACAGTTTAAAGTTTGTCGACTTCAAAGGATTTTGCTTATTATGAGACTCGAGGTTTGTTTCGGATTTCAAAGATATAAAATTGTATTTTGGTTTCTTTTTGTTGGGATTTTTGTAATAATAACAAAATGAGAGTAACAAACAAGGTTGCCCAGATTCTTTGAAAATATAATAATCATAATATATTTTATTGTTCCTAAAAATAGTTCAGTTACATTAACAAATTGCATTACATGACAATATTAAGTTACCTACACAGATAATTTGAAGTACAGCGGGCCCCGAGCTAGGCAAAGCCTGTATTTTGGGCACCCTACATCGGTTTACAATTATTAATACAAATACTCCAGGAAGCCGAGATAAGTTCGACGAAGAAGAGCTAAATCCTAAACAGGAATGGCACTCATTATATTTTTAAAGTCACCAGATAGGTGTTGATCATTGGAATAGATCGGCTGACCCACAAGATGAAATATTGTAAAGTAATCGACTTGTTAGAAAAGTTCCTCTGCTGCTTTGGCTAGCACCGGAAAATAACCAAAATATACTATCTTCTTCTTTATCGTATCGCTCTTGGCAGAGCGGTCGTGGTCACGACGAGGCGTCCACGTCGGTGGTAGGGGTGGACACAGCTCTCCCGATCGATACGATCTCCCGAAATATACTATACTAATAAATAAATAAATAAATTTATTTTCGTTCTAAAATTGTGGCCTTATATGATATACTTGTGATAGTTTTTAAAAATCTTTTCTAATTATACAGCTTAAGTAATTATAATCCCATCCTTAGTGACGATTTGGTATTAATATTAAGATGCACTGAAACAAATCCATGTACGAAAATTTACCCAAAAGTAGCAGTTAGTTGAGCCGTGTACCCGAGCAGGTCTGCGGCCGCGTCCCACGCAAGCTGAATACTCGGTACTCGATATTATGTGACACTGTGTTGTGGGCTGCCGTGCTGCTTACCATCAGGCACTCGTCCAGCTCGTCTCGTTATTCCACTCTATTAAAAAACTTCGTGTCGGGTTGACAAACTTCATTAACGAGGAAGTTTGTATCAACACGACGGAACAAACAAACGGTAAAACGAATACAGCGAATGAAAGTAATTTGATGACCCGCCGCGCGCCACCGACCGCTGGCTGCTACAACGATGATTTAAACATTGGAATGTGCATGATGCGTTCAATTTCAGTTCGATAATAATAAGTGAGGTTCGTTCACACTATCTGTTTATTCTAATTTTTGGTTTTCAAGTCTAAGAAAAAAAATCTGTTTAAATTACCAGAAGCTATCTAAATTATTATGATCCATTTTTACGTATACGTCATGGCATTTATTACGTTTCTTTGTACTTTGTGTTCTACAAAGTTATTATAACTTATTAATCATCAGTCATCACACAAACAATAAAATACATCATCTAAAAGCATCTTGAATATTGAAACTAAAGATTATGTACAAATAATTGTAAACATTTCTAAAATAAGGTGTAAAAATGAATTTAACTACTAACTCTAAGTTGTTACAAGAGGGTTAGACCGAACTCGACCCTAAAATTGGTGCTCTTACCAACTACATGTAGTTCTAAAACTTTTACCGCTCACACTTTTATATTCTTTAGCTTCTGGGAGGTACTCGGGAACTAATAAGTTAGTATTATATATTCCCACGTCTATCGTTCCAGGCAGTGGACCAAATGTGTGATCCTACCGCCTACCATCTCCTTCTGCAGAAGACAGGGATCGGCACCCCGCGATACCGCTATTATTTTCCCTCTGCAGCATCACCTCATTCGTTAGCAAGCGGTGGTGACTTCGCCAAGGCTGTGAAAGGTAGTGGCTCAACATAATACTGGCGTATTCTCCTTCTACGATCTAATTTTTATTTGGTACAAATTCCATGTTTAACATTTCCTTGTGTTCGTCTCGTTACTCACTCTGTTGTTTCATAATTGGGTTATGACGAGTTTCGTTTCAATAACACGATCGAAGGATTAAATCAATTGGATTGTTCATATTTTTATGGACGAATACGTCCTTTTAACAGTTATTGGATTTAAATAATGAGTATTTTATGATTTACTGAACAATAATAGTAAACTTTTGTGTTGAAGGATTTCTAAAACGTGTTAACACTTTGAATTCGACATTTTAAATGATAAATGCACAATTTTGTTTGTTTTATATCACAAACGTACAAAAAGTTTGAGATATGACGTTTCAACGATCCTACTATTATTATAAATGATGTTTTGCTCAATCACGTCTGAACGGCTGAAGGCATCGAGTTGAAAATTAGGACACAGAATATAGTCTAGAATCTGGAATATTGCGGGTAAAACCGCGGGGCGCTGTCGTTCCTTTTATCCTTCTGAGAAACTAGGAATTATAAAAATATGTGTTTGTCGGAAATCAAAAAATCGATCGCTAGGTTCCTCCGCACTTGGTGGTTCAATTTTGTTCCAAGTTCCACATCATTACTAGCACTAAACTGCGCTCGTCGCCCTAAGATATAAGGTATTTTATCTTTTAGCCTATTAATTTCACTGGAAACATTGCCCTTCAAACCGGAACACTATAATATATGCACACTACTACTTAGCGGCAGACTAAATGAAAAAGGTGCTGTGCGTCCACAGGTGGACTCTGCAAAAGAACTACAACAAATACAATATATTCTACCAAATACTTATTCTGACGTCATGCCTTGACGGATTATGGCTTGACTCTCTCTTTGCTATAAGGTCCCAGCAGTGGGAACACAAAGTGAGATTTTAATTGTGTGAGGGTGTGTATGTGTGTGTGTACATTATTTTCTGAAAGAGTGTTAATAGTTACAATGAGTGTCGTATGTCGTGCGGAGCTCGCCATAAACCTGTTTATGAGACCGCCAGCGGATGGGTTTACGAGCTCGGGTATTGAGATCCGACACTCTTTATTTTTCTTTTTATAGCAGGCGCAGCCGTGGGGCGCTACAAGTTTCATTTCACCGAGGCCCCCTCTCGTCGATACAGACCACTACTGGTTGTTTTTTTACCGCAGGTTGTCCACCAAATTGTCTGTTGGTAATTGACGCACGACGATGCAAACGAAGGCGATGTGACAAGAGTTTATACATTGATGAAAGAGTACAAAAATAGGTGAAAACAAAAAGAATAATCAAAAAGAACATATCTCTTTTGTATCACCTTATCTTACCTGCAAACAGCAATAAAGATTTTTGTATTTGTAGGTATTTAAGACATATGTATGTGTCATCCTAGCGGATACTTGGCCGGCGTGGTGCATTATAGTCTCGAAATTATCCTTGTAAGATAAAGCCCGAGTCTCAACAGAGGGAACATACAGTGGGCTAGGTTTTGTGATATCACGTGGGATAAACAGTACCCCCGAAGGCCCCACGTTGGGCGCCACGGCCCCACGTTGGGCGCCACGGCCCCACGTTGGGCGCCACGGCCCCACGTTGGGCGCCACGGTCCCACGTTGGGCGCCACGGCCCGCGGTTGAAGGCGGAAAGTTAGGAAATATCAAATATTAGTAAACACATAACACGTTTTGTAATTATCTTATGACAAATTATAAAAATCGTTTTGTAAATTTCAAAACAACCATTTGCAAATCACTTATAATTTCAACTTATAACTAAGTGTATGATAATAGACTACTCCCTTGTAAATAAATCTATGTCATCTACTTTCGTAAAAATAAAACATAATATATTTCGTCGGAAGAAACTTTCAGCGGGTATCACAAGCCACCGTCGCGTGAGAGCCCCCCGGCTATCAACAATGTTTACCTCCAGATATAGCGTTAAAAGGCACTAAAATCCCTCCCACTTAACCAGCTGTTAGCTGTTTAACGGCGACTTAAACTGCAACTTTTATCTACTCCGCGGGTCAGCGGAGAACCGGACCCGCTCTAATGGATGACTGTGCTGTTACAATAAAACTCACTTAACACTTCCACGTAACGACACCAATGATCTCATTCAAAATTGACCTCTATAGTATAAGACTTGAAGTTTAGTTTAGTCTGTAGTTGGCGAGTCCTTGTGTCATTTCAGAGGTGATGGTGAGTGCTACATTAGAGACACATGCCGCGAAGGTGAGAGAAGTGGCGGTGAGATTGTTTCGAGATAAGTGCGGAGATTGCGGTCGCGGTCGCGCGCGTAATGAACGGCGATAAATTGTGCGGGAGATGGATGGGCCGGGGCACAGCGCGGGTGAGGGGGCGCCACGGTCCAATTACTTCAAAACACTATTTCAGATGAACCAAATTATGTTGTTTGGTATACATACTTACCAAAGATCGACATGGGCAATGAGGCCTTAGATATAGTGTGTACACTCTTTGAATGGGGTGGATTTGTATGGGACGCCTATGTATATGACCACACTGATAGTTGAAATATAGGTTTAAATTGTTGTACATTCTACACATGAGGTACTCGTCGCTTACAGTGCAATTGTACAGAACGCGCCGATACACAATTTCCTACTACATCCACTATCTCAGCTCATCCGCTAATCTGTCTGATGCTACCTCTGCGATTAATTTTCAAAGAATCACAGCTAGATACGAGTAGAATATAGATAATAGGCATATTGAATCGCATATCACTTCTGCAGCTGGCGGGTGCGCCGGCGGTGCGGTGTGTCCATAGATTTTGACTTTTTAACGACGTCTTTGAGTGTGGCAACATTTACAGAAAGCAAAAATAGAAGAAATAAAATTACCTTATAAATTAAAAATATCAGCAGTGTCCTTAAACTATAAAAACAAATAATTAAACGTATGGAATTGCAAAATATATACGAATTATTTATGAACAATAAGTTGTCGAAATAATTTAAATAAAAAAAAATGTAAGTGAACTATTTGTGAAGTCCTCTGTCTCCTGTCCTGTCATGACAATCTTCTTTATAGTGTAGCAATATAATCGTAGATTTTTTAATGGGAAAAATGGTGCATTGACGTACGCGTCGTCCGTTTTTTCTTCAAAAATTTAGATTATATATTATACTAGCGGCCCGCTCCAGCTTCGCTCGGATATTGTCACATAAAGCCCATTAATCAAAATAATACTACCCTATCTTTTAAGTTGGAGCAATCTACACACGGTGTCCAAATTTGATTATAATCGGCTAAGTAGTTTAGGAGTCCATCGCGCACAAACATCGTGACAGGAGATTTATATATATTAAGACTAGCGGCCCGGCCCGGCTTCGCCCGTGGTACATATATATAACCTACATCATTCAAGGATTACGTACACATGAAAGAACGGTGAAGGATTTTTTAAAATCGGTTTAGTAGTTCCCGAGATTAGCGTGTTCAAACTATAAATATGCTATAGGCTACTTTTGATCCCCAAATTGTCGTGCTGTTTACTGGGTCAGAAGTGACACCTGTAGACAACTGGCGAGGATTACTAATTAAATGACGATTGGTCTGTTAACGACCGGGGATGAAAAATGATTAAATTACTAAAATGGCTATTAAAAAATAAGGGTTGGTTGTAGAAGGGTGAAAATTGAGGATTGTATGTATTTTTGTATGTTGTATCATAAAAAAATAGAAATTAAAAATGTTGTCTAAAAATTAAAAAAAATTAGGAGTACCTAACATTTAATGGATGAAAAATATGGGATGAAAAATAGATGTTAGCCGATTTTCATAGATACCGGATAAGAACCAAAAAATTCATCGAAATCGGTCAAACCGTTTCGGAGGAGTATGGCAACGAAAACTGTGACACGAGAATTTTATATATTAGATAGATTATATACTATATTTATACTTGTATTGACATTGGTGAAATTGTGAGGCTAAACCACAATAAAATCCATACACCAAGAGTTGAAGTTGAAGATTTGTTCCTGAATTTAATCAGGGTTGGTTTCGATTGCCACAGACACCATTTTTAGTAAGAAGACTAAAGTGGTTATTACACATTTTAAATAAATACACGGGTAAATCACCTTTGATATAGTCAGCCCAGTCCGACTCAAGTTTGTTAGTGTTAACGCGCACACACTCTCCTTGAAAAAGATCGCCGGATGCGATCGAAACTTGAGTCGGACTGGACTGACCATATCAAACGTGAGTTAATCGTGTTTTTATTTAAAAAGCCATTTACCATTTTTTCTTTGAGGCATTAGCAAAAAAAGCAAAGGTGTTTAAAATATATCAACTTGGTAGGATAATACATATGGCTGCCAACTTCGCCCCGGTTTAAATAGAAACATACACTTCAAACACATAAAAATGAAAAGCTGCACTAAGCAAAATTAATTAATCCTTTAATACCCAGAGAATAAATGCTTTCAGAAATATTCTACAAAAGCTCTACTTTACTAGAATTTGTCGGAAAAAAATACAACAAAAGCTTTACTTTTGTAGATTTTCTGTGAAATAACGAAACACAATAAAAGTAAACAGTAGTATGTTTGAAACTACACCGGTGTGTACAGTTCCTCCTGTATTACCCTAACACGTCGGTGTTTCAGCCGCGCGGGTGCGAGCGCAGCGCGCGATTCTGTTTCATAAAACTGGACACCGGGAGCATCTTTTAACCTCATTTTTTGATTTCTTCTTTTGGCACTTTAGGGTAAAATTATGAGAGTAAATTTCCATGATGCGCGCACGCCGTTACAAAAAACCGACACTCTAAAGTTAACTGGTCAATATTTTAGTACACTGACTAACTTTTTGCGTAGAAGTTATTACCTATTCTATGGTTGAAGACTCCTCAACACGAGGAATACAGAGAAAAACTTGTCGCGTGCACACACACAAGTACATTCACCCCTTTTTTAAGGATCTGCCGTTGTTCTTTCTTTTATTTTCAGTCTTTCAGTTAGCTCAAAATTAAAGAAGTTTCGTTTTGAAAACCCGGTTTCAATGACGAATCTGATTATTACGACTGAATCCTAGCACGTATTGTTTAGGACACTCCGCACATTATAATTAACATCCCGCCTGTACGTCTGAACATTCATCAAACGCAGATGTTATCATCACCACTGGCTTTAACGGTGAAGGAAAACATCGTGACGAAACTTGCGTGTTCCAAGACATAATTATCGTTTGAAGACATAAGTCATTTGCTAACTCGCACTGACCCAGAGTGGAGTTTTATGGCCTTGCGTTTCTATTTGCGAGAGAAAGCCTCAAGTGCCAGATGTGGGAATACAAAGTGGGCTGCGTATATAATATGCTTTGAATATTCGCAGTTCACAGGCCTTGACATATTCGTGAACATCACACGTCCAAAATAAATTGACCTCCGATCATTGAAGAGTCGTAAGGAGCCCTAAACAAGTACCTAATATCGGTCATGAGCTGGTCGTCCAAGTGAGCGCCCAGTGTTGCATGTGCAGAACGCCCCGGCCGGCCCGGCTGCCCCCGCCGGCCTCTCATTGCCGCTTGCGTATTTCACCTTTTTTGCGTACTTAGGTACTTAGTTTTAGGTGTTTCAGCCTGAAAAATTAAAGTAAACGATAATCTCGT
Source organism: Ectropis grisescens (assembly GCA_017562165.1). Classification (NCBI taxonomy): domain Eukaryota; kingdom Metazoa; phylum Arthropoda; class Insecta; order Lepidoptera; family Geometridae; genus Ectropis; species Ectropis grisescens. The sequence goes on from CM029771.1 coordinate 134,452, forward strand.
CCAGGAGAGACCCTGAGTGGCTACAGTTATGACGTTTAGGAAAAGTCCTGAGTACTCTCTTAAATATATCAAGTTCATGAAACACTCTAAGTGACTTTGACCCTCTCAGAGTCTTTTGTGTATGTATTATTCGCCAACTTTTAATTTCCATTCCTCGATAGAATACAGCCTGCAAGTCACAAGGCGAGAATGAACTGATATCTTCCACGCTAGCACGTACCACAGTTATCGAGTCGGTCGAGTGCTGAACAATTTGGCCATTATCATCATTATTCCAGTTAAAAACTGCCGTTTTGGACTAAAATTCAGAAACAATGCCATGTATAGGACAAACAAGCCATTTGCCTAACACACTTGAATTTTGGTTCGAGCATTATCGTATATTTTGACACAGCAACGAGCGGGCCGACACTTGCCGTGTTCGGGGATATTACGTGTAAATTGCTACATTACGGGAGTTGCTGTGTGTATGGCAACACTGGTACTCTGTGCGGTGCGATTCTGTCCCTGCGTGTCGTCCGACGGGCGTTGTGTAGCTCGCTTTGTTGAAATAACACATGATTCGTATAACAGGAATATAAGTAGCAATGTATTCAAAATAAGCGTTTTTAGTTTTTAGGGTGACACTGGAACTTCCCACCATTTTCCAAATATTAACTCGTGATCTGGCCAAGCTAAAAACGTTTTTAGGGTTCCATAGCAAAATACGTGACCCGTATAGTTTCGTCATGTCTATCTGTCTGTCTGTCCGTCCGTGTGTCACAACCACTTTTCTCCGAAACTATAAGAGCTATACTATTGAAACTTGGTAAGTAGATGTGATCTGTGAACCGCATTAAGATTTTGATACAAAATATAGAAAAATCAAAAATTCTTAGGGTTTGTCTCATACTTAGAACTGAAACTCAATTTTTTGGAACGAAGTTCCTTATCGCGCGTTGTGAAAGGGGGCTAGACGGAAAAAATTCTTACGAAAAGTTGTCACGACACTTTTTGCGATTGTTAGCTGTGCGGCGTCGCATGTTTCTCTGTCTGTCTCTCTCTCTCTTATAGAAAGCAAGCCAGATATTTTCATTTCTATTTCGCATTGAACAGTGTGGTGTCGCGACGATTATTTTTGTTGAGTGTATACAGGTTTTTTGTAAATAAAAAATAATAAAAATAAAAATTCCTTCACTAATTAATCGAAAGGAACTTCGTTCCATCCGGGTGTCCCTTGACACCTATCAAGTTTTTTTTTATCAAAACCATACGTGTGTGTTATCTATGGCTAGGTCATCAAAATGATATTGATATTCCAAACATTTTTTTTTCCAAACTGAATAGTTCGCGCGAGGGACTCTTCCAAAGTGGTATAAAGTGTGTAACCTTGTAACTTCTAGAATAAGAAAATGACAAAAATAAAAAAAAAGTGTATGATGTACATTACCATGTACACTATCAACGGAATTTGGTTTGAATGAGATCTAGTCAGTAGTTTTATTTTAATACGTTATAAATTGACTATTGTTATAGCACTGATTAGAGTAACAACGAACTACAAGAACTTCTATATTGTGCTACTTGCTGCTACGGAAGCCTTCATGGGCGAGTCCGACTTGCACTTGACCACTTTTATTTGTTCACCAGTGGTGAAGTCAAACTAGTACATCAGCACTTGGAAAAATATTCAGAGGTGCTGGCGGGAAGCGAACCTACGAGTATAACTTCGTTACAGCCACTGGGCCAAAACCATCACAGATTTTTAATAGCAAATTTTCAACTTTTCTTAATTAAGTGTTATCTCTTTGCCATGTCTGCCCTAGTGGCTTAGTCGGTAGTAGCTCTGCATGCGAAGCCGAGGGTCGTGGGTTCGATCCCCCACTCAGTGCAAATATTTGTGTGATGAATTCAAATGTTTGCACTGTGTCTGGGTGTTTCTATGTATAATAAGTATGTATTTAAAACTATATAAGTATTATATCAGCTATCTGGCCGCCATAGTACAAGCTTTGCTTAGTTTGGGGTCAGATGGTGTTGTGTGTGAATCGTCCACCAATATTTATTATTTAAATGTTACCTCACATCTTTATCATCAACGGACCATATTTTTATGAATCGGGTGAGTAGGTACTTTTAGATAATTCGGTTTTTATAGTTTTTTTTTTTAAAATAATAAGTGACGAGACGAGCAGGACTTGTGCCTAATGGTAAGCAAACATGCCTGCCACATAACAGCACAGTGACACGCAGCTATTGGAACATGAAGAGTCCAAATATTATGATCGTTTGTATAGTTTTTCAGTGAAAATAACGATCATAATATTATTACATACCTGTGGCCTTTTTACAGCCAGATTCCGCGGATTAATGCACATCGCTTCAATTCCGCGCCACGTAATATCTAAACCCGAGCGCTCGTAAACTGTACATCGCACGTTTTGTTTGTATTAGAATTTAGAGCGCGGTCCGAGCCCGCAGTGGACACGGTGCACTTTATGTTATGTGAATCGGTTTTACGGCCGCTGCCAACTGAGCGCTGTTTGCCGGAGCGGGCGCGGCCTTCCCGGACATAAACTTTGAGAACTTGTGGCTTCCCAGCGCTGCTGCGCTTCTATGAACTGCAACCCAAGCCCCGGGACACCGCGCAATTTGAACCTTATCCCCAGTGATGACGGTTGAGGTTGGGTTGGTGCGCTATAGCACGCGTGTGTTTGTCAAACTTTACCATTCGTTACATACGTGAATTGAACATATTTGTAGCTCGGTCTACTGTGCTGATAAATTATCCTAATATTTTTTTTTATTGGTTTTGTTCGTGTGTGGATAATATTCACATATTATGTGTGTCACTTTTTGAGGAGAGAGAGCAAAATATACACCTGATGATAAGCAAAGCAACTGCTTATAACAGCATCATAGCAGCCAAGTATAAGTATATAAGTCTGCCTAGCACTGTACTACGCTCGTCATCTTTCAGTGTTTATGACGATCTTTTTCTTTATTCCGTAATGTTTTTGGAAACATTTCCCTTCCAACTGAAACATAGTAATGTTTGCACACCGGCTTGTCGGTTAAATAACTGTTAAAATGTAATACTCGTACTTCTCCATGCAAATTCTTCAAAGATCCTATGATATAAGTATTATATCAGCTATCTGGTCGCCATCGTACAAGCTTTGCTTAGTTTGGGGTCAGATAGTATTGTGTGTAAATTGTCCACCAACATTTATTATTACTATTATTTATTACTATGCAATGTTCAGTGTCTTCAAATGACCCAACGACCAGAATCAGAATCAGAATCATTTATTGCTAAACTGTGTACATGAGATGGTACTTAACATAATATTCAAGAAACAACAGTTTACCCATTTCGAGCGTGCAATTTAAGTTTTACATATAAATTATTAAAAATTACTATTTTACACACAAAAATTTTCATACCAATTTAACATGCTATAAGATTTAGTTATAAAATTAAGTTTAAAAAATCAGATAAAAGTTAAGTTATTATATTTTAAAACCTACTAATCTAAAATATTCTTCTAAGCTATTTTCAAATATACATGTCTCTCTATAATCACATAATTATATTTATAACCCGTGTCAAAATAACTTTGTTTCTGGTAGTGGACACTTAAACATTAAATTAATAAACTAAACCAACAAATAATTAATTGCTCTTTAAACTGCATTACAAACAAAACTTTAATTATTATCTATAGGTCATTAATTTTCAAAATATTCGCTTGTAATATATTTTTGATATAAGCCATTGTTTTAATTTCAACCTTTTAATTTCGACCTTCGGCCGCCATCTACGCGACTGCTGTAAGCAATATTAAGATACAATGTAGGGTGAAGCAAAACTAAACTGAACGCTTTCTCTCCAACACTACTGCACCTTTACTGTGAACTCTGAAAGCTTTCTCTCCAACACTACTGCACCTTTACTGTGAACTCTGAACGCTTTCTCTCCAACACTACTGCACCTTTACTGTGAACTCTGAACGCTTTCTCTCCAACACTACTGCACCATTACTGTGAACTCTGAAAGCTTTCTCTCCAACACTACTGCACCTTTACTGTGAACTCTGAAAGCTTTCTCTCCAACACTACTGCACCTTTACTGTGAACTCTGAAAGCACTCTCCAACACTACTGCACCTTTACTGTGAACTCTGAACGCTTTCTCCAACACTACTGCACATTTACTGTGAACTCTGAAAGCTTTCTCCAACACTACTGCACCTTTACTGTGAACTCTGAAAGCTTTCTCCAACACTACTGCACCTTTACTGTGAACTCTGAACGCTTTCTCTCCAACACTACTGCACATTTACTGTGAACTCTGAAAGCTTTCTCTCCAACACTACTGCACCTTTACTGTGAACTCTGAACGCTTTCTCTCCAACACTACTGCACATTTACTGTGAACTCTGAAAGCTTTCTCTCCAACACTACTGCACCTTTACTGTGAACTCTGAAAGCTTTCTCTCCAACACTACTGCACATTTACTGTGAACTCTGAACGCTTTCTCTCCAACACTACTGCACCTTTACTGTGAACTCTGAAAGCTTTCTCTCCAACACTACTGCACCTTTACTGTGAACTCTGAACGCTTTCTCTCCAACACTACTGCACCTTTACTGTGAACTCTGAAAGCTTTCTCTCCAACACTACTGCACCTTTACTGTGAACTCTGAAAGCTTTCTCTCCAACACTACTGCACATTTACTGTGAACTCTGAACGCTTTCTCTCCAACACTACTGCACCTTTACTGTGAACTCTGAAAGCTTTCTCTCCAACACTACTGCACCTTTACTGTGAACTCTGAAAGCTTTCTCTTCAACACTACTGCACATTTACTGTGAACTCTGAACGCTTTCTCTCCAACACTACTGCACCTTTACTGTGAATTCTGAAAGCTTTCTCTCCAACACTACTGCACCTTTACTGTGAACTCTGAACGCTTTCTCCAACACTACTGCACCTTTACTGTGAACTCTGAAAGCTTTTCTCCAACACTACTGCACCTTTACTGTGAACTCTGAAAGCTTTCTTCAACACTACTGCACATTTACTGTGAACTCTGAACGCTTTCAACTCCACTGTGAACTGAACTGCACATTTACTGTGAACTCTGAAAGCTTTCTCCAACACTACTGCACATTTACTGTGAACTCTGAACGCTTTCTCTCCAACACTACTGCACATTTACTGTGAACTCTGAACGCTTTCTCTCCAACACTACTGCACCTTTACTGTGAACTCTGAACGCTTGTAATCAGCCCGCTGCATATAATATGTTCGACAGTTTGGCTTCGTAGCTGAGTCAGTAGTGAGGTTCGATTCCCAGGACAAATGCTTGTTTGTTGAATACGTATGTCTGTTTTTGTCTAAGTTTTCTTATGAAAGTACTATTTATAACTTTATCGAATCGGTTGTAGTCACTCCTGTCGTCCTGACGGAGTAGCCGTGGTCGTCTGTCCGGGCAGTAGCCGGTAGCTTCACAAACCGGCGCCCTTCCTCACGTACTGACACCTTTTCCGCACTAACAGTAACAGAACCCTCAAACTTAGCTCTCATATAGTCAGTCCTACGAAATACTGATCCAGCGCTGTTCGCGACCTCGCTTCTCCCCGGAACACAAGACGCTCCACAGAATCATCACCCCGGCGAATTACATAAACTGATTCACAATAATTTATTTTTTCCGAAAACCAAAACAAACTTCAACTTTTAAATCTAAAAAATCGAATTCAGACGCTTGACCGAATTCCTTAAGAATCTATCTCTGCGTCGTCTAAATCCATGAAATCAAAGTGTAGGGTTTTTTCATATTAAAAAAAAACGACTTACTGACTGTGTTATAACGTTTGAATAGATTTGGGATCATCTCTAAACTATGATCTACCAAACAAAAAAATAACCATCAAAATCGATTTACAACTGGCGCGATTTACTCGCGATTTACTCGCGATAGCCCGCGAAACATACGAGTACATACAAGAAAAACATACAACCAGATTGAGGACCTTTATTGAAGTCGCTTAAAAATACATGAGAAGAAGTAGACACGCTTACAAACCCACTTTCCCTTTCATAACAACTGACAAATTCTATGATACAGTCCAAACAATCACCCAGATGAAAATGCGGTCAATCTTAGACCATGTGGTGGTAACACGAGGCGAGATGGCGGTCGGTTCTACCCAAGCATAATCCTATCAACAAATAAAAATGTAGGTACTTGCATTTTTTATGGCAAACATAACAAACCACGTTGCATCGAAGCAGGCTTAAGCTTCGCCTTCTGAAAATGATGACAAACGTCTTCTATAAACATAAACCACGTCGCCGGAGTGAGTGACAAATGCTGGCGCGCCATTAGATGGTAAGCGCGATTGATGGCCGCCCACCGGCTGACGTCATAAATTCTAATACTCCGCGGCCGACGACCTGCTGGCTCGGGGGCTCCTGCGGCGCTTCGATCTGGTGTTTCAAATTAAGTAGGTACAATAGTTATAGCAATTTTAACTACAGCTGCCCAATTATACTTCTATTTTTGGCGCTACTTATGAGTAAATGGAAACCACGTTACTGATGAAATTATCATAAATTTAATTCTATTGGAATCACATTGTTATGTACTTACTATGGGGTTCAGGTCCATGAAAACGAAATCCAGATCCACTTTGAAATATTTGCTCCGTTTATTCAATCTTTATCAATCTTCACCAGTTTTACAAATTGTATAATGCGCTACAATCCCAAACTTTACAAAACAAACAAGCGCACCGCGTTATCCGCCATCATCAAAAAGTGTTCCCCTCCCTCGTCTTTCTAACAATTCCAAAATAAGTTGACAGATAGAAATATCACCATAAACATGACTGATGACATTTAGCTAATTCCCTTATAAAAATCAGTCAGCCGACATAGTCGTTCTAAAACAAAACTAAGCCAGCCGGCAAAGTCTCTCTTTGCATAATTCCCTAATAATAAGTCATTAGACATAGTAACTCGCGTAGTAGTACCGGGTTCGGTTCCCGTCACGACCCGGTGGGTGTAGGCAGTAACTCTGTAAATAGGCACTAAGTGCCGAACCTTGAATTCCTCCCCAGTGACAGCGCGAGCCGAGGCCGTGCCGTCTAGGCGGCCTCGCGTGAGTGAGATAGTCACCGTATCCGCGTCACTGCCCTCCGCGACATGCGGTTCACGGGCGCACTAGGTCCGATAGCGCTCAGCTAGAGTGCTTATGTTCGGTATGTATGTATGAGTTAGATAGCTAGGTAGCTTTCTGTCAGTTAGTTCTATTTTTCTTACAGGTTAGATTCGTAAGTATGATAGGAATGTCAGGTTAGGTTATTTTGGGTCCTGCGCCTCCGGTGCTAACTCAATAGTCAGATAGGCAGTAGGGGCCTCCGGGCCAGCAGTCATAGATCACTTAGAAAAAAAAAAAAGACTAACAGATTTAATAATAATTAATAACGTGTTGACCCCCGTAACACTATAATTAAAAGAGGACTGCCTGCTCATCGCGGTCTTGAAATGTAGAGTAATGTATCTATGTAGCAAATCAAGACTCTCGTGTTTTTGCGATGACTCTAAACACTATTTGAATAAAAATGAGAAATGTCATGTTTAATTATTTGTATTTTCGCGGAATCTTTAGGGTTGTAGGTGGTTGCAAAAACTTGGTTTATCAAATCTGCGTACAAAATATATACAATACAATACAAAAACACTTTATTGGCACCACAAACAAAGTTGACAATAAGTAACAAATAAAATAACAAACACATAATGGGCACAAAAGGCGATCTTATCGCTAAAAGCGATCTCTTCCAGATAACCTTTGATTTACAAAGAAACAAGATTTGTAAGATTTTGGGCAGTGGTGCAACTAACAATATAAATAAACACGTGTATTAATTATATATAAATTAAATATAATAGAACAAAATACATATAATAGGTGTACAATAAATAAATAAGTTTAATTATATAAATACACATACAAATACATAATATATATATATATAAAATAATAAAATAATGTATGTATACAATAAGAAACACAAAAATCCAAGAAAAATAAATATAAATCAGTGAACAACTTTTGTCAGAAAATGCTGCCGAATCAGAGTCCTGAACGAAGCGACGCTCTGCGCACTGTTACAACCTTAAAACTGCTGATCCTGCAGGAAGTCAATTCCTCGATGTCGATATTGGCGATTCTGCAGTATTTTGCTATATAAAGTCGAATTGTCGAATAAATCTTCCAGTCAGTTCTCGAAAGGTTACTCTGCCTCTCAGCCTACGGACCTGGTTCATGCCCGCCGGACCTGAGACCTCAGATACCCCTAGAGAAGTGCCGCGCGCGTCTGTTTCTATTTCGGTTGGTCTAGGAAAGGCCCTCACTAAATCCAAAAACTTGTGAAGTGTTTGTTTAAACTCAAATAAAAGTGAATAAGTACAAATTGTTTTTTTTTTATAGAATCAGTGATTTCCAGTCTAACATTATTGGTGTCAGAAGAAAAGGGATCTATTATCCTGGTCGCCTATTCCTATCACGCAACGCGCCGCGCCACTTCGGGTCTCTCAGTGACTCAACTGTTGGCTTGCTCCGCTCTGAGCTAGAGCCAGCCGCCAACCAGCCACTACTGTCTCCATCGCCGTAGAAGTACCGAGCCGTCAGCCGCTGTGCCGTATGTACACCGCACCGCCCTTCTGTTGACCACAGCTCGCCTCAAGGTAGAGAACCTTTGTGCAGCTCCACTGTGCCCTGGAACCCAGTGCACCGAGCCGCCCTGAACTGACTCCGGCCAGCTCCAGCTCCGAAACGGGCTTTCTGTCCGTTTCTTCCCGAGCTGCCTCGCCGTAACCTCACCAGCTCCACCTGCGACGCGGGCTTTCTGTCCGTCTGTTGCCGAGCTACCCTTTCACCGATACCTGCTTAACTGCGCAACCTCACTTGCGTATTGCACAACACGACAGCTGCCCGACTACGGAGAACCGCAACCCGACACCGCGCCGAATTCCAATGACAAGTGTCTTAATAATCGCCGCTCTGTAAGTTATTTAATAATTTAATTTTGTTTCTCTGTTTTGCTTTTCTTGTATTTGAATTTTTATAACAAAAGAAAATGGCTAAAGATATTAAAACCGACAAAAAACAACTTCCACTAGCTCTCTATTGACGGTAGAGGAAGTAAACTTTACTGTTCTCACGAAATTTATAAAACCATTCGATGGTGATAAAAATAAATTATCCTCATTTTGCGCAATTGCGAGAATGCGCTATCTTTAGCTACAAACAATCAACAAGACCTTTTGTTCAAATATATTTTATCACAACTAGAAGGCAAAGCTGATTCAGCATGCTCTCTAAAGGTATTTGATAACTGGCTAGAACTGAAACCGTTTTTAAGAGTTACCTTCGGGGAATCTAAGCACAGAGACCATCTATTTATAGATTTACAGCAGTGTAGGCAAAAATATAACGAAAGCGTGACCCAATACAGTCTACGTTTGGAAACTTGCCTCACTCGCCTACAAACTGATATTACGCATTCTACTAAAGATCCTTCCGAATTAAAAGGTAGAATTGCCAACACGGAGGATCTCGCTCTCCATACATTTATATTAGGATTGCCAGGCCATATTTCCAATATTATAAGATGTCGGAATCCTTCCAATTTAAATGAAGCGGTCAACCTTGCTATACAAGAGGAAAAATTGTACAATTATGTTACACAAGCTAGAAAACATCCTGAGGAGAGACCAAAGTGTAAAACTGTGGCAAAATCGGTCACTCTGAACGTAACTGCTACAACCGTACCCCTCCTAACTACCGCGAGCGCTCAATAAATACAATAAACCCGTCACTATCTCCACCGCGACCCCTACGGTATCTCAAAACATTATAAAGACCTGTCGCTATTGTAAAAATATAGGTCATGAAATTCACGAATGTCGTAAAGACAATATAACAACTCTCGCCGCCAGCTTCCTAATTCTTCTAACCCTAAACAAATGCATCATCTTTCCCAAGATGAGGATGACAACACCATCCAGGAAGATGATTTTTATGATCAGTCGCATTTAAACTAAAATTGGTTCCGGTCCGCGTCGTACGGAATCATCAACACAAACCGACGCCTTTGACATAAGTTTCTATTTCAATAACGACCTGCCGGTTAAGTCTAATAGGTCTCTCGTTCTAATCCGACTCAATCGTCTCAATCGTCTCAATCGTCTCAATCGTCGCAATCGTCTCAATCGTCTCAATCGTCTCAATCGTCTCAATCGTCTCAATCGTCTCAATCGTCTCAATCGTCTCAATCGTCTCAATCGTCTCAATTGTCTCAATCGTCTCAATCGTCTCAATCGTCTCAATCGTCTCAATCGTCTCAATCGTCTCAATCAATCGTCTCAATCGCCTCAATCGTCTCAATCGTCTCAAGCGACCCAATCGTCTCAATCGCCTCAATCGTCTCAATCTACCAAACCGACTCTCTACTAAGTCCAAACCTAATAAGAGTAAAACTGTTACATTTTCTAAATCTCTCAACTCTTCAGATCAATGCGAGGTAACTTATGAGATAAAAATAAATAATAAAACTCATCTGCCTCACATTTATGTTAAAAGCCAATACTCAGATAAAATTCTAGTATTTTTGTGTCGACTCTGGCTCCTCTGTGTCTCTTATCAAAAAATCATCTCCAAACGCTACCTCTCGTAGACCCTGAGGTAATTAAATTCAAGGGTATCGACAATGACTCTGAATATTCAACTAGCTTGGGATATTGTCAACTAGATCTCCAAATTTCCAAGAAAGAAACACTATATGCCAAATTTCATCTAATATCAGACTCAGTCTTCATTAAATTTGATGGCATAATAGGTAATGACTTATTGAAACTCTATAACTGCAACATAGACTATAGAAAAGATCTTCTCACAGTTGGTAACTACAACATCAAACTTAATTTTACTAAGCCTCAGTATACCATTCCTGCACGCTCAGAAATGATGATCGAATGCGGTATACTTAACCCTGAAATTTCATGCGGACTAATAGAAAAACAGGAAGTCCAAAGAGGTGTTTTTTGTCCAACTGCCTAGTCGAAGTCAAACCTAATAAACATGCCAATGTCTCTATTCTTAATACTACTAATGAAGATGTTATCATTCAAGCTCTATCTGTAGAAATTCACCCTTGCGATACCCTACATGACCTCCAAAAAAAATGTGCAAACTGATTCACACTGTCTCTTCTAACCCTTCTATTTCCAATTCATCTGTCCCAAGGAATCGTATTGATGAGGTAAAGGTCAAATTAGAACCTCACATCTCAACACTGAAGAGTCCTGTAAGCTTCTAGATCTATGCACCGAATACTCTGATCTGTTCCATCTCGAAGGTGACACTCTCACCTGTACTAACACCCTAAAACATGAAATAAAAACTACTTCCTCGCAACCAATTCAAACTAAAACCTATCGATATCCTGAAATTCATAAATTAGAAGTCAACAAACAAATCCAGAAAATGCTAGATCAACAGATAATAAAGCCCTCTGATTCTCCATGGTCATCCCCTATATGGGTAGTCCCTAAAAACAGGATGCATCAGGCCAGAAAAATGGCGCATCGTTGTAGACTATAGAAAGCTCAATGATGTTACGATTGGTGATGCTTATCCTATTCCAAACATTGCTGATATTCTAGACCAACTAGGTCATAGTAAATACTTCTCAACTCTTGACTTGGCGTCTGGTTTCCACCAAATAAAGATGTGTGAAGCAGACGGACCCAAGACGGCTTTCTCTGTCCCTAATGGACATTTTGAATACACAAGAATGCCATTCGGTCTTAAAATGCTCCTGCAACCTTTCAAAGATTAATGAACACTGTCCTTTCAGGCTTACAAGGCTTACACTGTTTTATCTATCTCGATGACGTCATCATATATTCCCATAATTTACCAGATCATATCCAAAAACTTAGTCTAGTATTCGATGCTCTCAGACGTCATAATCTTAAATTACAGCCTGATAAATGCGAGTTTTTAAAGAAAGAAGTCGCCTATCTTGGCCATGTCATCACTGACAAAGGCGTGTCTCCTAATCCCGAGAAGGTCAAAGCAGTACTTGCTTACCCTGCTCCTAAGAATCCAAAACAAATCAAGAGTTTTCTTGGTTTAGTTGGATACTACCGAAAGTTTATCAAAGATTTTGCCAAGGTTACCAAACCTCTAACTTCTCTTCTCAGAAAAGATGCTGATTTCATATGGGAGAATCACAAGAAAACTCATTCAACTCACTCAAAAGTTTGCTTACTAATTCACCGATCCTACAATATCCAGATTTCTCTAAAGAATTTACACTCACTACCGATGCCTCTAATTACGCTATAGGTGCTGTTCTTTCTCAAGGCGAACCAAACAAAGATCTACCTATTGCTTATGCCTCTAGAACGCTTAATAGCGCAGAAGGTAATTATAGTACCACAGAAAAGAACTCTTAGCCATTATCTTTGGAACAAAAACTTTTAGGCCTTATTTGTATGGCAGAACATTTAAAATAGTCACTGACCATCGCCCCTTAACTTGGCTCTTCAACTGTAAAGATCCCAGTAGTAAACTAGTACGCTGGAGACTAAAACTTGAAGAGTATGATTACAAAATTGAGTACAAGCCCGGCAGAATAAATTCAAACGCCGACGGTTTGTCACGTCCTCCTATTCACAATATTACAGACAACATCGAAACCGACACACTCACATACCAACAATTTATGAAATCTCGCTCTAGCCCAATTTTGAATGATACAATTATTCTAGAACATAACAAAAGTCTCCTAGATTCACATTGTTCAATTATCGCATACCCTACTTCCATCGATTTAGATTCTTCTAACCCTTTTTCTGAAAACATTCTTAATCTTCTTCAAGATAAAATGAATTGAAATGTCTGAAAAGGAACTCTATACCGTCAGAGCATCTCAAGTCAACAATAAAACATACTTCCACATGTTTACCAAAGTTCACCATTTTGAATCCGTCACATACCAAGAAATTTTCAAAGTCCTCAAAGATCTACGGAATAACCTTATTGTACTATATCCCGAAGTAAAATCGATTGCCATGTCTGACTTTACCAATCCCTTCGACAAACTCAATTTCATTCTAATCCATGAAATGCTTTCTTTTCTATTTCATAACACTGGCATTCAAATTCACATTCATCATAACTTAATGAAGTATCCAAAACCAAATGAAGTGCCAACTATACTTCTCGAAAACCACGACTGTCCCACAGGTGGTCATATTGGCGCATCCAAAATGTATAACAAACTTAAGGACATATACTATTGGAAAGGAATGAAAGGTGAAATTGAGAGATATGTCCAGAATTGTTCCTCTTGTCAAAAGAACAAAGCTCTACGAGGAATCAACAAAGCTCCTATGGAGATTACCACTACATCCTCTGAACCCTTTCAAAAAATTTATACTGATATTGTTGGTCCTCTCCCAGACTCTGGTAGTGAAAATTTCAAATACATAGTCACATTCCAGGACGACTTAACGAAATATTCCATGGCTTATCCTATCACTGAATCTACAGCCGAAAAACGACCCAATGTCTAATAAAATTTATAAGTCACTTTGGCATCCCAAAAAGTATCCTATCAGACCAAGGAGTACATTTCATTGCCGATGTATATAAACAAGTTGCTCAACTTTTTAAAATTAAACATCTTTTTTCAACTCCTTATCACCCACAAACAAACGGTGCTCTAGAAAGGAGTCATGCCACTCTCAAAGAATATTTGAAATCCTATGTCAATGAGAATCAAAATAACTGGCATAAGTTCCTCCCCACTGCCATTATATCGTATAATTCTTGTGTACACTCTTCCACTAATTTTTCGCCACACGAACTTCTTTTTGGCTGCAAGCCTCATATACCTAGCTCTATTTATGATACTAACCCTACTGCAACTTATCCTGACTATATAAAACTCTCAAACAAAAGTTAATAAACACCAGAAATCTAGCTCGTGACAATATCCTCCGTAGCAAGGAAAGATCTAAAACCTATTATGACAAAAAAATACAAAGGACCAGTCTTATAATGTAGGAGATATGGTTTACCTTAAGCAACATCATAGATTGCGTAAGGCATTATCTTCAATATGGAAAGGTCCATATCGCGTCATCAAAGTTCATGGTAATAGCAATGTCACTCTTCAAGTTAATCGTAGATTTAAAAGGTACCATTTCAACGAAATCAAACATGCTCATGAACACCCTATTTCAGGGCCATCGCGCCAGGAGCCCGTCTCAACTATACGATGAGCTAATCTCAAGAAATAATGAACTCGTAAGAACATTCCCAATTCCTGTAAATCTTAACAACATCCACACTCTACTGGATGTGTCAGATGTCTCATCGTTTATTTCAGATAACAAATTAGTATTTGTAGTAAAATTTCCATTAGCTATTCTGACAGAATACAATCTCTACCATATTTATGCTCTACCAACTCCTCATAATATCCAAGAGCCAAATTTTTGCCCTAATTAATCCATCTGCAAGATATCTAGCAATAACAGAGGACAAATTAACTTATTCCGTGATAAACGATTTAAGTGAGTGCAAATCGATATCTAGATACAACAAACTGTGTCAATTGAAAAGTGTTCAATCCAGTGTGTCAAACCCAATCTGTGAAGTGCAACTATTTCGCGAACACGTCACTAGTATTCCACAATCTTGTAATGTTAAAATAATGTTTGGTGATATTGACATTTGGCAGAAACTCACCAATAATAGATGGATCTATGTCCAATCAGATCTAACAAAAGTTTCTGTGAAATGTAGTGATAGTCATATGACCGATCATGATGTAGTCGGAACTGGTATACTCTACCTTCCAAAAATTGTAAAGCCTATCACAAACTATTGCAATTTGTTCCACAGCACGAATACGATACAAATCTGTATATTCCGTCACCTAATTTTAATATTATTGACGATGACTGTTGTTCTAAATCTAAAGTAAACAAAAGTATTCCATATTTAACGCCGATAAAGCTTTCTGACATTAACTTAGACTCACTGCAATATGCAACACATAAGTTAAATCAATTTAACGATGATCTTACAAAATCGAAAACCAGCCCTATCACATTAAGTATGGATACTACTTCAGCTTCTTGACGACCCTGTTATCACTCTCTGTATTTTCTTATATGTTTTACAAATTATATTCATGCCTATGTCCAAAACGTAAACTGACTAACTCTAACTGCTGTGTACAAATATTTAACAAATGTTACTCAAGGCCTAATACTAATATTCGATCTAGAACGGCTATCGAACTAAATGAACGAGATATCACTGAATCTTCCAATTCTGATGATACTTCTTTATCAAATATTTCTATGTTCTAGCCCAAGAAGAAACATTCAAATTTAAAAAGCTCGACTTTGTTATTTTTACTCTTTGAATCTTTTACATCATTTATTTTTCTAATATATTATTATCAAATTTTGCTTAATTATTGTTTACATAATTTAGTGCTAAGCCTTATTATCATGTCTAGTAATAACAATTTTACTGTGTTTTAGCCTTGTCCGTTCCAGTGTTACTAACTTAGTTTTCTATTTCCATTTTAAAATTTACTTGAGTATATTTTTTGTGTAATCTTTCAATTAGTTTTATTTCCATTTCTAAACTTTAATTTAGTGCATTGTTTTGTGTAATTTTAACTATTTCCATTTTAAACTTTAATTGAGTATATTGTTTTAATGTAATCTTTTAATTCGTTTTCTATTTTCATTTTAAAATTTTAATTGAATTTATTGTTTTGTGTAATCCTTAACTTAATTTTTCTAATTCTAAATCATGTGAACTTTGCTAGACAAAATCCTACTCACATACTAACCGATTAGTATGTTCCGTCTTAAGGGGAGATGTTACAACCTTAAAACTGCTGATCCTGCAGGAAGTCAATTCCTCGATGTCGATATTGGCGATTCTGCAGTATTTTGCTATATAAAGTCGAATTGTCGAATAAATCTTCCAGTCAGTTCTCGAAAGGTTACTCTGCCTCTCAGCCTACGGACCTGGTTCATGCCCGCCGGACCTGAGACCTCAGATACCCCTAGAGAAGTGCGCGCGCGTCTGTTTCTATTTCGGTTGGTCTAGGAAAGGCCCCTCACTAAATCCAAAAACTTGTGAAGTGTTTGTTTAAACTCAAATAAAAAGTGAATAAGTACAAATTGTTTTTTTTTATAGAATCAGTGATTTCCAGTCTAACAGCACGTCTAATGGCCGCAGGAAGAGCATTCCATAAGGCCACAGCCTGCACACAAAATATATACGGGTTTATTTTATTCTGCATGTTGAAGACTTATGCGTGTAATCAACGTGAACAATCTTTGGTGTATGTCTTTTTATTTTATGTAAAAGATAATGGTAGGTCTTGCGTGTGTCCCGAGCTCCCATGCTCGGTTAAGGAGTTCTTCTTGGGGCGGCTTCCTAATTCAAATCTGGTTGAGGAGAGTGATGGCTGACACGTCATGTATCTTACTCGTGAACGCGTGCTGCTTGCAGGAGTGGGGCGGGCGTACCACATATCCTACGAATATTACAAATGCAATAGGTTGGATGTTTGCTGCTCGGTCACGTCGAAACGTCTGAACGGACCGGGTTGACATTTTCTACACATTTTTAAAGGAAATGGGAACGGGTAAAACCGTGGGGCGCTCTTAGGTATACAGATAATTTTGGACTTAAGTCTAAGTTTTCCCTTAAAATGTCGAATGTTTAATAAAAATGCAAATTCTGACTAAGAGAACTGACCCTCAAGTCTGTGGTAGCTAAAACCATAGTAATAATGTAAACTGAATTCAATAGCGCCTAAATTCAGTCGACTAAACTACATCAACACCAACAGCCCACTAAATGTTCCCACTGCTGGGACTCGGGGCCTTCTCTCGCAAGGAGAGAGTTAAGGCCATAATCCACCACGCTGGCCCAGTGCGGGTTGGTGGATAAACTTAGCTAAATGTAATTTCCTAATGTAAAGCCTTAATAAAGACATCTTTCGAGGTCATGTCTCGTATCATCGACAACAATCACATCGACGTTGGTCAGCACGAAAGGTTTCGCTAAAACTAATACGAGGAAGATCCTGAGTGTCCGTGAGAGACGACCCCGAGTCCCAGCAGTGGGCGTATAGCGTGGGTTTATGCTATAGTGCAGGTGGTTAGTATTTAAGTGTTACTGTAATGATTAGCCGTTTATATAGGAACCTGTAAATTGAATGAGATCCATCACGGCCACATTACAATCTTTCATCGCCGTGGGGAAGATGTAGTCCGTGATGGCACTCGGTGGCGCGGCCGACGTTAGCGACTCAAAATGATACGAGTACATTGCATCGTTCTCGTGATACATAGTTTATGATATATTTACTTGAGTACGTTGCTTTTCAACAGAAAAGGCGTTCTGCGCAACCTTTACGTCACAAATGCGAACAAACAAACATCGTAACAACACAATAAACACATTTACAGCAATACTTCATTTGAACGGAACCAGCAGGAGCTAGGTGGTATGCAACACTCCAACAATGATACAATTACTCCTGTCAATAACAGCACAGCGACACACTATTTGAACATAAAGAATCCAAATCACTGCCTTTATCTGCACTGTGCTCGTCATCCAGATATAATAAGATGTATCTCTTAGTTGTATAATTTCTCTAACATTGTCTTTCAAACTGAAGCAAAATAATATTTCTCATATCTAGCTACCTGGGGATCGAGGACAATAAAATTTGTGGTACTTCCCCATATAGACTAAAAAGTCCGACCAGTACAAAACGTCGCAGTTCCAGCAAGAAAGTTAATGCGATGGACCGGGGGGATGCGATTAGTTTGAAATAATCAGTAATCTGCATTGAAGCGTCAGTAACGAGTATCCGAGGCGCAAACAACCTGACCCACGAGCGAGTCGTCAATCCGCCGTCGAACCTCCCCCCCGCGCCACCTCACACCTCCCCCCGCCCGCCAGATTCAATTAAACTTTAACAAACTCCGCGTAAACAACGAATTAATCAACACGCAATCAACACTAAACCTTACCGTCTTGCAATAAAGTTTGTTTACTTTCGGCGAGCGATCGCGCCAATTATTCGCAATGATTCCCTTGTTTTGACATGACGATATCACGAGGACGGTACGTTTTATGAGGGCGGGAGAGGGGAGGGGTCACGGGGGGGGGAGGCTTGTACAACTTAAACGCGACGTCGTAAAATGTATTTAGTCGTTTTCAAATTTTAATTGCGTCGTTTGAATAGTTTTAACGTTGTTTAGATGGTAATTTATTACTGTCATGATTTGTTGACCTGGAGTTTTGTATGTTTTCGCCCTTATTCCCATAGAAATATAGGTTAATTATTATTTTTCTTCTCTATTTTAACATACTATTATTTTATTGCCGAAAAGTGTTTTAAAACTATTACGGGGCTACCGGGAAAATGAATGAATAAACAAAAATTCAACATTAGAATTTTAAGGGTTGAATGAAACATATAAAGTTAAATAAGTTACAAGATAATAAAAAAAAATATATTTATACAAATATATTAAAAACACATACAGTGTAAAGTCCACGTAACGTGACTCGATTTAACGGCAAACTCCTTAAAGCGTCGAAATCATTTGGTTCTGGTTGGTTTAGCTTGTCTTCCATACAATAATACACTCTACATAGAATTACAGCCACCATCTTCATAACGACCACAATTGAGTAATAAAAAGTACCTTTTGTTGCTAAAATTAGTAAAATCTGCGCAGCTGTGTACGTTCTTTTGTCGCTTTATTATCCTAGCCTGCAATAAATTCGACTGTCGGCATCATGTAACAACTTTCTAAGAAACTCGTTCTTTTGTTTACAAATTGGGATTGCTTGCACGTGTAGATTGTTATTGACCATGACTAATAACCTAATAAGTAGGAGTTATCTTTACGTTATCATATTCTTAGTTGCTTACAAACTTTTAAACTGCAAACATGGCTACTAAAGGAAAATCACTGTGTATTAACGAAAAAGTTTTACTGAAACGCGCAATAGAGACGGGAGAGAAGATAAGTGAAAGCAGCTAAATTATTGGAAAATTACTTCCTTTGTCGCCAAGATGGCTCAATCATGCAAGATATGAATAAAATAAGTAAAAAAAGTACAAAATAATTACTGGTGCAGCAAAAGACGCCAGACGAAAATAACAGACTATACGCAATAGCGTTCAAATAAGATTATCTTTTATATACGTAACTAACTAGATAACTACTAACACTATTTTTAAATAAACTTTTCTTTTTCGAATTCTGATTTTTCTTAACTCCATTTAACGACAAGTCTCTATAACGCCATAAAATGGACAGTCCCTTCAGTGTCGTTATATAGAGTTTGCACTGTATATATGATTAAATAAACATTGAAGGTTAGAAATTAAATTTTATTTAGGTAACAAGTTTTATCTGGCCTCGTCGTTTAGTGGGTAGTAGCTCTGCCTGCGAAGCCGAGTTCGATCCCCACCCAGTGCAAATATTTGTGTGATGAATTCAAATATTTGTACTGTGTCTGGGTGTTTCTATGTATAATAAATATGTTTTTAAAACTATACAACTATTATATCAGCTATCTGGCTGCCAAAACTTTGCTTAGTTTGAGGTCAGATGGTGTTGTGTGAGAATTGTCCACCAATATGTTATTTGTTATTTACTCGTATTTAATATTATCTCATTGTTATTTAGCTAAAAAAATCTTTAGATTTTTTTGCAGTAGGTATCTAGTAAGTGTTTAAAAAAAATGATTTCCGGTTTCAGTATTCGAAAATTCTGTCGCTTTGAATTTGTTAGCGTTACCAAATTTGGAAAACATTGGACCAAAAATTTGTTTTTTTTTTACTTTTGAGTGAAAGCGGTCTGTGTGCTTTTCAATGTAAAGAAATATATTTATTGTTTTCGGAGTGAAATTTGTTTACATTTTGAGGGAACAACCACTGTAACCGCTACCGCTCTATAACTCTAGAATGTTTAGTGTTTACATTTAGAAGTTTGAACCCCAGACGTTTAAAAATATAAGAGACACGCTACGCAAGACACGCGCCTAATGGCCAACAACAAGCCTGCCCATAACAACATACCACGTCGCTAACTGAACACAAAGAATTCAAATTCCTGCCCAGCACTGCACTGCGTTCGTCACTCACAAAAATAAGTTGACTCATTCCGTAGCACTGTAATTTTTCTGGAAACGTGGGCTTTTAAACTAGAATACTAATATTACGTAATGCGTAATAAGCAGCCCATTAAATGGTCATGTTCCTATTGGTGGGACTCGGGGCTTTATCTCGTAACGAGAGAGTCAATGTCATAATCCACCAGAGCGGGTAGGTGGATGGCACAAGACCTATAAAGCTTTTATATTACATGTAAGATGCATATCGGTTTCCTCACTGTTTTCTTTCAATGTCTTTAGTTAACGGCTTTACGCACATGACTTCGAAAAGACAGTGGTGCGCGTGGGATTTGAGCACGGGACTCTGGATCGACAGTCGCCCTTGTCCCTACTAAACCAGCCGTAACTTACAAAACGTAAAATAACAGTCGAAGGTTCACACCGAACTTTTCCAGGCGGATTCCGCAAACCGCTACAAAAAGCTTATAGAGAAATTCAGCTTAACCTTAATATTTTCCAGCAAAAAAATCTAAATACAAAGTAATCTTAATAATATTCAAGCCTCTTAATATATTCAGTAAAAAAGCCGCCGCAAAATGTTCGCGGAAAGTTTAATTTCAGCCCGGGACGGTCTTAGATAACCGTCTCAAAGAAATATATGAAACTTTTATGCGGTCTATTAAAAACTAGATTAAACCGGTATAATCAAGTTTGAGTGTAAATCGCGGGGAAACTCGCGCGCTCGGAGGACCGAGTGTCGGGGCGGAACTTTTCTAGAGATTCTTATACCAAGTTCAGTTAGTTTGTCGTTAAGTCAGTTGCGGAAGTTTTTGAGAGCGGAAGAACTGTAGCAGTGAACAGTGAAGTTCACGGAGTGTTGCTATAATCTTGGCCTGTTCATTGTAGTTGGTCTGGTGGAGCAACTCCTTTCCTTAGAACTGCTATTTCACCTTTAAATTGAAGTAGCTTAATTTGAAATTCTAGTTTAAAAAAACGAAAGGTTATTAAAATAGGCTCAGTAAAAATAGGTGACAATAAAAAACGATTCGTCAGTTACGTTATAAAAAATACAGGATACGTATTTTTCTTTTGTTATAAAAACAAAAATCTGAGGCGCGCCAAAAAAAGATTGCACTTCAAAAATGACGAAGATACAGTGCTTAGAAGTTTCGAGTGACGTCACGTCTAAATACGTTTTTTTTCTGTAGAGGTGACGTCATAACTCCTACTGCGGAAGTTTTGATCTAAGTGCATGTTGTATTTTTGTTCGATTTTTCATAATTGGACAATTTTCATAGTTTTGCATAATCTACCTGACACTGACGGACTAATTAGGACTAATGGTATATTGTTGACCGAGTCATCATATCATTGTTTCCCTCAAGCTGAGAACGACCACTCCTCCACTCCTAAAGTGACAACTTCCTAAAACGATAATTTACTAAAATGACAACTTTAAAAAATATGTGTGTGATACTTTATATTAAGCCAGGTTTCAGTTATGAAATTATTTTAATAAAGTAAAATGCTTTGTTTACTGGTGAGATTAAACACACAACACAACTACACTAAACACTTGACGTCACAATCTTTGTTATTTTTACTTTGCTGGACTAAAACAGTTCAAGTATAGTTTAAAGTTTCGTGATCTGAGCTCATAATGAAAACATTACCTACAGCGTACGTTGGCCATTAACGCCGGGAGGTCATTAAATCATGTTTTTAGGTCGTTCTATGTATAATCAGATTCGTTAATGTTTTTATACGATATGTATTAGGTCAGAAATCTGGCTTACAGTAGTATGTAGTACAGTTTACTTAGTAAAAAATGAATGAAAGCGAAATGTGAAAAATGTTGAGCAATATCTATGTATTTATTCACTGGTAATTTTGAAGTGAAAACTTCTTTGGGCACGCCTAGGACAGATTTTTCGTGGGCTGTGAATCGAAATGAACCGTCACGCTCGGGTATGAAAACAGCTTTTCGGGTAAACTTCGAAGCGATTAATTTTCGAAAAAAAAATTACTTATTAAAATTATTTATTGGTCTTTATAAGTATTTCTCATTTTAGTTTTCACTTCTGCCGTGCGGTCTTAAGCGCACACATTTTTTTTGTGAGCATATTTACAGAGTCCACCTGGAGACACACTTATCTTTGCCATCTGTTCAACTGCCAAACAATGTTTTTGACTTTATTTATTAAAAGCAGACATAAATATTGAGCCACAGTACAAGATTTGCTTAGTTTGGGGTCAGGCGGTGTTGTGTGTGAATTATCCACCAATATAATTATTAAAAAAAATACATTAAAGCTCCAAGATACAAGTCATGTATATACTTAGTTTGGAGGTTACTGCGAATGCTATACATAACGTATTTTTTTGTTACCTTTGATGTACATATTTTCCTGTATGTTATCACTGCTTTGGATGAAACTATTCTGTTCCAAACTATTTCATAAAAGTTGATCTAAAAAGGTAATATTTCGGTTGATCGCATCATTATCTCGCCCGATGTAAAGCGATGATGACGATACAAAGAAGCGTGTTAAGATAGTATGTGCCATCTAATATTCCCCCTTCCTTAAGTTTCCTGTTTCTCTCCCAATCTGACGTCAGTTAACACGACATGACGTCACAGCGACTTGCTACTTCCCAAGCACGGCTTACGGTAATGCCATTATCAGGGAACTATCGCGGCATTAGCGCGGCGACGTGACATGCAAACCGCGCGCGATCGGGAATCAACTCTCCCGATGGCGGATGAATCCGGCTGGAACCGGATGAAACCGGATCCAGCCGGCTCAGGCCGGATTACACCGCTCCGAGGTGAAGGCGCTCATTTATTATGTAAATACGCGACAAATTAAATCCTATGGGAGTTTCGTTTGACAAACGTTGGGATGTTAAATGCTTCGTAGTTGAATACTTGAGTACTTTCGGGGATTTACTGCGAGGTAATGGAACAGAATATATTTTTAATAGCATGGAACAGATTTTTGCTGCGAAACGAAAACTACCTTCTCATTTATTTGATTTGGGCGCTGTAACGTGCGATTTGTGGTCGTGGCGGTTTACTATCGACGAGTATTCTCTTTGTATGAGACTGCTCTGCAGGTCTACTACGAAGCCCGATACACGATATATCGGCCGAAGTTATGGACGTTTCATACCACGAAACACAATCGGTCGGTTGATGACACAAAAACTGTCAAATCACGACGGTCGCGATGAACGAAACGCCCGATCAGATCAAACGACCGATTGTGTTGTGTGGTATGCAACGTCCATAACTTCGGCCGATATATCGTTTATCGGACTTCGTAGTAGACCTGCTGAATACTCGTATACATAATATGAGCTGCTGAAGCTTCAGGCACTAACATTTGTTGGGCCGCTTGACACCATTTTCCCATAATGTGATAATTCATAATTCAATTTGTACACGATATGTTTGCCTTCTAGTAGGTACCTAAATCGGCTTATTTCAGTTAGCTATTAAGTGATATATATACATAGGATGTGTATTCGATTCCCTTGTAAGCAGTGTCGCCGCCAGTCGCTGTCGATCAAGCGATGTTTCCGCGTCATGAACTTCGAACTTAAACTTAAATATAAGCTGAAGAGCGGCGCGGATTACCGACCCGCACTTGACGAGGAGGGTCCCTGTCGACTTATACTGACGGAGACGTGAGTGGTGACCTGTTAAGCACTGAAATATCAGGCACTGGAAATATCAAGCTGTCAATAATTTTTGATAGTTTGGCCTCTGAAATGCTTTCCCTGACGTATAACCTGAATCATAACCCGAAAGCACGGGCTAACAGCGACGGCGGCGGCCCGGCGGCGGCCCGGCGGCGGCCCGGCGGCGGCCCGGTGGCGGCCCGGCGGCGGCCCGGCGGCTGCCCGGCGGCGGCCCGGCGGCGAGAGACCCCGAAATAATCGACAAATTTAGATTACAGGGGGGCTAGCACGGGCAGTGGACTAATAGTCTTTCCACCATTTTTATCTATCTGTCAGTGGATATAATAATCATTTCCACCTTAATGTTTCCACTTGACGTTTGTCGTGGACATTATATCCCGCTACTCCCCGCTGTATAGCACGGACTCGGGAAAACGAAGATAAATACTCTTCAATTGACATATGACAGGGGACAAACTATCGTCTGATTTGGAGGTGGGGATATAAGTAAATCTCTCTCAAACATAATGTCGCGACCATATTATAATTATATTTTTACGGAACAAATGGAAACAATGGCCCGAAAATTGCATCGGAGATCAATAAGGGATGCTAGTAATCCCTTTGAGTTTCCCGACAATGAATTTAGGCGGTTATTTCGGATGTATAAAAATATGGCATTGTATTTCGACATAAAGTTGACCAACACCCGAATTTGGGTTTTGTTGAGAATAAGAAATTCTAAAGAACAGAAATGAAATTATTTATTCACATACATGTTACTAATATCTACATATGAATAAAAGAATAATTTAGTTTCTTTCGCTCATTTTTATAAATATCTAAACGCGTTCTCTTTACTAAGGTAAGTTTCAACTTCTTTGGATTTAGATGAGAAAATGTTTTATAGTTGTTTAAAAAAAAAAAATATAACGTCAAAACGCAGCACAGAAAAAAATAAAAGTAAAAAGAACGAACATATTTGAAGGTTTGATAGAAAAACTGATGATTAATACGTAATTTTTATTTCATTTTATTATAATGGCAATACTGAAGTGATAACGCTACTCCCGTCGTGGAATAACTATCCACCGGCGAGTCCGTGCTCTGAAAGTGGACAAAATTGACAAGGGGGAAAGAGATTATTTCCTTTCCCGGTGGAGTAATTGTCTACTGCCCGTGCTAGCTCTGCAGGGCTCCGCGCGCGGTCGGGGGCCGGGACTCGGGGCCGGGGCTCCTACCAATCACGGAACCTTCAACTAAAGTCTTTTCTAAGTACTTCTTTTGGCGCGTTTGTAAAATTATGAAAACAAATTTTTAAAGATGCCACAAACATGATAGTGTTGGCAGACAACTGTCACTTACCTATTGTTGCGATACCTGCACCCACCGGCATCTAAACTCGACATATTATAGTAAAGTTTGTTGCGCGATTGTAAAGGCTAGTGCAGTTGGCCTCAAGTGGCTTCTACGGCCTAGCCAACCTCGGGCTAGCGCAGAAGGCAGGCAGGCAGGCCAGGCAGGAAGTTAGATGCGCTATTGTGCGTTAGTGTTATTACTCGTAATAATACTTCTTAAAAATTAAAGAAGTACATTCTTTTCATGCTTATAACACGCACACACACTTTTAAATAGAATACTTCACATCAGTGATTTAAATACATTTATTTATTTTAACATATATTATTTTTATTAAGTAGCATTGAAATCCACTTTAATATTTAAAATAAACAATTTCTTAGCTACATATTTCCTTCACATAAAAGTCCTTATTTTAACTAAAATCTTAATCATCAAAATAAAATATTTTTAAGTAAATCATTAATTATGTACTGTTTGGCTATGAAATAACTATAAGTATGTAATTTCAATAATACGAGTATTGTAATAATATATAATTCTAATAATTGTACCAACATGCTATGAAATTGACCAATGGAACATCTAAGGCGCTCCCTCTTAACTTGGACCATACAACAAGATCATTAACATGAAACAAAAATACCCACAAAAAAAATATAACTACGTTTCTATCAACTTGAACCAAAAATACCCACAGTAAAATGAAAATTAATAACTACTTCCCAATAAGCTACATTCTGCACAAAAAAAAAGGTTTACGTGACTGAGTGAGCGCCGGAGGTGGGAATCTTAGCAGCCGTAACACAGGTCTCCGGCCTAGCACGGCTGCTAATGAACTATAACTTAGATTAAGTATTTGTTAAAAAAAAAAAAAAATACACAAAATTCATTCTGTATGCTCCAATTTTAAGACAGCTAGGTAGTATGACCGGTGGGTCCACCCACACCGGACGTGCCACACGTTATTATGGACTTTATTCCTGATTGTGTTGTATGCCACGACTGAATATTATTAACTACTAAAGATTGCACATCAACAACATTCATTCCGAACAGAAACGAATCGTTCGTAAAGCCGGCATCGTTCATCATCGACTCGGGTCAGCAGGTAGCGGAGCTAATCCAGAATTATCACCAAACTCCATCCACGCGTTAGCTGCGCTCACAAACACGATACTGCGAAACATTATTCTAAGCCACAATAGTATTAGTAGTATTTAAATTTAAATTTACACTAGTATGAATTACAGGATATTGTGTTTATCTAGGATTATTACATGATGTTCTCCGTTGCTAAATTTCGATTTTTATCGGTAAAGAAATACGAGTCGAGCAGGACAAGTGTCTGATGGTAAGCAACATGCCTGCCACATAACTGGACAGGTACACGCAGCTATTAGAACATGAAGATTCATATTATTACCTAGCACTACACTGCGCTCGCCACCCAGAGATCTAAGATGTTATGTCTCTCAGTCCCGTAATTTTTCTGGAAACATTGCCCTTCGATGCGGAACACAGTAATGTTTGCACATTACTGCTTGGCGGTATTTTAACTGGCAAAAGTGTGGTACTTCCCCTCTGCGGACTCTGCCAAGATTTCTACCTCTACGAAAACTACCACCACGCGTCAATCGACCCGTGAACATAGTACATGATAATGCCTATGTATAATATATTCCGATTGGTAGTGGGCTTGAACATCTTGATTATCTGTAGACCTACAGTGGTCTATGGATAATTCAGGTGTGCTTAGTGTAAGTAGTTAGTTAGGTTTGTAGTGTAGTGTAGTTCTCATTGTATTTTAGTTTTGTTACTAAAGGCTCTGCCCAGTAAAAAAAGGTCCATGAAAAAGTGCCAGAATATTGGAGACTTGCTCCTCCCATGATAATATCACATAATAAAACTATTTAGTATAGAATAGTGTGAAATTTTAGAAATAGCAACTTGCTAGGCTACTCGCATCTCGAAAAGGCGACTTTGTTTTATGGATGACATTCCAAAGACTACAAGAAAACGAACGAGGTGACTTGACTCAATTTTAATAACATAAACGTCTAGACTATGGAATGCGTTGCCCAAGTGGAGTTTTCCTTATTATTGTAATCTTGGTGTCTTCAAGTCGAGAGTGAGTTGTTTCTTTCCAGGTTCCATCATGAACTACTCACTCAGATGAATATACATATTTCATGTACTAGCTAGGATAGAAAAAAAAAACAGCAAGTATATGTGTGTGCGCACTGCTTCCTCTGTCTTTTTCTCTCGTGCTCCTACAGCGCGAGACAGATAATTTGCGTGCACTGTGCCATAGATATACAAAACGTAATTGGCTATGAGAGAAAAAGATAAACAACATATGTACTCGCAACTCTCTCTGTTGCTGTACTGTGGGGACAATAATAAACGAAACATAACTCTCTTTCTTTCTATATTCAACGACTTATAGCTTCCTCTCAACTTTTTGTAACGCTCCCTCTACACACATTTACCAGCTTACTCCCCATATAAGTTCTACTTCAAAAAAATGCTTGCATGTTTTGTCTACAAACAGTACGAGAAAACAGAGTCCCTACTCTCTGTCATGTTCTCAACAAAAAGGATTCAAATACAATCAATTCTCCTAACAATTTTTTACAAAGTCAAATTGGTGTACAAATACTGAACGCCTGTGACGTCAACCCGTAGAGAGCAGAGACAAGATAGAACTCCGCCAAGTTTTTTAATACAGCGTCGCGTAGAGACAGCGTCAGCACCTGCTGATACAGAGTTACGCGTAAAATAACTGCACCAAACAAAAAGGGTCGTGCTTAAATCAAAGGCTTAGTCCACTGTAAAACCAACCTTGGAGTTTCTACAAAAATATTGTTTTCATATTTTTTTGAGTCCATAGGTCACTTTTCATTGTACGGAACAGGAAGTTTTCAAAGAAAAATTGTTCTAAAGCATTAGCAGTCCCTTAATATTCATACTCGGAGTATTACGAAGATAGAGTTGAGATCATAATCCGCTCCGTTAACCAAGTTGGCTGATGACGTATATCTCCCAAAGGTGTCTTTCTTGGAATTGACTGGTTCCCTCACCATATTTTTATTCATTAAAGCCAGTGAAACTTACAAGTTTGTAAATTTGCACTTGGAAAAATCAGCGAACTTAAATAAAATTCTGGGCTGCAGATTTGTCTTCCGGTTCGTGGTCGCCACTAAACGTCGTGGTCGCGAACCTTTCTTCCCCATCGGTTGCCAGTTCTGCGAGCGATGTGGCCTGCTCATTGCCACTTCAGCTTGCTTACTCTTTGAGCTATGACTTTTGACGCAGTGTTGAACCCTAACCCACTAGATGGACAGATGACCTCACAACGGTCGCTGGAAACGGCTGGTTGCAGGTTGCGTGGGAACGTTCCTTGTGGAAATCTAGGGGGAGGCCTATGTTCAGTATTGTACGTCTTTCGGCGGATGATGATGATGATTTTTTGCAGGTTGTAAAATCAGATGTTCTCGCCAATACGCCACATCTTATTCAACTTAGTAAATGTATTCCGCGTAACACTGTATTTATAAGAACACTTAACAGTTAATTTGAAAGCAGTCAACCCCTCAGTATCACCTTGGAGACAAAACGCAACAGACCTTAAACAATATCTTCGGAACATTCCAGCCAGCAGACAGCAGGCGGCAGGCGGCAGGCGGCAGGGCGGGAGCGGGTTCGGTTCCCGGAGTTTTATTCATTTGAATAGATTTCACGGGTGAGCTCGCAGATTGCACCGCTCCTAGCGCTAGGGCTGCCATCAGCGAGTTACCATTTACCCAAGCGTATACCCGGGGTAGGCTTCCAAATAGTTTCCGGACAAAACCCAAACGATTTACGAAGATTGAAACACGAAACGTTTTCCTTAAATATTGTCCGAGGAATTCCGACTTTGATGAAATGTTCTGGGGTAGGATAACCTTGGTTTAGTGTGCGGCGGGGGGCAGCCCTGGCTCGATACCGACAGTGCTGCCACCTGCGGGGGAGCGCCTCGTCTGGAAGTCCGCTCGCACCGCCGAGCTGGCGCGCGTCTGAACGTTCATTGAATTACTCCAGAACACAAGGTCGCAGGAAACATGCGGGGAAAAACTGCTTTATACTGAACTTTCTATAATTTTATTAACACTAGGTCACTTATATACTTTCTTTGCACTTATTAATACTAAAAAACGTAATAATGTGCCCCCCAGTCTAACCTAAGACTCGTTTAAACTAATGAATGTCATATTTATTTATCTTGTTTTCACGAAACTTTTTTTCTAAGATAAAACTTGCCTAATTTATTCACTATACATCACAAAAGTTTTGTTTGAATTGGTCTAGCTATTTCTGAGATCATCCAAAACAAACAGACAGTCATACAAAAAATATGTTCTATGTGAGTGCCGAGTATATTTTCACTAGCATGTTCCGAGGTTTTACTCGCGAAATTTTAGATCCGTTATTTTCTCGCAAAATAAATAGTTGACTTCCTATTTCATACTATATGATCTAGCTGTGTTACAAATTTCAACGCGATCTGTTTAGCCGTTTCGACCCCATTGAGCAGTAAATATCCAAACTTCGACATTTATAATATTTAGTGAAAAGCTGGTAATTTTGAATCATAAATTACAAACTGGTACTTCAATTTTATTAGTACTTTTATATAGATAATTGGGAGGACGACTGGCTCAAATACATACCATTTTAATTATTCCGGTAGGTTTGTGGAAAAATATGGGGC
Organism: Ectropis grisescens; assembly: GCA_017562165.1. Taxonomy (NCBI): domain Eukaryota; kingdom Metazoa; phylum Arthropoda; class Insecta; order Lepidoptera; family Geometridae; genus Ectropis; species Ectropis grisescens. Next base: position 164,503 of record CM029771.1, read on the forward strand.
ACGGATTATTGTTTGGTCTAATTATTAGAAATTGACAAATATGTACCTACATTAGATTATCAAACTTCCAGAGTGAGGGGCTGTGACGTCACGTCTACAAAGATGTCGTATATAGGCGTGACGTCAGTTCAACCTTGTAATCGCTGTATCTGCGTCATTTGTTTATTTGTGAAACAAAAGAAAAATGCATGAACAATTTTTTTTCTAATCTAACTGTTAGTTAAACCAATAAGTTAGTAAATGAATTACCTAGTTTTTTTTGTCGTCATTCCTATTATTCGTAGAGCGGCCACACACAGTCTGAACCGAAGCAACTGCCTCGCGGCCGGCGCGCCGCGCCCGGCGCCGCGTTGTTACCGCCTCGGTGGGTACTCGGTATCTGTTGTCACACCGATATCCTACAACTATATTCCTAACATACAGATATTCAGAAGCTTAATATTATTATTTAGCTCCTTTTAAACGAATTTCAAATTAAATTGAAGTTGTTGAAATTTCAAATGAAGTTGTTCAAAGAACTGGAGAGTTCTGGGTTGAACGATATTAACTTACAAACTTACTTAAGTCTCAACTAGTTCAGCCTAGGCTAAACTAGTATCCTCTATTATTATAAAAACTATAAAATAACCATAGCAAAAACAAGTCTATCCTAAAATTGGCCTTGGCCGGTAACATACAATTAACTGTATTAAGATGCAATTATTTAGAACATTCCAATCAGATATTAAAATTATTTATTGTATTAAGATAAGATTAATAATTATTATCATATTATGAACTTTCCCACAGATTATATTCCAGCATACTGCCTGGAATATATCGATTTCTTTAAGCGATATGCTTCACTCTATATATTTTTAAACACTTTATAATTTCTGTCAGTAAATTATGTGTAATTGATGTCGTTCAAACGTGTCGGTGTATCTACTGACATTGCTGTTTACCTGAACCTCGCTTGCGAGTCGTCCGAGCGTCCTGAGCTCCATATAAAATATCCGTAAAAAAGTTGTAAAAGCGAAATTCTCATCAATTTAAAAAGTACCCTCGTCATCATGATTGTCACGTCGGCCGTGTGAGGTCACTGACCCGTGCTACCCCTCCCCCTTCCCCGGTTCCGTTTGTAAATCGCAAACGACCCTTCTTGTAATTAGTGATAATCGCAAAAAAGAAATTTACCATTTTTCTTAACGAGCCAAAGTCTCGAAAAGTTACGATGTTCGGGAAAAAGGAAAATATATTTAAACGAGCGTTTGTGTCAAACGATTTATTTTTAATCATGTTTTTTTTATTAAACCTTAATAATGTTTTATTGCTCGACTGTAATCGGGAAAGTTTAGATTGTTCAAAAGTAGGTCACCGAGCACCGAGCACCGAGCACCGAGCACCGAGCACCGAGCACCGAGCACCGAGCACCGAGCACCGAGCACCGAGCACCGAGCACCGAGCACCGAGCTTCGACATTGTCTTTCATAAGTTTAGAGAAATGAGTGCGCTGATTCACTTTTAATCAGTGTTCAACTTATATTTTAATAATACAAAAATTACAACCAGACTGTAAAAACTAATAGAATAGAATATTATTTCTTGTCATGGAAGTAACATTTACATCAACATTACAAAAATTAAGTACATAGTATGAACGCCACTACACAGACACGTCATATTACAATTTGACATTAAATTTTATTTAATGTACTTACAAGATATGTTTGTACTTAGACCTGATGAAATAAGTAGGTACTTTGTTTATATTTTCTTCACAAAAAATGTATAAATATGGAAAGTAGATACCACCATAGCAGTACCCACCTTCCACCTCCTACTGCATAGGTACGTGTTTATGTGAAAAATAATTTAATTTTACAAACAATTTAATTTAATAAACTATCCATTAGCTTATTATAAATCGTAAGAAAATATATGGGTCCGCCCGCCACCAAACAATGAAATCATGTAAACAAAACTAGCTTTGTCAACTCGAAGCTCAAAGTACTATCTTGCTAGCTTACTAACACTAGCTTGCGCTTGTGTCGCTCGCGCATAACTGCTTGGCGGTAGGATAACTGGCAAAGTAGTACTACTTCGTCAGGCGGACTCTGCTAAGAGTACTACTGTACATGTGCCCGAGCGAGGTTGGTGCGGCTCGCTGGTATCAAATAAACGATTTTGTATAATGCCTAAAAGGCTTATTCCACTAAACTTTGTTAATTAAGGTGCTATTGAATCCAGGGAAGCTAGGATTGCTTGCTTCTAAATTATCCTTCTGAATTCAGACAGTAAATATAGCCAAGTGTAATAAACCTTTAACGTGGTTGTTACACATATTTGTAATCAAGTCTCGGGAACTCACTAGTGGTATTTTGTGTTTGGTCCAGGTTGACTTAAGTTTCAGTTCAGTGCCAAACGGGAGGTAATCAAGCGCGTGCAATCTCCTTGAAAAAGGCCGCCGAATGCGGGTGAAACTTACGTCTAACAATTGGACCGACCACATCACACTAAATTTGAGTTACCCGTGAATTAAATAACTGGTTCTGTAGTTGTTGGAACCCGACCCTGATTACAACAAATGTATCGAAAGCTTAAGAAGCTCGTCTCCAATAAATTCGGCCGATCCTTCGAGGTTCGCGGTGGGATCGTCCGAGGGTGAGATAAACACTTAAGCGGCTGTATCCGCGGCATTAAATTGTCATTACGGGGGTTCCCGGGAAACAGAAGGAATTACTTAATTAGCTCCCGACGCGGACTGAATTAAGATATATTCTGTTTACGGAGCTTCTTAAACGTTGTGCTTTTGTTTAATTAGTGTGGAACGACTGCTGATATGTTACATTGCTAAATTATGTTTTGGTAAAGCGGATTGTGTGGGTTACTAGTAGCATCACCTAGTTTCATACGCGTAGTTTCCATTGCCGTTTTTTCGTGTTTAAAAGTAGCCTAAGTCTAATTTCAGACTATTATCTATTTACTTATTACGATGGACCGATGATAGGTATTTATTGTCTCGATCGCGCGAAGTCGGTAGAGGAAGGCACAAGACCGGTCATTGTGGAAATCTTTAGGGGAGACCTATGTCCAGCAGTGGATGTCTGCAGGCTGCAGATGATGATGACCCATTTACTTACTAAATTCTATCTTGAACTATACTGCAGGGTCAATAGTTTTTGCTTGATAGAGTTACACACATTCCTAAAAACATGATTTCATAATATTAGTTTCTACAGAAGGTCAACTATTATAACGAAAGTTCTGTGTATAGTGTAAGTATGTTTATTTGTACCGTGTATTTATAACGTGTGAATGGATTTGCAATAAATTAAATATGTACCTAGTAAGTAACGTAACAGGATCAACATCAGGGGACTTTTTTATCATTATAAAACACTTAGTTAAGAAATTTCCGTAGGAAATATGAAACTATTTTACTAAAGATGATCATATTTCTAATGATTTCACGGATTTGAATGAAATAAAATACGTGGCAACATTATCTGGATAATCTTATAGTTCCGTAAAAACTGCGAACTCGGGGTGCAGCTAGGCTTAGATGGAGTGTAATAATTTTTACCAGTCAATAACCGCGGTGAATACCTCGTGACTTACAATCATAGTTAAGTATTTATAAAGACAACCCTTGAACTATTAGAAAAAATATATTGAATACCTATTGGTACCTATCTAACTAACAAAGGTATGATGTCTTCAAAGAGTATATTACAGATACAGATATACAAAGAGTAAATGTAAATACCAATACAACAGTGAGTTAATAAAACCTATTGTTATATCAGTCGAACTCTAGTTATATCGAAACATTTTGATCGCTTTGAAGCATATCAAATATCTTGTTACCAATAAATTGTGTAACGACGTAGTTTCTTAGTTCAAAGTGTCGGTCGCGGCGGGGGCGGGCGGGGGGGGGGGCGGTTGCCATGGCTGCCGTCATGTATCCAGCCTCAACATTCAATCACTGGGTGTAATTACACCCGCGCGCGCGCCCCGCGCTCGGCGCGCCCAGCGGGCCGGCGGGGCGGCGGCGGGGCGGCGGCGAGCTTTGATCTCCTGCGACAATCGCGAATGAGTTAATTAACGCAGTTAACAGTTCCGGCGGATTCCTTGATAAACAATTCAAATACTTGAGATATTGGGATTCTGACTCCGAGCGACACGCGCGTGATTTCCAGGTGAACATTGTACGCGTGATTTTAGTTTCCGTTTTTTTGTCGTAACATCTGAACTGATCATATTGGAATTTGGAACACATTTTGATTATAGTCGTTTGCTATTTTTCTAAACTATAATCCATTGGAAAATGACGAGAACGGGAACTACGCGGGTAAAACCTCAACGCACTATTAATACCTAATGTACAAGTGAATTGAATCATTATTTATTTCGAAGTTTATTTATTTGCACCCTCGACATACATAGATCAGTTAGCACAACGAGCGTTACGCAATATGGAAAGAAATGTGAAGACCGTGACATGGCAGTCGGCATGTAAGTGCGGGTGTCGCGAGCTCTGCGTCAACAAACGTCAGCTGGACGAGGCAGGGCGGGTGGTTAACTGGTTAGCATCTCCCGCGCGGTCTCAGCGTCCGTCAGGAATCTCGGCCGACATTCTTTCCGCGTATGAGATTCCTGCGCGCCGATAACCGACCGCCGCGCCGATAACCGACCGCCGCGCCGGGGCGCGCCGAGTCACACAGCCCCGGGGCAGAGCCGAGGACACCCCGATCTGGGGCGATTTAATACGCCTTATAAAATGTATAAACGTAACCTAAGACTGGTCTAGTCGAAAGAAATAATAATATATGTTGATCCGAAGCCCCTGGTTTGAATTCCATGCCCATTGCTGTCTTTTCGAACTCATATAATGCTCATTGAGTGAAAAAGCGATGTTGGAAATACCTCGTGATGGGAACCTACCTACCAAGAAGAAGACAGGTGTCGTCTGTCAACACACAAGTTGAACACCGGGTAGATTATGACAAAAGCCAAGTAAGGATTACTGGATCAGGGCGAGCATCAGCTCATAAGAGCCCCAGCAGTGGGGACTCTTATGAGTCGAAACGATACAAATAAGTAAAAATATACACAATTTCGTGTCAAGAAAACAGTATCCTTGACCAGAGTTTGGTTGAGAGTAGTTCTGGCGGCGATACATCTTGATCCTCAACACGGGTGTTGACTCAAACTTGATCGGATGTGTTATTCAACCAAACAAAAAATGATCATTTTCTCTCGACTTGGATTACAAATAAATAATGCCGTAATGCATTCATTTATTTGGTCTTATTTTATAAAATTTTAACAAACACACATTTGGGAATCTATCGGTCCAGGGCTATTGATCCGACCTGCGTATGTAGCCAGTCTAATTTATCAGTATAATGACGAATACGGCACTTAAAATATAGATGACAAGTAGTCATAAAACAAATTGCGAGTGTCCTGCCGTAGCACGGAGCTCGCGCGCCCGGACTCGGCTGAGAAGCCTCCTCGAGTGTAGCGTGAGAGCGCGCCGCGGGAATGAGGTTGCATTTTAAACCGGTTTTTGTCGGTTATGTAAATGCGGCCCGCAGCGAGCCTCGCATTCCTACCGCCTAGCTACATCGGCTTTGGCTTTGCTATTGCTGTCTCTATAATTTCAATCGGAAAGAAAAAAGAGGGCATTACAAAGCTATTCGTAATGCCCTCTTCATTAAGGTGGTAGACTCTCCGGCCCGCCGCTGACCCGGATACCGCGCGCCGGGCGGCGACACCAATCAACTAAACTGCTATTTATTTTAAATGCTTTTATTTTACAATTGAAAACTTTTAAGTCGAGTTAAGGACTTATTAGTAGGGTAAAAAACATGGGTTCGAATCACCGCCATGCTAATGTCCTAAGTTTGGTTTAGTAGACCTGTAAGTCAATTTAAACTTTTAACAACTTTTCAACTTTGTCAACTTTTAGTTCGCGTTCTGTATTGTGTCTTTGGGTTGGAAGTAAACTAAGTATTATATTCTAGTGTACTTTTCAATTGCGAGTGCTGGAACTGGCAGAAATAACAAATTTACATGTCAATGCCACAGCCGATCCGGGGCTCCTGGTTCGAATCCCACGTGTACCGCTGTTTTTACGAAGTAATGTGGGTAATGTCGCTAACTTACATAAAATACGGTAAAAGAAAACATCGTGCAGAAACCGACATGTTCCTAGAATCTTTTAAGGACTTGCGTCGTCTGTCCGTACTTGGTCAGAGTGTTGAGTTATGATTATCTCTTTTGAGAGATAAGAACCCGAGTCCCAGCGTGGGAACATTCAGTGGGGTGCTTAGTGGTTATGTTTAAACAATTAAGAGAAAATTCTTACTCATTTTAAATAAATACACGGATAACTCACTTTTGATATAGTCAGTCCAGTTTCGATCTCGAGACTCAAGTTTCGATCGCGTCCGGCGATCTTTTTCAAGGAGAGTGCGTGCGCGTGGTCGCAGCTCGTATAGCACTCACTTGAGTCGGACTGGGCTGACTGTATCAAACGTGAGTCACCCGTGTATTATTTAAAATGCGTAATAATCACATTAGTTTCCATACATACTAAAATTCTTATTTCTAATAAAAATTAAAAGAAAACTTCACCAACAGAGGTCCACAAACTAAATTATGTGATAGTGTTTCGAGCTCGTATAGCAATATACGAGTATGTTACGTCCCGCCCAAGACGGTGACGTCATCAAACAAGGGTGGGCCGATTGATGAATCACTGGACAAACAGCACCGCAAGCCGTCGAGACATACATCAGAGGAATAGACACCACCAATCGCATAAGTACACTATAAAATTGTTCGCAAAAAACCAACTGATCGCAATTTGGACGAAAAACAAACAAATTCATGATTACGAGTACTCGTATGTAAAACTTGTACGTACTGTACTGAATCTTAACAGACTTAATAGTAGGATAAACAAAGAGTTATTGAGATTACCGCTGTATTACAAAACTTAAAATGTTATATTCGTTTTGTATATTTTTGTTGGTTTTAGGTCATGAGCGCCGAATGTTAATTTCTGTATTAATTTGACCATTCTTGGAAATTTTACAGGTTTTCAAAGGGAAGTAAACGAAGTTAAAAAAATAGGAACCTGTAAAAAAGTCCAATGTCGTTATCAATTTCTAAGTAAATTGTCCCCTTAATTAATTTATTTATTTTAATCAATTAGTACCGAATTACACTAATGAGAATTAGAGATAATTAAAACTAAAGCTAATTTTAAACATATCAAGGTAATTAAACTATTAAAAAATATAACAATAAAAAAAATTACACAATTCAAGAACAATGAAACTCCCCGAATAATCCACTCCGAACGCTGTGTTTCTGTGGACTTCACACCCTACACTTGAAGAGACTCAGATTATAATCATAATCATAGTATAATTTATTGCATAATATAGGTGAGTCCATATTTAGATGTTGGTACAGTTATTTTGGGTCGCCATATTTAGCCCGGCGGCATGCAAATGTTACATCAATCAAGATATTTCAACTTAAGCAAAGCATTCCAAGGTTTAATTCATCCAAGACATTCCAAGTCTATCGAACATGGACAACCATGAAACGACGTAACTTTTTAGTTTTACAAGCAGTGCAATAGAAAAAAAACGCAAAGGTATTATTAGATTATCAAGCAATGTAAGTACACTCTCCGAAGTATATCCGAAAAAACCATGTAAACTTGAAACTTTTCAGCAATGTTCATAGCTTTGGAGTCATACACATTTCAATTTGTTTTAAATGGCTTTGGCTATTTTTGAAATTAAACTGCTCATTGTTCGAACCTTCAAAAATGACGAACAAAGTGATGTTCATTCCGCGACCAGCATTCTTGTCACAACAAGCATTCCGTGGGCGAGCCCTTCCCTCACCCCGCCATGTTTGTAGTCACCTGATATCTTCGATGTTGGCGGCGAGCGACCGGCGGCCGCTGAGTTACGGTTGGGCTAGTCTGGAGAATGGCGACTGCCGATCCGGACCCCGGGTTCATAACATCGTGACTAAACCGACTTGTAGTATCCTGACTAAACATAGAATCTTTCGAGGTGATGTGTCACCCACCAATAGATACTGGGCCAGCGTAGTGGATTATGGCATTGACTCTCTCCTTGCGAGAGAAGGCCCCAAGACTCAGCAAGGAGCTGCTGTTTATGGTTATGACCGCTGGCCGACGGCCGGTGGCCGGTGGCCGGTGGCCGGTGGCCGGTGGCCGGTGGCCGGTGGCCGGTGGCCGGTGGCCGGTGGCCGGTGGCCGGTGGCCGGTGGCCGGTGGCCGGTCGGTGGCGCCGGCTCGCGCGCGTCACTCCGGCCCGGGCGTGTGGAGCCGGCGCGCTAATGGGTTCCGATGAACATCAAACAAGGGTGGCCAGTACCAGGACTCATTCGCTGTTGTCTCGGTCACCGCATTACTCTTTTACAAATAACACTGTGTTTTATCATGTTTTATTATATTCAATTACTTATTTGAACCACGCGACTCTGTTTTTTATGACAATGTGAGACATTCCTTTTTTCTACGAAGGAGAACATTGGCTTTTATAATAGTCCAATAGAAATCATACTTGTCGTAATTTGTAATATAGCGGTATTTCATAGCGGTGTTTTGAATTTGTAGTGGTAGGACTCTTTGCTGAGGCCACCTGGGGAAGTGCATACCTTTGCCAGTTATTTTACCGCCAAGCTGTTATAAATACTACTGTGTTCCTGTTTTAAAAGCAATGGAGATAAAATATCTTACATAAAATCATATTGGGTGCCGAGCGCAGTACAGTGCTATGTAATGATTTGGAAATTTCATGTTCCTATAGCTGAATGCCGCCTGCTGTTACAACAGGCAGGCGTGTCGCTAACCATCCGACTCATCCTGCTCGTCATGTCAACCTTTGCTAAAACTGCAGGTCCGTGTATAAAATTGATGGTTCATTTGAACCACCAGGACAATATGTAGAAGCATAGAAGGGTATATAATAATAAGATTCAGCACTATGCCGTCATTTGTAGTTGGGCAACTACTGAATGCAGGTGAAGAAATGGGTTTGCAATCCTCCATCTTTTCTCCTTGTCGTATGATTTTTGTACAGCGCCAGCGTTGCGGAATAATAAATTAGAAGAGGTATGGAAACTGTATCGAACCAATGCCGTACATAATCAAATGACCAAATGTACCCTGAAAATTGCCGTAAAATCAAAATACTTTTCCGCTACTACAAATAGGTACCTAATTAAAAAAAACAATTTTAGTTTTTTTCAGTTTCAATGCGTCTTCTATACGGCGTGGCGGATTAATGGTTTAGTCTATTAAATCATGCGACACGGAGAAAAGATCGAGGGTTGCAACCTCCTATCTTCACCTACTCTCAGTTGAACAGGTTACAACTTACAAGTGACGACATAGTACTGAATCTCATTATTTTACACCTTCCTATCTTTATACATAGGTCTCCTGGTTGTATAAATGACACATCAATTTAGTACACGGGCCTGTTGTTGATAAGAAATCGAATAAAAAGAGTATAGGACATTTTAGCGGAAATAGAAATAAGTAATTGATAATAAAAAATCAATAAGTATTTAGAGGTAGATACAGTTCTCCATAGCACCAACAAATTGCAATTAAATTTAGTGCTTTGTTTTGAAACTGTATTTTAGCTTAATTTAACAATCCTTGTGATGTAGCGGAGTAAAACCTGGACTCTGAATTAGTTCAGAAATATTCGTTATTGCTGTCAGAGAATATTTCTATTTAATTATTCCAAAACTCCAACAAAAGCCGGAACACTCAAGACGACATCTCAACTAAAAGCTCCAACAATCTACATTTCTCCAATCTACAGTATTAAAACTTTTATTTACTTCACAAAACAAACTTCAGTAGAATGAATCTCAAACATAATTCGCGAGAATACTGGACGAGATCTGAAGTGGCAAGTGTTGCAAGGATGACCGGAGCTGTCGGATTCTTGTTAAGGGAAAATCTGATTTAAAGTCTGCAGATTAAATTGTAGATTGGAGTGTAGTATCTTTTGGAGTTGTTACGTTCTTTATCTGGGGTCCACCGTTCGAGTAAACATAATTACTCGGGTCACGGCAGCGACGGCTGCAGCGGCCGGCTCAGCCAGATACGATGGAACTTCTATTACAGTATTTATTTACAAAATCCGAGAAGAAAAAGTCAATCCCATATTATGTGCCGATTATGTTAGAAATAACTCTGTACTACTTAGAAATTAAAAAAAAAACATATCGGTGCGGTTTTTTTACTATGACGGCATTTTTTTACATTCATTCATTCATTCATTCTATAGATATACTGTTGTAAAACATGTCGGTAACGTGAACTCATAAGATTTCACTCATCTAAAAAAATGTCTGTCATAAGAACTGCCACTAGAAGTGAAAACTTATAGCTCAGAATTTGATAGCTTACTTTGGAAACTACGTGGGTTGAAAGCGGAGGGTGTGGCCATGGTCTTGAGTTTACCCGAAGATTTCTTATTACCTATTCCTGAGCGTGACGCTTCAGTTCAATTCACAGCCCACGAAAAATATGCCTATAGCGCGCCAAAAGATGTTTTCACTTCAACTATGCTTCTCAACTCCGCCGCCGCACCGAATCTACCCCACTACATTAACATGTCGGTGACTTGATTCCACAAGATTTTTCCCCTGACAAAAAGTGTAGAAACCGGCTAAAGAAGTTTTCTGTGTAAAAACCTTTTTTTGTGTGTGTGAAATAAACAATTCTAAACAAATACGTAACGTGGAAATATATTCCGGGCAATATCCGCTTATTTCTATAAAATATTCGTACATTAATTCCGTCACTCGCTGTGCTGACTCTTCACATAGTTATTCGTGTTTGTGGATTTGTGGTCTCTGCATTCGACAGCATTTCCGATAAACAAGTTAATTATTGATACTAGACAATTCTACCTTTTATATTACTTTTGACAGATAGCCTTGTAGTACAAATAGGTACACAAAATTTTCTGAATTTGGTATTCGATGGAAATATCTTATTTAATATTATGTTAAAACTTTTCCCTTTACACACCACACTTTATTTTGATAAATAACGTATTTTTTTAATTTCCTTGCATTTCAAATATAAGTTTGTATATTTTACAACTTTAAAAAAATATTTGTCGCACGTTCTTGAAGTCTCTTACTAGTTCGGGAACAGATGTAGCATTGTGATTGTGTTAAATTATATTGCGGTGGATTATTTTTTTGATTTAATTAATAAATAGTATAACCCGATCGGCAGTGACATCGGAAGCAAGTATATCGCAAAACACAAGTGGAACAAGCCAGAAACTCGTCGAAAAAGTAGATAATTGGCGTTGTTTGTGTCAAACAAGGAAACACGAACACCCATGTGCAGAGCCAGCATTACATAAATAACACAACAGTGCGGTGGTTGTCATAATGACCGGAAGCAGCGCATTTGACGCCCCATAACTACTTCCGGTGACAGGCGAGTGACGTCACACAAACGAGGGTAATATAGAGACGGAGGAAAACTTCACGCGAACGAAAAAGTCAAGAAAAACCACAATTGGGTGTTATTTATGTTCGAGGTTACAAGGAAAGAGTGGGTTAATCAGAAAAAGATGTCATTATGTCAATGTAATTATGGAAATAAGACTGATATTTGAAAAAAATGCAATACAAAAAGAAATGTTTGCATATTACTACTGGCGGTAAATAATCCGGCCCCAAGGGCCCAAGCTACCGGTGAGGCTGCAGAGTGAGGAACGTCCAGACGAAGCGCGACGCCGCGTGCATCTGACCCGCACCCAACCGTCTAGCGAAAGTCTCTTGAGATGTTGGTCGAGACTTTTCGCTATAAGGCCGTTTGCCGACACGATTATTGGGACTATGATCGTGGAATCACATTCCACATGGGGTTAACCCTTTCACGAGGTTATCGTCATGTGGTTTTTAACCCCCGACAAAAAAAAGGGGTGTTATAAGTTTGACGTCGATGTCTGTCTGTCTGTCTGTCTGTCGGTCTGTCTGTCTGTCTGTCTGTCTGTGTGTGTGTCTGTCTGTGGCACCATAGAGCTCAAACGGATGGGCCGATTTCGATGCGGTTTTTTTTATTTGAAAGTTAATATCCGTGCGGGTGTTCTTAGCTATGTTTGGTTAATATCGATTCAAAATGGCCGCCTCCACAAAATGGCCGACAAAATATTTCTTCACAACCTACCTCAATATGGGTATCAAATGAAAGGGCTTGACTAGTAGAGTACTAAACACTATAACAAATTTCAAATCCAAGATGGCCGCCACCACAAAAAGGCGAATTATATAATATTTTTCACTACTGCCTCAATATGGGTATCAAATTAAAGGGCTTGATTAGTAGAATACTTTGCACTATGACAAATTTCAAATCCAAGATGGCCGCTACCACAAAATGGCGAATTACATTTCCTTTTTCACAATTCCCTTAATATAGGTATCAAATGAAAGGGCTTGACTAGTAGAATGTTCTACAGATAACAAATCTAAGGTAGTCGGGGGTTAATCAAAATTTTTAATTTTGTTCTTGTTTCATTATTTGTTATTCACGTATTTATTTCCTTTCTTAAGCCTAAGTTTTTACAATATTGATGTATAAAACAACATAAAACATTATATAAACTTAAACCTTGTTTGCCGCCAGCAGCGGGGGCAAGGCCCAGGCTACCGGTGGTTAGGGCTGCCGAGTGAGGAACGTCCTGATGATGCGCGCTGTGTCGAGGATGACCGCCGCGTGCATTTGGCCCTTAACCCAATCGTCTATCGAAACCATCTACCGTTTATTTAAATAAATAAATATTGGTGGACAATTCACACACAACACTATCTGACCCCAAACTCAGCAAAACTTGTAATATAGATAGATAGATAGCTGATATAATACTTAATTATATAGTTTTAAATACATACTTATTATAAATAGAAACACCCAGACACAGTGCAAACATTTGAATTTATCACACAAATATTTGCACTGGGTGGGAATCGAACCCACGACCCTTTGCTTCGCAGGCAGAGTTACAACCCAGTAAGCCACGAGGCCAGTCTTCAAAAATGTATTATTATTATTTATTGTCATACAAAATGTATTTAGATCGAGGAGTTGAAAACACGGCGCCTGCATCAACGACAGTGTGGCGGCCGCGGAAGCGAGAGCTACTCGTATGTTGCTATTATATCAAGTATCACAATACATAACTAAAGTTTTGCTAACTAACTAAAGCGATATTCAAGCTCGAGTATTTCGAGCAGCTACTTGTTTTGTTAGCTACCATAGTTTTTGGATTTTTATTGAATTAAAATTTTTTAGACGTTTTAAGTATTATTATTATTTATTTGGAGCCTATACTGCCCCAATGCTGGGCAAAGGCCTCCCTACCCTCTGTTTGGTTCTGTCTTGAGTTAATATCTAGGTACCAGTCTTTTGAATAGCTATCAAGTTCGTCCCGCCAGTGTTTTTTTGGCCTGCCACATCGTCGTTTGCGATCGGGCTTCCACTGAGTAGTGATTTTGGCCCAGTGAGCATCCAATATGCGGCAGACATGTCCATTGTCCAGCCCAGTCCCATTTCAAATCATGTTAAGTGTCTACTTGTTTATAGTTAAGAGTATTAGAGCGAGATGCGCGCGTCAGACGCTGTGTGATTGGGTGGAGCCTTGTGTCCGCGTCATACCAGTATACTCGTATCTGTAGTTATACAAGTGACGTATTATGCGACATTTGTGCTCTTTAATTCTAAGTTATAAGTCTTTTTTTCCATCGGCTGTCACTATGATTGATAATTTATTTTTAATCGACCTTAATCTTCCAGAAATTTTCCCATATACATAATAAATCTTATCGAATAACAAGTCAAGTGAAGTCAAGATTTTAAAGTTATTGAGTAAGGCCGTAAAAAAGTAGAATTTGCTTACATTTATCTAGATGACATAGCATTTAATTCTAGTGAAAATGTGAAAGTTTTTTTTCTGAACAATAAATAAGTCAACATGTATCAGATAAGAGTTAAATATTAATGAATTTGTTAAAATGAAAGTAAGTATCTGAAGTGAGCTGTATCGGCCCGGTCCGGGCGGGCAGCCCCCGACGCGTCGCTCAGATAGATAATTATCATAACAGTTTAGGAAGTTTCCCCTTCCCGAGAACTTTCGACTCATCGTGTAATTTGTTTTGAATAAATTATGATAACAAATTCACTGAAGCTAAATGTATTTAAAATAAACAAAGCCCCAGTTCTTCACAAAACAGGTCACTGAAACTCTACAAAAATAAAACTATTCCACAACTGGTAATTACTCAAAAAAATAAGTTTCTTGGTTGACGTTCCAAAGACTAACTAAAAGTTTTGAAAGTACTGTTTTGGTTAGAACATATAAACTGTGGATTGCGTAGCCTGAGTGGGTGTCCCTGATGGATCTAATCTGGGAGTTTTCATATAAATAGAGGATCAATGTTATTTCTCGTAGGTAAGTGAGGTTCGCGGTGTGGACTGTTTTGTCAGTTGTGATCTACTTCATTCAAGTGTTACGTGGTATGAAAAATTTACTTTTTTTCTGAAAACACTATTATTTAAATGCAGCATGCAACAAACAAGTAGACGGCTCGTCTAATGGCACACGGTACCCCGTTTATATGGGTTCCTCCAACAGTAGGGTAACAATCTACACGACGTGAGCTCAGAAAAATATTTGAAGATATTTTTCAGTTCTCTGCATTGACTGTACGAATGGGAGCGACCTTTCTGCGGTAGGGTAGCAGGGCATCACTTTCTGGGGTGTCAGGGCGACTTCCCTACCGCAGACCAAGCTGAGGTCGTACCGTCTGAGGTACCCGTCCCGTATGTTGATCGTCATACGAGATTATAGTACTCGTTGAGTTCGGCAAGTTTGGGTTAGTGGGTCTCTGCTCCTTCTGCCCTAGCACACATTTTGGTAGACAGTAGAGGCCACCTGGGGGGCAACTGCCATACGTCCTTTCAAACAAAAAGGAGCGGAATTGATAAGACAAGAACTCAAATTCGTACACTAGACTGGTTTTCGGAAGATCATCATATTACATCAGTACAAATATTTAAAAGCGGAGGAATAACAAATTACACAGTTTGTGGAAACAATTAAAAAAATGGCTTTGCTTTAAAATACCTGCATAACTAAATTGTCTGACACTAAAAGAAGGTAAGACCTATCCGGTTTTAGGTAGATAGGTAAGTAAGAATAAATGCACGATACAACCCAAGCTAGGATGTCAATGCATGCCAACGAACAATTGACTTACATACTTGTGCATGAAATGTCCACCAATACATAACAAGAACAAAATTAAAAATGTTGATTTATCCCCGACTACCTCAGATTTGTTATCTTTACAACATTCTACTAGTCAAGCCCTTTCATTTGATACCCATATTGAGGTAGTTGTGAAAAAAGAAATGTATTTCGCCATTTTGTAGTAGCGGCCATCTTGGATTTCAAATTTGTCATAGTGCAAAGTATTCTACTAGTTAAACCCCTTTAATTCTTCCCTTTCGTTTGATACCCATATCGAGGTAGTAGGGAGTGAAAAAAATAATGATATGCGCCATTTTGTGGTGGCGGCCATCTTGGATTGTATAATATTATACTAGTCAAGCCCTTTCATTTGACACCCATATTGAGGTAGGTTGTGAAGAAAAATTTTGTCCGCCATTTTGTGGAGGCGGCCATCTTGAATCGATATTAACCAAACATAGCTAAGAACATCCGCACGGATATTAACCTTCAAAAAACCGCATCGAAATCGGCCCATCCGTTTGAGCTCTACGGTGCCACAGACAGACACACACACAGACAGACAGACAGACAGACATCGACGTCAAACTTGTAACACCCCTTTTTTTGGTCGGGGGTTAAAAATACAAAAAAACTGATTTTTACAAGTAAGAAACCGTGGTACCGCCACTATCGCAAATACTTTCGCCAATTCACAGCACATGTCTTTGTTTCATAGTTCCACGAAACAACATAACAAGTAAGAAGACTCGCTGCGTGCAATGTACCGGGCTGGGGTCCAGCGAATCTTTTCCTCGTCCCGAACTCATAAAAGCAGCGAACACATGGCGCACTTTCCAGAAAATTCTCCGCCAGCTCCTTGTATGCTAATGGCGGGATAAGCCGCGCCGACTCCACTCAAGTTTGTTACTATCAAACTATTTTGTTGTTGGTTACGGGAGGATTTATCTTCAGACTTACAAGGAATATATTACGTGAAACTTGCGTTTTTGTGGGGCGAGGAATTGATGTTCAAGCTTGGCGCACCAAGAGAAGTTTTCACGAAACTTTTTTCAAGAGAAGTTTTTGAAACGTAGGCTGTGAATGAAGCTCGTTGCGTCGTCACGTTCGTAACTAATAAAAAATGTTCGGGTGAACTCGGGACCGCCGAGTGTGCCCGAGCAAGAAAGATGGTCTGCCGCTGCTGTCTGGCTGCTGTCACTTTCTTTTTTTTATTCCCGGCCATGGATACTAGTCCTTCAGCCGCATCTGTCGCTGTTTTATCGCTGTGTTTACTATGTTAAATTTATATGTAAACGTGTTTTGTTTAATTTTTCAAATAGTTATTAAAACAAATTTGTTATTTCAGTTTTCACTTCTACCGTGCGGTCTATTTTTAAGGGACCTAGCTATGGTAGTTGCTTCTAGTGGCCTCTTCTGCCCACCGAACTTTGGGCTAATGCAGAACGTCCAACGCCCCATGTCAATTCAAGGCAAAGTCAAGTCATCACTTTTTTAAGAAGATCAATTTATTGTTTTTTTAACCTATTACTAAGGAGCAATGGCCTACAAACATATTATATTAAAACCGTTTTTCATCCAGTAAACATAATAATATGTATGTACTTACTCGTAAGTACTCGTATATCCCTGAATGTAAAAAATATTCCGTTTCCAAATTTTTCAGAAAACTTAATAAATATAAAGTTCCACGCGTCACACAGTCACATAAGATGACAATGTGTAAAAGACTTGTATCATATTTGCTTATTCCGGGTAAGCGAAGCTCGCCTAATAAATAAATAAAGAATACTGTCTGCGTGTGAGCGCGAGCCGCGTCTCCGCAGTGAACACAGCTCCACCGCGGCTCTACGCGGTATCGAGTATTCAAACTGATCCTTTTGATATTTTTTCAAGTGTAAAATTCGGTTTCGTTCCATTTACTTTCTGCTTAATTAAATTCTGGATACAGCGCGGAGCCGGCGCGGCGCCACCGTCGCATTGCCGCTCGCCGACGACACAGAAAAAAAACGATAATTTATTGAAATTAACTCAATTTTCTTTGAATAAATGTTTCAGTAAGCGATGCTGTAGGTAGGTGTAACATTAATTGCGGATTGTTTCGTATCGGAAGATTTTTTCCCGTCACAACCTCACTAATATTATAAATGCGAAAGTTTGTACGTTTGTTGCTCAATCCCATTGGAACGGCACAAAGATAATAAGTTAGTTACACGATTAGTTGGATTACTTATTACAACGGGAAAATTACGGGAACTACACGAGCAAAGCCACAGGACACTTCTAGTTGAAAATAAATTAATTGTCGTTCGTTTAATGTTTGGCAAATTAAATAAATCAAATTGAATTTTGATCACAATGTCTCAATCTCAATTTCTTAATCTTCACTTCACTTGCCTCAAGATACAGACTTACTCGTATCATGGAATAAGTGGCTGACTCCATCGTTATAATCTACAAGTTTCCAGATCCGGATAAATAGATATTGTCTAGGTAAAACTGTGTCATCTGGAACCTGCAGTGACACTCGGGAATACCGACAGAAGTGCACACGAGTCTGTACAAAATCATACGAAAATTATTAATGCGAAAGTTGGAATCTCTAAATATTTGGAAGTTTGTTGCTTAAATTAGGTATGTCGGAATGTCTGAACCAAAGAGTTGGTCCTACAAACTGCGGGGTACATTATCCCGGTCCTACGCTCTGAAACTATTTTACACTAGCTATCGCTGTCAGCTCTCTCTCACAAAACAACTAATTACGAGTACAAAAAGAAACGAATGCCAATCCGCATGTACATCTTCCAAGCCGGCTGGTCCCCGTGGAAGATTACGGCCACAACCCTCCAGAGGTAACAGCAGCAGTAGTATTTCCACAAAATTCGGATTATGGAGAATTTCGTTAAATCTCTGTCAGCTTTCACTACCGACAGTATCTTACAGGAAATTGTTGGGCCGGGCGTCTCATCAAAATGAGGCTATCTATTCACGCAAAATTAGCTTGATAGTAATAAATTGCAAAAATATTACCAGGAATCCTGGGTTGTTATTTTGTATAAAATATGATATTGACAATTTTGAGCCGCGATTTACACCGTCGGTTTCAGCTAGGCAGATATAACCACGGATATGGATATAACGATAAACGTGGTCAAGTGCGAGTCGGACTCGCCCATGAAAGCTTCCGTAGCAGTAAACATAAAAGTTCTTGTACTGGTATTTCGTTATTCCTTTAATTAGTGTTTTAACAATACTGAATTTATGACGTATTAAAATAAAACTACTTACTAGATCTCACATTCAAACTAATTTTCGTTCAAAGGTTACATGGTTTTTTTAAATAAGAAGTGACGAGTTCATATGCCTGATGGTAAGCAACATGCCTGCCACATAACAGCGCAGTTACTCGCAGCTATTGAAACATGAAGAGTCCAAATCATTACCTAGCACTGCACTGCGCTCATCACCCAGATATCTAGAATAGAATAGAATATTCTTTATTATCATGAAAGTAACATTCACATATACTATAATTACAAAAATTAAGTTTTATGAACGCCACTACACAGACTCGTCACATTATTACAATTTTATTTGATGTACAAGATATATTTGTACCTACTTAGATCCGTTGAAATAGGTACCTACTGCTTTTATAAATTCTTAGTAAAAAATTAAAAATGATGGCATGTAGATACCGCCTTAGCAATACCCACCTTCCACCTCCTTCTACTACATACATGTTTATAACAAAAAAAAAAATAATTTTACTGATTTTAGTAATAGACAGCTTGTGCTGTATAGGGGCTTTGTCTAAAACCTTATTCTGACATAAAAACAAGTCAATTGAAATTGCAATAAAAAATAAGAATTGTATGTTTCTATAAATTAAGAATAATATTATAATATCTTTCAGATTTCTTTCAAATGTTGTGTCTAAATAAAATTACCGCCAATACATTAAGTACAATAACATAACATTACAGAGTATTTATTACCTATATTTTATGAAATCTCAGACTACCTTCCATGCAAGAAAGCGAAAGCGACAATATCACCTTAATGTAATTCATAAAATTTACAGCAAAAAACAAAATCAGTAAACACACCTCTTAGAAATTGTGAAACTTGTGATAATAGTGTTGTCATGAATCTACATTTACACTATTTCACTAACTTTATTTATATAGTTACACACAAAAGATGCACAATAGGTAAGGTGTAGGTAATTCAAAATTCAATTTCGTTTTATTTAGTGTCCATACAAACACAAACTATTTCGCATTCTGATGATCTAAAGTTCACAAGCAAAGTATTATATGACTACCCACATTACTATATTTAAGACATACCCCAGTATCAATATATACAAAGATGTGAATGTCTATTGTATGTTGACACTGCTAAAATGTTTAACGTTTAATTATGATGTAATTCGATTGACATTTTTTATTTAATTTACTCAATTCTTTGAATAGGAGTACGAGTATTATTAATTATTATTGATGTTATATCTCTAATTATTATTGATGTTATATGATCTAAGATGTTATATCTCTAAGCCCTGTAATTTCTCTGGAAACATTGGCCTTCAAACCGGAACACAGTAATGCTTTCACATTACTGTTTGGCGGTAGAATAACTGGGAAAAGGTGTGGTACTTCCCCAGGCGGACTCTGCTAGGAGTCCTACCACTACGTCACAACTATGGTAATGTACATCACACATTTTTTGGAGTTTTGTCATTCTCTTATTTTAGAAGTTACAGGGACACACACACAGATTTTACCACTTTGAAGAAGAGTCTCTCGCGCAAACTGTTCAGTTTAGAAAAAAAATATTTTAGAAACTTCAATATAATTTTTGAAGACCTATCCACCTATGGTTTTTATGGAACTTTTTTTTTTAGTTTCTGTTCTATATCTGGTGTATTATTGTTTTTCTTTCTTTTTTAGTATGAAAATCTTAATGCGGTTCACAAAATACATCTACTTATCAAGTTTCACTAGCATAGTTCTTATAGTTTCGGATAAAACTGGCTGTGACAAACCGACGGACAGACAGACAGACATGACGACTCACACAAGGGTTTCGTTTTGCCATTTGGCTACGGAACCCTAAAATCGATTGAAATCTTTTATGATGAAATAGATGGTAGAGGTTCATGTTCTGGTCGTGCCCAAAGTATCACCGTACGCCCTGAGGCCAGCCATCTCAGCTATTGAACCGAGGGCGAGCTGCCCTGCCCCGCCCCGCCCCGCCCCGCCCCCGCCTGTAATCTCCCCGATGCCCCCAGGCCGTCCATCTCCTCCGCAGATTGAAATGGAAAACAAAGATATCGGCAATCCTTCACCAGTCTCGTGGAACCGGACTGTATGGGGGAGTATTATTGGAGTAATCAAAGGATAATCTCTTGCTGATTGAAACGATGTACATTGAATACTTGGGAATTATTATTGTTGTACTTTTTATTGTAAGAGACTGATAGAAAGCAATTAACACCTATTTTGGATATTTCTAAGTAGTAGGTAACATGCGTTAAAACGACACAGATAATGACTCAAATCCAGTGCCATAAATAGCGGCCCTATCATTTGTAACGATTACTTTCAAGCACCCATTAATATGAGGGAACGTGAGAAAAAAGACGAATATATTAATATAAAATTATATTAGTGGACAATTGACACACAACACCATCTGACCCCAAACTAAGCAAAGCTTGTAAGATGGGAGTCAAATAGCTAATATCTTGTACAGTTCTAAATACATACTTATTATACATAGAAATACCCAGTCAGTACAAACATTTGAATTCATCACACAAATATCTGGGTGGCAATCGAACCCACGACCCTCGACTTCACAAGCAGAGCTACTACCCACTAATCCACGAGGCCGGTCAAGAATATGTCGTTACTTATACAAAATACAAAAATATAAAAATCTTTATTGCTGTTTGCAGGTAAGATAAGATGATACAAAACATTTAAATAATTGACCCATACAAACTGGCCTCTTCTTCTAGAGGCATGCAATATGTCTGGCAACGCAGTTTCCATTGGTCTGAATTTATACAATGATAATAATAGTCTTCTTCTTTTTTTCATTTTTAACTTTTAATCGGTTGTATCATATATGTCATCTGATTCATCATGTATTAATTTCTGGCTTCTATTATTTATAGGTAGGTATTATATAATAATAGACTAGTTTTAATAATATCGTAGAGGAACACACATTATTATCAACGATAGTAATCCCACGGAACTAGTGAAATGATTCCACCTTTATATGCAAAGCACCGCTGGTTTTAGAAGTGAAAAAACCCTGTGAGGATATATGCGTATTTCAAAAAATACTTGTTTCACCGACCCGCACTTGGCCAGCGTGACAGGTTATACCAACTCTCCACCCATGAGAAAAAAAATCCGAGTCCATGGAAACATAAAATGTGCTGCTTAGGACTAAATCGTAAAACGTAAGAATCATGAATATAAACTATAAATATATCTAACCATCTAACCATCGCTTCACAAAGGCTTCCAGCATCTAGTATAAACAACAGAACCTGGACGACTGCGCTTTGCTCGGTTTTTCCTTTATTTGAAAACTTCGTTTTTTTCCGTGTACAAATGAAACCTAGCTATATCGATTTATCTCCGTTTGTTCAGTAGTAGTTTGCTCGCTTAAAAGTATTAGATAGATAAATATTGGTTGAATTGTTTATCACGCACGACCAATTAGGCTCTAGCTAATCTAAAACTTATACTGACTACATCGGACACCTGATGTAATCTATACTAATATTATAAAGCTGAAGAGGTGTTTTGTTTGAACGCGCTAACATCAGGAACTACTGGACCGAATTCAAATATTCTTTCACCGCTGGATATGTCCTTGATCCCTGAGTGCTATAGCCTATATATTATGTATGTATGTATTATGTATGCTTTAAGCGATAAGGTCGCCCATTGGTACTTTAATTTTAGTCCAAGTTTTTTATGTATTTTTGTTGTTATTAAGTGCAATAAAGAGTTAATCTATCTATGTATCGCAGGTGCAGCCGGGGCGGACCGCTAGTATTTATACATCTTTTTTTTTTTCAAATTCAAATTATCCACTCCACAGACTCCGGGGTCAGTGATCTTTGTCATTACAATCATCTTTTTTTACACGTTTCTTGGATTTGGAGAAGGAGAGGAAAATAGGAGGGAGTTGGGTACATTTAAAATCTAATTCTAGTGCTCGTCTGTAGAGCCGATCACTACCGGTTGGAATTCCGCTAGTAGGTAATCTATTCGACATTACATCTATATTTATAACACGTTAATACATACATACGGTAGGTACTTAAACACCAAGAAACAGAGTAAGCATCAGTATTCATTACAGTATGTATGTTTTGAGTGGGAATCGAACCCGTGACTTACAGTTTAACGAACAGACCCGCGACACGCGACCCGCGAGTCGGAGAGTCAACGGCGGGGCTAACTCCAACCTCATCCGTGTTTGGCGGAGTGCTTCCTGCCGTACTACGAGTACTACGAAAACTCGACTAGAACTCGCTCGAATGATCGCCGCTCTATATTTTTGTGACCAATATAGAACGTACAAAGCACGCAGCAGGCAGAAATTCACACCGACGGATAAATCCGTGCGACTCAGCGACTCAACAATTCGTTAATATATTTGAATAGTTTCCTACTTAGATATTTTCCTATCATTATTTTTGAAGGGAAAACTTCTTTTAACGCGCCACAGACAGATTTTTCGTGAGCTGTGAACCGAATTCTAGCGTCACGCTCGAGAATGATAAGAAAACGTGTTGGATAAACTCGGGACTATAGCCATTGGCCATAGTGACGTGACGAGTGGAGATGCTCATGGCCACGCCCTCCGGTTTCACCCGCGTAGTTTCCAAAGTAAGCTATCAAATTCTGAGTTATCTCTGTATATACAAATGTTATGTTGGTTTGTGTACGCTTCAAAAACTCAAAAAGTTCTGCACCGATCGAGCTGAAATTTTACAATGATATATAATTTGGATTAAGGATTGATTTTATCTATTTTTTGCATCACAATGTGCCACAGCGAAGCGTGGCAGGGTACAGCTAGTTCTGAGTTATAAATTGTCACTTCTAACAGTTATATAAAAAAAAACTAAATTTTGTAACTTTCCACGATTCACTCTTCTTTTCTCAATCTTCTTATTTTTCCGAGTTAAAGAGTACCTTTTGTGTTATTCCCGACCATTATCTACCAAATATATCAAATTTTATCTAAATCTATTCTATGATTTTTGCTTGATATAGTAACAACACTGGCATTTCAAATACTCGTATTATAATTATATGTTGTCTTCGAAAACCCTTAGTAACAGATCTTACCACCGAGACAGGAAGTGACGAGCTCTTTGAAACTAAAAACCGGAAATTGCGTCGCGAGCGTCTCCAGGCGGCTTCATTAGAGACGTAGATGGAGGGCCGGGCGGGGGGCCGGGGGCGGGAGCGGTGTGGTCACCAGATTATGAGGATTGCTTCATCAAACTACAAAGAAAACTACCCAACAAGCAGGACAGCTTACATCGTTAGCCAGGATGAGCCGCTTAGATGGCGATCCACTCTTTTTACTAATGACTAGCTGTACCAAAGAGTTTAATTTACTACGTATAGAGTTAGATTTTCCGCACGGTTCCTTTGTACCAATCGTAAGCAGATAACGTGCATACTTTCTATGGCAATAGAGTGATGTACCGCGAAAAAGTATGACACTTCTACAAGAGCGACAAGGCAAGAAAGATGCTACCCGTCTTTCGGTGTAAAGCGTTTGTGCTAACTCTATACGTTGGACATGACTCTTTGAGCTGTTCCCTGCGCGCGTTGCCACGCCATCGGTCGAAAATTGGTCGCACCAACTCAGAAACCTTCTTTGGCTCATGCGCAACAACTTTGCTACACATCATCAGAAGATCAAATACATAGTTTACGATTCTATAAAGGACATACAGACAAACATACATCCTTTATACATACAAATTATAAGTTGGCAGTTGACCGCCATCACGTCTAATAATAAATGGTATGGGCTTCCATATCAATGATTCCATAGCAAAGAATCAAGATTAGCACCTTGAAGGAACCCATTAACTGTTGATTCAAATGTTAAACCTTAGTTTTTTTTATATTTTTAGCTAGTAGCGCCCCGCGGTGTTACCCGCTCTCGTTCCCGCAATTTTTCCGCGACAGATACACTATTTAATTGGATTAACGGGACAATCACGTATAATATGGTCGGTCAATCCAACTCGAGTTTCAGCCGCGTCCGGCGGCCTTTTTTAAGGAGAGTGCTCGAGCGCGATGGCTGATGGATGGATGATGTGCCAAACGGGCAGCCAACGCGTGCATGCACTCTCCTTAAAAAAGGCCGCCGGACGCGGCCGAAACTTGAGTCGGATTGACCGACCATATTATGGGTACTTGAGTGTCCCGTTAATCCAATTAAATATATGTACTATGTATTCTGTGTATGTATCTATAATCTAACTAAATTCCAAGCCGATGAAAAATGAGAATGTTTATTTTGCGCACATAAAAAACTTAAGTTACTTACAATCGCCAACTTAGTTAACAACTTTACTTAAAATATGCAACATCCTAAATGTATCTATCTGTTTGTATGACTAGATATGCTACAGATATAGCAGAGACTAGAGAGACTAGATATAGCAGACTAAATTCATACAGATATGGTTAAATTTCAATCAATGTTGTGGTCAAACCCAGTAATTAACGCAAGTAGACCGGTACCGCGAGGGTCCCCGCGCACCCCGCCCCCGCACCCCGCGCGCCGGTGTCGGCGGCAGGCCTGCGGGTAGTTGCACCGGCTAGGCAGCGCTTCGTTCCGCGGCGGCGGTCGCGCACCCGCCGGTACCTGCGGCAGCGCCCTCGACTCAAAGTATGCTGCGTTGAAATTAACCAATGTGGAACTAATTTATCTACTCTGCCCACTACTTGAAGTTAGAAAAAGGCTAATGTAGAAAATGTATGTGTGTTTATTTGTTATCCCATACTATGTAATGTGTGTATCAAATTTCAAACTAATCCGTTCAGCGCTTACAACCTGATTGAGCAACTAAGAAATACGAAATATTTATTTGTCATAAAACTTGATTACATAATTACATTTTGAATCCATTAGGTTCGAACTAGTACAAGTAGTAGTAGGAATCTTGGCAGAGTCCACCTGGGGGAAGTTCCACACCTTTGCCAATTATTCTGTCGCCAAGCAGTAATGTGCAAACATTACTGTGTTCCGGTTTGAAGGGCAATGTTTCCAGAGAAATTACAAGGCTTAGAGACATAACATCTTAGATCTCTGGGTGACGAGCGCAGTGCAGTGCTAGGTAATGATTTGGACTTTTCATGCTCCAATAGCTGCGTGTCACTGTGCTGTTATGTGTCAGGCATGTTGCTTACCATCAGGCACATGTCCTGATCGTCTCATCACTCTTTATTTAAAAAAAAAGTACTTTATCTCGATACCTAATGGCTGCTCTCATATTATATTTCATAATGACAACAAATTCATTAAATTAAAATATACGTTAAAAGAAACTCACAAACAAGAAGAAGTATACCAACATGCATTATCTACATAATAACATATTTACATGTGTATATGTCTATAAACATGCACATGTACACATTCACACACTAACATCTCTACACCTAAACATTTGGAACTATTAATGTTCCAAACTGTTAATGATTCTCCCGTGCGGTCTTAAGCGCACACATTTTATTTATTTTATAAACATGATGCAGGGCAATAGACACACATTTTTATCAAAAACAATGCGCAAACAAATTTTATCAAGAACAGCACACGACACTTAATTGCAATCCAAATCATTATTACTTAAAAATTAAGTCCTGATTAACGTTTTCAATATGAATTAAATCGCAACAGTTTTTAAAACGTAACTTTGTCAAACTCAATCATGAATAGATGAAATACACAAAACAATCGGTTTAATGTTTTATATAAATTGCCTTCTATCTAACAAATCGCCCTTAATTAAAGTCACGTTGAATTAACATAAAACTCTAGATTTTTCGCAGAACTATTAAAATTTTATTCCCTCTATTTATTCAAGAAAATTCCGCGGGAACCTTCATTGTTCTTTTAAAACTCTGCGAAGAGAAAATAATGTATGTTAATGTACTCCGCGACGTGTTGATTTAAACCCGGCTTTTAGGGTTCCGGACTTACAAAATAAAAAATAAAATAAACATTGGTGGACATTTCTCATACAACGACATCTAAGCAAAGCTTGTTGTACTTTGCCAGATTGCTGATAAAATATAATACTTGCAGAATACGTATGATTACATAAAAAATAAAAAGCCAGTAAGTTAAATAAATATAATTATGTAAATATATTGTTTATTTTTTTCATAAGCAAATAGCGATGAAGATGCTGTGCTTCGAATTTCAAGTGACGTCACTTAATTGCTGAACGGATATGGCTGAAATTGAAAACATAGGTTATCTGGAATACTACATAGGCTATTTTTTACCGCAGTAAATACAAGGGAACGGAAACTACGCGGGTTAACCCGGATTATTATATTATTAGAAATTACTAATATATCTACGGAACTCTCAAGTGCTGATCGCGCGAACTTGACAGTTTTGAGGAGTTTAGTTGGTGCATTATTTCCTAGTAGAATGACAATGACAATGAATGAGATTCTGGTACGATAGCGATGTGTATTTGGTGGAATACTTGCAATTTCCAAAAAATTTGGTTCGCGTCGATGATTCTGATATAATTTCATTGGTAGGTAATAGGTTTGCATTTCGCTGCCATATCGCTAGATGATAAGTGACGACGCGACCTTCATTTAAACACATTTACTGAGAAGAAACCAATTTACCCTAGATTGATTCATCAGGGAACAAAATGTTTTAACTTCTACTTTAGAAAATAGAATTATAATATGACAATGGAAGGCTGGCGCACTTCCTCGGGGTGCTCCGCCACACTCAAATGTGTCTGTTAGACACAGCTAGGACAGATATGAAACTCGCCGCTGTATGTTAATCCTATTAATATCATAATTCAATTCAATTCAATTCATTTATTCATACCATAAATTCATAAGAACACTTGGTAACGTCATTTACAAAAAAGGCAAAGAATCTGTGTACATAATATGATAAAATAACAACGTCAAAAAGAATAAAGCAGCTGTAAAGGGGCCTAGTCAATTACATGCAGCTGTAAAAAGGCTTTGTCGAAGACAATATAACAAATAATCAATACACACAGTATACAGATACTACATTAGTACAAACAATGTAACATCAAAAGTCTTAAAAATCTATTATTTTACCTTATTACAAGATTCTAATTTCGACACATTTCTCTTCCATACGTTACTATCTTTAACAAAGTCGTCTATATTATAATATGCCTTGCTCAATAGGTAGCTTTTATTTCATTTTAAACTTGGTTTCATTGAGGCCTTCCACTTGTACAGGGATTGCATTATAGAAGCGAATACCATTACATTTGAAAGAGTTATTTGTTTTCTGAAGTCTGCACTTAGGAAATACAATTTTGTGTTTATGGTGCGCTTTTGGATTCAGATCAGTTAATTTCTGCAGACGACTTCGATTTTTTCTTACATACATTATACATTCATAAATATACAATGAAGGGACTGTTAATATGTTAATAGTTTTGAACATCTCCCGTACTGATTCTCTAGGTGATAAATTATATAGACCACGGATTCCTCTTTTTTGCAATACGAAAACAGAGTTTCTGTCCGCAGCCGAACCCCATAATAAGATCCCGTAGGACATAATACTGTGAAAGTAGCCAAAATAAACAAGCCTAGCTGTTGCAACGTCTGATATTTTTTAATTTGACGAACTGCGTGGGCAGCTGAACTGAGTCGATCAGCTAGTCTCTCTATGTGAGGACCCCATTGAAGCTTTGAATCTACTGAAATACCCAGAAAACAAGTAGATTGTACAGGTTCGATAAGTTCATCCTTCAGTCTTATATCAAGTTTACCGCACATTACATTGCAGAGTGTGAACTTTACACATTTCGTTTTAGTTGGATTAAGTACTAGATTATTTGTATCAAACCATTTGTACGCAATGTCCAAAAGTACGTTTATTTCAGTGAAATCGTTTATTCTCTCTTAATTTTGAATAGAAGTGATGTATCATCGGCGAACATAACTATTTCTATATTTTTATGTTTCTTTATCATAAAAGGTAGATCATTAACGTATATAAGAAACAAGAAAGGTCCAAGTATGGAACCTTGTGGTACACCCATTCTTATAGGCGACTCATTTGATTGCACACCGTCAACATCGACTATTTGTACACGGTCTTTAAGATATGAAGAAATGAAATTTAGAGCTGGTTTCGAAACCCCATAAAACTGCAGTTTCTTTAAAAGAGTGTCATGATGAACACAGTCGAAAGCTTTTGATAAGTCACAAAATACTCCCAGAACGTCATGATGATCTTCCCAGGCTTTCAATATATAATTAGTTAGTTCAATACCTGCATCGGTAGTGGAACGTCCTTTTGTGAATCCAAATTGGTTACTATGTAATAGATTATTAATATTAAAGTAAGATAAAAGTTGCTGGAGAACAAGTTTCTCGAATATTTTGCTGATGCAAGGCAAAACCGAGATGGGTCTGTAGTTTCAAGTTCGTTTTTGTCTCCAGATTTAAACAGAGGTATCACTTTACTATATTTCATCATGTCAGGAAATGTACCATTTTTTATACATTCGTTAAATAATTCTGCTAAATATGGGGCAATGTTATTAATAATCCCTCAAGTACCTTAACAGATAATCCCCATAAGTCCTCTGTATTCTTAACTTTAATATCTTTGAACGTTTTTAGTATTGCAGTGGCAGTAACATGATGAAATTCAAATGTAGATGAAGGACAATCAACATTTTCTGTCAACAATTGTTCTGCAAGAGAGGGAGACGAAGTTAGATGTTTAGTTGTCTCTAATGGAATATCAGCAAAATAAACCTTGAAGGCATCTACTATGTCCGATTTTTCGTAGTGACTTTTTCGCCAATCCGAAGTGCGCTCATCATTTCACGACTTTTAATTTTTCCAGACTCATTGTTTATTATCTTCCACGTGCTTTTATCATATTATTGGAGTTTTAATTTGATCCCGTATAAATATTGCTTTTGCTCGAATACATACATTTCTAAAAATACTTGAATATCTCTTAACATATAGTTTTGTGGCATCATCGTTGCAGTATGTCTTTAGTTTGTATAAATTGTAAAGATTGCTTCGACTTTTAATAAGACCTGGTGTTGCCCATTCGGCAAACTTCGGTTTTGCGTTAATATTAACAAATTTGGTATGGAAAATATTATTAAATTGTGTACTCAGCATTTTAAAAAACTCAGAATAATTATGATTAGGATCATCAATTGTCATAATGCAAAATTTGTTGGAAAAATAGCAATGCCCCGCGGTTTTGGCCGCATGGTTCCCGTTCCCGTCATTCCCGTTATTTTCCTGGTATAAAAGTACTATACACATATATCCTATCTGTTCTTCCAGACTATTATCTGTGTTCCAAATTTCAGCCCAATCCGTTCATACCGATGTTAGGATATTTTGATGTTTGTTCCTCAGTCATATCGTAGCGTACGAATGAATCGGGTTGACATTTGGAACGCAGATTGATTATAGTTAGAAAAATATATAGACTACTTTTATCCCGAGAAAATAACGGGAACTGCGCGGGTAAAGGCGGGGTGCTGCTAGTGTAATATACTGCAGGGGTTTCTAAACAGATTGGAAACGATGGCAAAATCACGTTATTATAATAAAGTTGAACGAGTATCATCAAACACGGGCGAGACTGATCCATCTTCGAGATGAATTACCCGGAGGAGTAGCGCTGTGCCGCGCTCGGTGTAGCGCGCACCTGGCGAGGACGACGAGGATTCGAAACGATATCATCAGTTTCAGGCAAATCTTTAATTTTCATGATTGAAACAAAATTATTTCACGGAAAAATTTGCTTGTCTGCTTGATTTTTGCGAATCCCTGAGACTATAGAAATAAGTTCCAAACAAAGGCATGACGAATGATCCTGGAATTATTTTAAATTATTTGATACAATGACAGCATTTAAATAGAATAAAATAAGCACCAACTTTAATTTTGTTTTTTTTTGTTTAACTTACTTTACTTACTTAAAGCTGGATGGGCAAGCCTATTTAAAAGTACGAAATGAATTATGGTTTCAATATGGAATAAACCAGTTTCCTAGACGCATTATTTAATATAGCTACCATAAAAACTTTACGTGTGACGCATAGAAAATACGACATAGTGACGTCACGCTTCATTAGGGTTTTTGTATGAAGCGTTTTTGGGACAGTCCAAATTTGTGATTTTAAAATCGTGATTCACCCGTGTTTCAGTCATTGAGGAGCCTATTGATGGCACATTAAATCAAAAATAAGTCGTCATGCCTATTAAGAGAAGAAAAATATCTTTGGGTGACGAACGCACTACAGGTTTTAAAGGTTTTTTTTTTCACTAACATGACTTTACTTTTTTTTCAAACACTTGAATAACTGCTTACAAATCTATTTTGCCTAAATTTAGCGAGATTGTCGGCATCTCCTTATGGTAACTTAGTCGGCACACATGTCGTCTCCCACGACGTCTAGCCATAACCGCTTTCAAAACAGAAATGTTGTCAAATCGTTTAAATTTCAATCGGAGCCCCGTCCCTAGAGGGGCGCCGACGCTCGACAAACAACCGCGATGGAAATTTTAATTCCGTCGGTTTGTTTTAAGAATACACGAATATTGCAGTTTCAAGGGAACGCGCTCGCGCGTGAAACGCTTTGTGATATTGCTGAGATACTGCGTTCTAGCGGGCGCACGGTCGGCAGGATTCATGGCTTCATGTGTATTTACAGCGGTTGGGATTAGAATTATGTGGCTTTTTATTATATGTTTTTTCAACTAAACTTGTTTCACCGTTTTGAACTTTTTTGAAGTGAAAACTTCTTTTGTTACGCCATAGAAAGATTTTTCGTTAGCTGTGAATTCTAGCGTCACGCTCGGGAATGATAAGAAATCTTAGTAAACTCGGGACTAGGCCATTGGCCATCTAGAAATGTGTCAGCGTTTCCTATTGGCCATTTACAAATAATGCCGACGCTTTTTAACCCCCGACCAAAAAGGGTGTTATAAGTTAGACGTCGATGTCTGTCTGTTTGTCTGTCTATGTGTCTGTCTGTGGCACCGTAGAGCTCAAACCGAAAGGCCGATTTCGATGCGCTTTTTTTATTTGATAGTTAATATCCGTGCGGATGTTCTTAGCTATGTTTGGTTGATATCAATACAAGATGGCCGCCTCCACAAAATGGCTGGCAAAATATTTCTTTACAACCTACCTCAGTATGGGTATCAAATGAAAGGGGTTGGCTAGTAAAATACTACACACTAAAAAAGTCCTATCCAATATGGCCGCTACCACAAAATGGCAATTATGGAAAAATCGTGTGAAACCGCGCCATTGATGATAAGCTACTGATGTAGAAGTACATCGCTGGAGCAGCGGAACAGTGGAGCTGGAGCGTGTGCGTTAGACAGTTTCTAGATAGGTTTCTAGATAGGAACATCATCACCGACACGTCAGTTGCAACATCAGTGTTGTTTCGTACTAAAATTAAGCTATAACTTTTCACTTCTATTGCCAGTACCTAACACAGGGAGTGTGGCGATTTGGATTTAAATCAAAACGCCTAATTTTTAATTAGGCGTATTATAAGATTAGTGAACATGTTCAGGACAAGCATAAGCATAGGCAGTCTACTTAATGTTCCCACTGCTGGGACTCGGGACCTTTCTCTCTTAACGGGAGAAGTCAAAACCATCGACAACGCAAACACATCTCATGTCCTCGACATAGCTTTCTTGGAACACTCTAGTTTCTTCACGATGATTTTCTTAACCACTAAAGCTAGTGGTGACGATGAACTAGTATATTTACACTTGGAAAATATACCCAGAGGCGCAAAGTGGGATTCGAACCTTGTGTCTGTGATATCATTAAGAGCATCTATAAGCTACATATGTCTGAGACATATATATGTAATCATCGTCGATTGTCTATGTTTCGAAAACCCCTCTTGTCAAAAAAAAATGATGTAAGATTTGTCAAGACTACCAGTTTTTGGAATGCATCTGTACCTATTCTAAAACATAGACAGTTCTCCTTTGTCACTGTGTTTGATGGAAATGAGTAGGTACTATTTAGACCATCGATATAATTAAGGAAAAGAAGATTAGGTAAGCTCTAATATGAAATCAACATAATGTGGCGAATATTTCACACAAATACACAACGTGCACACAACTACACTTCCATCGTGAGATACATTGTAATGAATGACAAAGACATCATGGCAAATTGGCAGTAGATGGAAATGAAATAGCTATACATACCACAGCTACACGTTTGTTTAAATATTTTTTTTGAGAAGAATGGAAAGACATACGAAGACACTGGCGTGAAAGAGAAGGAATCGCCGTTGCCCGTGACGTAAACATTTGCCGTTATCACTGCAGTCAACATTATCGCTGGTCGTGTCCCACTCTTTCACGTCATGTATATCTGTCCCTTTTTACAAATGTCGCATTGTTTACAACAGAAAATGTGATGTCTCGAAACTTTTTCTTGGTCTTGGTACTATTTGTGCACCTTGCACACACGCAAAATGGCATTGTAACAGCTCAAATCGAATTTCGTGGAATTATTAGCACACATGCGCTCCATTTGTCGCTCACGTTGCGACTGATCTCAATCAGGAGACGTCACCTGCTTTTACATCGCCATCGTTGAGGAGCGTGTTCTGCTTCTTCCGTTTTTAAGAGTTCAATGATTTAGACAGATATATTTCCTTCCTGGAATCGCTTCATAACCGACAAAGGTGTGGTGTTGCCTCTACAACAAGTCGTAGCACTACAGATCAATAACGAAACCTATCAAATCGAGTCGATTAATGAACACAAGTACTGAGTAAACTATAATAAAGCAAGTAACAATAACAACCGCGCCTCACTGCGGCTGAGAACCGGCCCCGGCTCCCGGCTCCCGGCTCCCGGTCCCGGCTCCCGGCTCCCGGCTCCCGGCTCCGGCTCCCGGCTCTCACACCCATTTCTGAAATTGTTTTACTACGAGTAAACATAAATGGGACGGAGCAAGGCGACGACGACTTACGTCATGGAGGTGAGAACAGTGACAACCGATTAAAAAAAGATAATTATTTAGAATGAACTCGGGTACCCTTAAACGGAGGAAATACTTATATGCACATTGCATTTGACTCCAACGACGCAACAAAAAACACCGATATATTATCTTTCCGGGAAAGCCTATTATTGCCAGTTAGGGTGCCGCAGCCCACTTTAGTCTTTGTGGGTGTGCGAGAGAGACCTTTTCCCTCGCTCTTCCCCTCCACCTCCCACCATGTCTCGTTGAGCGGTTAAGAAGTGTTAGGACTCTTGGCAGAGTCTGCCTGAGGAAGTACCACATCTTTGCCAATTATTCAACCGCCAAGCAGGTATGTCCAAACATTACTGTGTTCCGGTTTGAAGGGCAATGTTTCCAGAGAAATTACAGGGCTTAGAGATATAACATATTAGATCTCTGGGTGACGAGCGCAGTACAGTGCTAGGTAATGATGTTGACTCTTCATGTTCCAATAGCTGCATGTCACTGTGCTGTTATGGCATGGTATGGCATGGCATGGTAGGCATGTCCTGCTCGTCTCGTCACTAAAAAAATAAAAAAATATCGAGACTCTGCGCAGGACCCGTGGAATCGCGGCTCAGGCCAGCCACGAAATCCACCGAATCTCACCGGCCTCGATGTCTTCCCAGTACTCGTAGCATCGCGACAAGATGGATCAGACGTAGAGTGCAAACCCCTGGCAAGCGGGCTCACCTGGCATCCGAGGACCGTACGAGTTCATTACTGGAATGACTTTGGACTGTTACTCGGCCAGATAGAACTATCAGCCTAGTATCGTTCCAAGACATTCTAGTTCCCCCCAAACGAAGTTCTACACGTGACTCTCGTTGGGGCGAGATTTCCGTATAGAGGCTCGTTTTTTCGGGCTGGGGCTAGCCAGTACAAGTTACAGCAAGAAACCATTGAAAGAATTTATTTATTGCTAAACTGTGTTTACAAAGA
Organism: Ectropis grisescens; assembly: GCA_017562165.1. Classification (NCBI taxonomy): domain Eukaryota; kingdom Metazoa; phylum Arthropoda; class Insecta; order Lepidoptera; family Geometridae; genus Ectropis; species Ectropis grisescens. The sequence continues at coordinate 199,140 of CM029771.1, forward strand.
TCTTACAGTAGTAGCTTAAATGTACAAACAGTGTGCCCAATTACGGACGTGCAATATGTGTCACATAGTGACATAGTACTAATTTATATCAAGTTCTTAGTTATAATACAAGTAAGAATAATAAAATGTGTAAGTGACTTAAGCTTACCTACTTGCTTGATACCAAGACAGGTAAGTGGTTGTCTGTGCACAGAGTGCACTATGTGACCATTATCGAGTCTCGTACCCCTTCTGCAAAGGCCTAAAGCTCATTATAGAGCAAATACCATCATCTAAAAAAATGGCGTTTCTATAGCCACATCGAACTATTATATCAGGAGTCTTAAAACATTTATGGTTCTATTGATCGAACCAACTGGCAAAAAAAGTTTAGGTGATTCGATTGATCAAACTACGCAGTCGAACCATGTGGCCTGGAGGTATTTAATGATTATGTACCCTATAGGATTTACATAGTATAAGTTTGCAGACAACGCATTGGTTCACGGCGGTATCGCATGTCTACTTCTAAAGCCATCTGGTCATAACTAAAATGAAAGAGTAGACGAACAATAACATTACTGTTGTTTTCTTAATGTAAGCAAAGTCGGGAGATTTGTTTGTTCTCCGCTGAAATTGTTATTTAAATTCGCAGAGCTCGTAGTTTTTTCGGTTTAATGTGACGGGATGTGTGGAGCGGTCTCACACACATCCCAGCGACGCTCCGAACTCCGAAACTATCGCTAGGGACGGCGTTCTTTGGGGGTCAATTCCTTGTTTTAGTGTTTGAAATTTGTGTTGACCTGTTTTAAAAATAAATGATGTATGAATGAAGATTGATGTATCTGTTAGTGGGGGTACTTTAGTTAGTACTATGGCGCACCACACACAGATTGTTCGTAGGTTGTGAATTGAGCTCAAACGTCATGTTCGCAAATGAAAGAAATTTTCTGGTTAACTCGGGACCATAGCCATCTAGAAATGCCAACTAATTTCTAGATGGTTATAAGATAGTCATGGTGGAAGCATGGCCGTCGAGTCAAGGTGGCCATGCTTAGAAGACTTATTTAGACGACAATGCTTTGAAGATTTGTTCATTTATTTATCCATACTAGCATGTGTGTGAGGTTGTGTGTATGTGTGTGTGTTGTAGGCAGATGTTTTACTTAACATCAGACGCATGCTTTGCTCGTCCTGGACATTGTGTTGGACAAAAGTACGAACAGCGATGGACGGACAGACACATTTCCTTTCTCTGGACTGGTCGCATACCGAGTCAGTTAGTGCTATGTATGGATATATTGTATATTTGGTGACTTATTATAGTAAGATCTTAGGCTTTAATATGTTATGTGGAACTATAAGAAAACAATAAATCTAAGTTCTTGCAAAATATTCTATGTTGTTTTAATGATTTGCAGGAGTAATTATTGAACTTGCCACCAATTTACATCTAACTTCTTTTGCTGTTGAAGTCAACAATCAAGCCTCATAGTATAGTATTGAAATTGGCTCTCATTTCACATTTATGTTCTTGACGAGATCGTTTTTTTCTAAGCTCATTAAACTTTGAAACTATTACTGTATAAATAACAAGATATATTACCGGAAGCACTTCTGTGTAGCAAGCTCTACAAGTGGCGGGCTTATTGCTGAGAGCAATAAATTGTAGTTACATAGAATACAAGCTAATGACAATTAATTTATCTAGAATGGTATTCCAGGCGACGAGTTCTTCGTTTATTATTCAGGAGGGAGTTTAGCGGCGACTGATGTCGTAATGCGCCTCGTTGCGAGGTTAGCTGCGAGCAGAGGAACCTCGTTTGGGCTCGGCGGCTTTTAGCGGGTTACATAATTTATCATTTTACGATTAAGAGGTAATCCGCGAGGTTAATAGATTTACCGCAGTTTTAAAAACATTATACGGGACTTAATTGCGATCTTAATGTTCAAGTTGGCTTGAAAGGTCAAAGTAATATTTGCCTCCGTAATCCAAAATGACAATCTCTATCATTAAAAACGTTTTAAAATTGTACTGCTTGTATTACAGCTGTACAAACATTTAATGTGGATAACGCAAATTTGGAATTTGTGACGCCTGTAGTATAGGACCTGTGTTGTCTTCACACACAAGAATTAAGTCAGCAATACAAATTATCACACATGAAGGGTCACAGGCAACATAACCCTCCTAAAATTGTGCACGTCAAAATGAAATATCTTTTAAAACTTCACTAAATAAATAAAAAAAAAGACAACATCATCGACACGAAGAAGAAGAATACGTAACGGAGTATTTATGTTTTATTTGTTAAGTAGGTATTGTACGATGAAGTGTAATTTACCTACTTGACGTATTGTACGAGTAACCCCCTTCAAAATGTTCGGCCGCGGACGCGCCCGCAAATCTGCTCAAGAAGTGTTTGTTACTCATCGATTCAATTTTACCATTTTCTCGTCAATAACGCGTACTTTATAAAGATAACTATTTTAACAATTAAATTCTCATTGTCGTTTCGTTCGGAAGCCAGCATAGTAACAAATCTGCCGTTCCGCCCAATAAAACTGCAGTCGGATAATTCTGCAAGCCACTCGCCCGCCGCTCGTGTGTTTGGCGAGCACTCGCGCGATTTCAGTGTCTGTCAGAATTTGCGTCGGATTTTTCGGTTCTATTTGTAGTGTGATCATCCGTGCAGTTTTTGTGCATGGACGACGAACGGGTGAACGCTTAGTCTTTTGTTGGTCAAAGGATTCAATTTAAACAGTTGCTCGTATCATACGAAGCACATATTCACTCTTTTATGGAGGTCTGTTTGCACTTTTGGGATGAGTCTCCTAAGTGCCAGCTGGAGGCTGTAGAGTCGACCGAGAGACGTGCCAAAAGGCTCATAGGAAACGACACCCTTGTCAAAAAAAAGTCTCAAGACTTTGGAGTCAAGTCATATCGCCGCAACATTGCTAGCTTATCGGTTATTTCTCGGATACAGTTCAAAGAGTGTGTAACTGATTTCCGTGATCTAATACCACCTTGTTTTTGCTATCAGAATTCTTGTAGATCGCAAGAACGACATCGTTTCTCGGTTGACGTTCCAATGTCTCGAACGAAAACATGAAGAACGAACTGTGCATTTGAGGCAATTCGATGAATTCCACTGCAACTGAATATTTGTAAATTTGATTACTTTCTAGACTTAAATTACTAAATTTACTAAATTTACTTAAATTACTAAAAATACATATGTAAATGAATCCTCTATTTTGAAAGAAAAATAAACCACATACTTTTATCTACAAATCGAAAATTGGCCAAAGAAGTTACAACTTCTTAGGCTGTTATCTATATGGAAAAATAAACAAAAAACTTGAAATTATAGGAGACACTAAAAACATTTGTAAAAAAAGATCAAAGAATTCCTCATAACACTAAACTATAGAGACACTGAAGAGTTAATAAGGCCAACGGTTTAAAAACTTATACACACACCCCTCTCACACCTTCGCGCACACTCACACACACCCTCATACATCCTCATACACACCCTCACGCTCACCCTCATACACACAAACTCACCTTCTCATACGTATTATCACTAAATATATTGATTTATATTAACTTGTTGAATTAAACCCTACCAGGCACCTGTGCACTTTAAATACGCACCCAGGAAGAGAACTAGCTCCCACAGACACAGGGAATCCTAGTGTGGGAGCTAGGGTTACAATTTGATACCAATAATATGCATGTTAGTTTATTTAAGTTAGTAAGTTATCATATAAGGCCACAATGTTAGAACGAAATAAATTTATTATTATTATTATTATTATTATTATCTACAATTCGCCCATATTATCTAACCATCCTATCGGCAGAACGGTAAGCATAACGCGGAGCAGGCTATACGAGTATGTTCCGTAATATGATCGTTTGCCATTAGAATGAGTGCCGCTTGGCTCGGCCGCCCGGGCGCAATCTCTAAATGTATTTCGACTTTTATTTGAGGATAAAAGCAGAATTTGGCGCGTCTCCAAATTAACTCTTAAGCTCGGAATTGCTTTATGCATCAAAACTATTACCCTCGCAGCCGCGGGGAGCGGGTGCGGGGAGCGGTGCGGGGAGCGGGGCGGGGCGGAGGGGAGAACACTCCAGATTATTTAAGTTTAAGTTGATGTCCCGCGGGAGTTCATTTGAAGTGATTGGAACTGTGGTCGGCGGTGCACACCGCCGCGGTGCCGAACCGGACTGAGGCGGATTTTATCTTTTCTAATACTTTTAGTTTGTTTCGAGCCACAACTGTCAATTTACCGATTTGCTTCGCTCACAACATCTGTCAGTAATATAAGCCTTGTGAAACGTTTGAAATGAAAAGCTTATAGAGTAAGATCCCAGAGCCGCCAGACGTCACGTATTTTCTGATGGATGAAATGTGGACGATTGAGTAGAGTTAGTACGTACTAAGAACACATGATTACCCGCTAACTTGCTTAGACGGCCAATTGTGAGATATGGGGTCCAGAAGCTACATTACTTCGCGTAGTTTCACATAACTGATTTTCACGTATGTTATAGGCAATATCTTTAAAAATAAGGCCCCAATACTATTAGACACTTTCCATAAGCCGTTTTGCTTAACAGACGCTTTAAAACTTCCAAAATAATAGATTTTTAAAGCGTCTGTTAAGCAAAACGGCCGACCGAAAGTGTCTGGGAGCTTATGTTTAGCCAGATTGCTACAGACTATGTTTGATGAAAATAAATATTATTATAATATCTCTGCACCGAGCTCTAGAAAATGGTACAGAAAAATATCCAACGTAGCATAGTTTCCCAATTTTGAATTTGGTTTAAACATTTTTCTTTTCTTTAAACAAGACAAGACTTTTTAGAAAAAACCAAAAAGTTTTACCAAAAAAAAAGCGAAACAAAATGGAATGAAACGAAACGACATGGAACGAATCTAAAAATGAATATTCTCCTATAAATAGTACATGTCTATCCTCTACAATTCCCCTACAATTTTATTTAGGGTTATACAACTATCTAACAACACTTGTAACTATATAAAAATGCCACTAATTTATGTTTTTTTGCTTACAACCCATCATAACTCGGTATAACTACATAAACCTTCCATAAAACATCCATTAATGAAGGCATAAACAAAATCGTTTACAAGTTAGTCCGGTTAGCGAGAATTTAAGAGACAGAAAATTTAGGCGCATAATTTAGTTGCGACCCATCCTAAACTCATTTGAGTTGAATTATCTGTGTCGTAAAACTTCTGAAGCGGTCTTTTTGACGAAATTCGTCCGGACTATAATATATTTAGTAATCAAACTAACTTACACGTACATGATGTTGTATAGCAATTGTGCAGCACAGTCCTTGAGTAACACATGTAGTAATATAGCTTTAATCACTTTTTCCCTTAGTTTAGAGATTTTATACGATAGCTCTGTCATTGCCATTCTGCCATTTGTGGTGGAAATTAGCGAACTTATGTAGAATTGTACCATCTATGTATACCTAATATGTGCATACCACCTAACTTCACAGACCAATAAAGATTATGATTATAATTATGCGCTTTGCTTCGATCCTTTCCCTCCGCTTCATCTCGTCTCGTTTCATTTTGTCTTGCTTTGTTTCGTATCACCCCCTTTAATTTAATTCTATTCTGCCTTCTATTCTTATTTGCCGTGCTATTATTTACTACTCTGTTCTTGTATTGCATCTGTTAGCAAACAAAATAATTTAATTTGTTCTGAGCATGCAAATATCCATTAGTAGGTACATGAAGAATACAAAAAAACGAGTTCGAAAAGTTTTACAAGTTTCTAAATAACCCTTATTAGCCATAAATTGATGATCCTAAAACAAACGCCATCCTAATTCCATAGTCTCGTCACAATGATCGTGTAGTCGCGCCGTGATCCGGCTGTAGCCCGAGCGCGCTGTCCATTGCTCGCATTGTTAGCACACGACACGATGAATCAATCAAACACGCATTGAATAGCGTAACGAGTTTAGCTACAAGTCATGAGCGATAACAATTAATTCTCGTGACACATATTTTAAAGTATAAAAACAAGTTTTTCAATGAATTAAATCATGTATAACTTTTATGAAGTCGAATCGAGATAGAAATGTTTGAAAAATAAAGAAAAATAAGACAGAATAACAGATTTGGAACTTGGAGCAAAAAAAATTGAGTAAGTTTCCTTTTTTAATTTGATAGTTTTCTTTTTTTTAATCGCCTTCTACATGACACTGTAAAAAGCAAGGTTTGCTTTTTTGTACAAAATTTATATAGTAAAAATTTATATAGGTTAGCGAGAATTTAAGAGACAGAAAATTTAGGCGCATAATTTAGTTGCGACCCATCCTAAACTCATTTGAGTTGAATTATCTGTGTCGTAAAACTTCTGAAGCGGTCTTTTTGACGAAATTCGTCCGGACTATAATATATTTAGTAATCAAACTAACTTACACGTACATGATGTTGTATAGCAATTGTGCAGCACAGTCCTTGAGTAACACATGTAGTAATATAGCTTTAATCACTTTTTCCCTTAGTTTAGAGATTTTATACGATAGCTCTGTCATTGCCATTCTGCCATTTGTGGTGGAAATTAGCGAACTTATGTAGAATTGTACCATCTATGTATACCTAATATGTGCATACCACCTAACTTCACAGACCAATAAAGATTATGATTATAATTATGCGCTTTGCTTCGATCCTTTCCCTCCGCTTCATCTCGTCTCGTTTCATTTTGTCTTGCTTTGTTTCGTATCACCCCCTTTAATTTAATTCTATTCTGCCTTCTATTCTTATTTGCCGTGCTATTATTTACTACTCTGTTCTTGTATTGCACCTGTTAGCAAACAAAATAATTTAATTTGTTCTGAGCATGCAAATATCCATTAGTAGGTACATGAAGAATACAAAAAAACGAGTTCGAAAAGTTTTACAAGTTTCTAAATAACCCTTATTAGCCATAAATTGATGATCCTAAAACAAACGCCATCCTAATTCCATAGTCTCGTCACAATGATCGTGTAGTCGCGCCGTGATCCGGCTGCAGCCCGAGCGCGCTGTCCATTGCTCGCATTGTTAGCACACGACACGATGAATCAATCAAACACGCATTGAATAGCGTAACGAGTTTAGCTACAAGTCATGAGCGATAACAATTAATTCTCGTGACACATATTTTAAAGTATAAAAACAAGTTTTTCAATGAATTAAATCATGTATAACTTTTATGAAGTCGAATCGAGATAGAAATGTTTGAAAAATAAAGAAAAATAAGACAGAATAACAGATTTGGAACTTGGAGCAAAAAAAATTGAGTAAGTTTCCTTTTTTAATTTGATAGTTTTCTTTTTTTTAATCGCCTTCTATACGACACTGTAAAAAGCAAGGTTTGCTTTTTTGTACAAAATTTATATATGTAGTTAGTTCAGACATAATTTGCATTTAGTAAGCATACATTTTTTTATTAAATTGGGTAATAGTTTTCACTTGGCCGCCATCTCACCTAATGTTAAGCGACGAATAGGCCAACGGTGAGGTGCGCTTAGATGGACATATATCATGTATACTCTATATTTTCCACAACACACAATTAAATAAGTAAACAAAACATCACATTCTTATAACTACTGAAGCAAATGGTGACCTTTTTTTTATTTTTTTATTTTTTTTACTTTTATAGGTTTACACTTGACCGCCATCTCGCCTGATGTTAAGCGACGATGCGGTCTACGATGGAGCGTGTTTACCTAGAAGAAACCGATTCACTCTCGATTTGAAGACACAAAGATTGTAACCATCGGGGAAAACCCACTCAGACAACGTATTCCACATCCTAGACGTTCTTATCACAAAAGTTGAGTCAAATCTTTTCGTTCGTGTCTTTGGAACATCAACCATGAAACGATGTCGCTTTTTCGAGTTACGAGCATTCCGATAGAAAAAAGAGATTTTTTGCTGAGAGTGATCTCTTCTGGGCCTACAAAACCCAGAAAAATCCGATTCGGACTCAACTTGATATCTAATGTACGTATATCTATCAGGGAAACTCCCGCTTAGGCAACAAAAACAAATACAAAAAAAATCTTTATTGCTGTTTGCAGGTAAGATAAGATGATACAAAACATTTAAATAATTGACCCATACAAACTGGCCTCTTCTTCTAGAGGCATGCAATATGTCTGGCAACGCAGTTTCCATTGGTCTGAATTTATACAATGATAATAATAGTCAGCTCATAAAGTCTTCTTCTTCTTTTTTCATTTTTAACTTTTAATCGGTTGTATCATATATGTCATCTGATTCATCGTCTATTAATTTCTGGCTTCTATCCCGTTGTGTTATGTTAGTGTGATATGTTTGATGAGTACAATTACGCCAACGTCTTGTGCTTCAGCAGGATGCTGTTATGGACTTTGACAAGTGTGAGGTTTCATGTAGAATCCAAGGTCTTGCTTGTCAAGTAGTAGCTCTTGCAGTTTGTACCAAATCTTGCAGTAGTAGCTCTTGCAACTTGTACCAAATCTTCCAAAAATTAAATTATAAAATGTATTCCGATTGGCCATTGTCCTTTACCTAACCAGGAATCGGTGCCAAACCTATTATAGACGATTATTAGTGGTAGTCGTGTTGTAAGCGCACCAGCATCGCCCACGCTGGGCCAGCGCGGGTAAACCCCCGCGTGCCGCGGCGGCCGCGCCAGGGATTACCCGCGCTGCGTCTCTGAATAATCTGCGACTATTGATTAAATCGACAACTAATTACACATCGATGGTTCTGGCAACGCTGTCTAAAGCCAGCGGTTCTGAATCTGTGGATATCGACGACGGTTTTAATGCGTAACCTTTAGAAAGAAATGTGGTAACGTGAATATCGAATAATTTTAAATTGTATAGTGGTATAGATTCCGGACTCCGGCGGGGGACGCTCGACACCTTTACAAGCTATTCTATTCCACTCCGCTCCAGTCCACTCCAATCCGTTCCACTCTACTTCACTCCACTCCACCCACCCTACCCCATCCCACTCTATTTATTTTCACTTTTCTCGATAGTTACAATCTTGGTATTTTCAAGTTGAGAGTGAACCGTTTCCTACGTAAGCACGCAACCTCAACCGACATTGCGATCACGTGCAAGCCTATCAGTATAACCTAAATAAAAGGAGTCACAAAGCACTATTTTTGAGTAAGTGCGTCACTAGTGTTGTCAAAATAACTTGTTTGAGATACGAACGGTGATAGCTGTATTTGTCTTTGACTCATTTTATATTAACTCAGTTAAGTTACAGCTAAACATAGCACTGAGTTTGACGTCATTAGCCTAATTTAAGTTGTGATGGCCGCAGCCAACTAGATAGCTGGCTGATTCGCCAAATTGCCAATTGAGCGTAATTCGGGCGGTATTTACTGGAATAATCGAGATAGAATTAGGATTGTAATATTTGATTGGTTCGAAAATTAGTCAGAATCATCGTTATTAATAATTATTTTGAGCTTGTTCAGGTAACCATTTTAAACGTTAATCACCAATATTTATCATTTCATTTAGACCTCACAGCGTCACATCGTGTGATAAATTTCTAGGAAATGTATACATGTAATTTTTCAAAATTCCCCCGATATTTGTGATTTCGTTGCAAATTCTAAAGTATCAAAAAGCTAATCAAATATATAAAATAAATATAGAAGCAGTACTAGAACCAATTCAGAACGAAGTTAAAATGAAAGAGTTAATTAAAACAGCACGGCTCTAGCTATGTGGACGCGTGGACATTTGGAATACTTTACTAATTAAAATGAGAATATTCAGAATCGGCCTACTTACTGTGAATTCACTGTTACATGTATACAGTTACAAATGCTACGCAGCGTAGCAGTTCGTAGAAGCTCTACGAGTTTTTGCTCGTCAGGATTTAATCTTGAAAAGTGGCAACTTTCAAACTGTAAATTCTGCTCCTAAAATCAGAATTCAAGACATATATCTGTGCTTTAAAGTCCAATAAATATACGCTCAAAGCCCCAGAATGCCATTTCGAAGTCCTAATCCTCCTCGCCAATTTCGCGCAATCCCAAGAAACGTCCGTGTGATATTCCTACAATATTTCTGAGCGGAAAATCTCTCGGACTCAAAATCCCTTCCGTCCAGACCTCTATTGGATTACGAGGACGTCGGATTGAATGCTTGCGGGACAAGGACAGAGCTATCGACAGAAAAAGAAAAGAACACATGTCAGCTATTAAGCCTTATAACGTAAAATTCCATGACATCGTAAACAGGTTTTTAAACAACCACGAGCGTAACAGGATTTTATTTTGCCACCGAACTAGGGAACTTATTACTCAGGAAAGAATGTTTCATTTTGGTTGGCTGTGTGGGAGAGAAAAGGCTTAATATAGCAGGCGTGCCTAGTTGGCCGTCGGCGGGATTTTCAGGTTGATTTTTTACGAGTGTAGCGAAATTATCGCCTCGGGCGCTTGTGGAGGAATAGTTTTTTTCAGGCGAGAGAAGCTCTGGGAAGCCTTCGGGGCCCGGGAGCCCGGCCGGTCCGTGTTTATGGACAGGACCTAAATCCCACTTGGATGAGGTTGCGTGAGATGGCTGCTCTATTCTAACAGATTAAAACTTAGATGGCTTTTTTAATATCGAAGAATAACGGAACAAGACAGATGAGTACCTTATGGTAAGCTATTTTTATGACATAATAGTCACTTTATCATGCAGTTATTTTCTCATTAATATAATAAATCACAGTATTGCTCTGCGCTTGTTACTCGGTGATATTAAATAAAATAATTGGTGGGCATTTCACACACACCATGACAACATCATTTGCGTAATAATTTATCTAGAAATATTATTTTTCAAAATTGAACACAGTAATATTCACACATGATTGCTAGGTGTCGTCTCCAGACCCCAGAGTGGCTGCAAGAATTCATAAAATTACTTATAATAACACGTTTTTGTGCTACGAGTATTGAAGTTGTATTGAAATAAATCATGATTCACCGTATTCATGAGTATGGAATCTAAATCTTATCTAATTAATAAATTATTTCCGTCAAGCCCCATAATACTTGATACTCGTACCACAAAACAACGCTTAGAACATTACATTCTTAATGAACTAGTCCAATTTGAAACAAATTGATTCACTTAAGTGGCTTGTTAAAATAAAATGGTACCACAATCAAGTTATTAAAATCAAATTGAGATAATTAGAAAAATTGTTGTTAGGAAATTTTAGACAAAGAATAATGAGGCTATTTATTGAGTTTGGTAGTTTTCACCTGACGGTTTGAGGCTTTTTAATCTATCGCCAAGTATTTTTGTACAAAGCTACTATTTTCTGGGTTGAAAGTCAATTTTCTAGAGAAACTACTAGGTAAAGAGATAAATCATCTTAAATATTTGAGTGACAAGGGTAGTTGGACTCTTTATGTTCAAAAAGCTGCGTGACACTAATATTTTATGAGTCATTCCTTATGAATAGTAACCTCACATTTTTACTTGGGTGAGTTTTTTTACTAATATAGTTTTCCACTTGACCGTCATCTCGCCTGATAAGCGAAAGTTGACATCAGGCACCCCCTCTACAATGCTAATATCTCAAAAACACGCCTCAAGAGTCGCAAAAGCTTTCTCGGTTCTTCGATGGTACTGCCTGACCCACCCAGAGAGTCTCGCTGCAAACAGTGGAACGAGAGCTATCCTCCCCCGCAAGATTATGTGGCCCCAGCTGAAGAGCTGGCTCCAGGTAGCAACCTAGCGTGGCCCACGTGGAAGTCACTAAACCGACTCCGGACCCAAGTGGGCCGCTGCAAAGTTAATATGGCGAAATGGGGATACTCTGACGAAAATAACATCCTGTGCGACTGTGGTGCCACTCAGACCATGCAGCACCTGCTGTCATGCCCGCGGTGTCCAACCAGCTGCACCAGAACCGACCTGATGGAGGCCTCGATACCAGGAGTCACAGTTGCGGAATACTGGGCAGCAAAAATTTAAAAGACTCACACACACACAAAAAAAAGACAACATCATCGACACGAAGAAGAAGAAGAAGCGAAAGTTATTCACTCTCAATAAAATAACAATTTTAATAAAATCGAAGTTGAATATACAATAGAATTACACATAACTCAATGTTAATTTAGACACTCCATATTTATTACTTTCAGATATTCGAGTTTCCATAGTTGTGTAAACTTCATACCTTAAATTAAAAAAAATCTCGAACAAAGATGACTCTACTGTCGTGATAAAAATATCTGGGCTGTGGGATGCGTTGCCTGAGTGGGGTTTTCTCGATGCTTACAATCTTGTGGGATGGATCGATAGTGAACTGGTTTCTTCTAAGGTAATCACCCTCTATTGTAGACTGCATTGTTGCTTAAGATTAAGAGAGTTGGCGATCAAGAGAACACCTATAAAATAAATGTTAAAATAATAGTGTGCAAATTTAGATGTTCAATATTATTTAGGAAAATTTGTGTTTCCATACTCATCCGTACTGTAGAAAAGGTTCAAGAGGTTCAGGCTGCGAGCTCCATCACGCCCCGTGTTTATGATGTCATCCAACAAAATTCGCCGACTAACCATATTCAGGCTCGGTGTTAAAGTACCCTCGACAAAAACCCCCGGCACGACATCACGCTCGTCACCGGCGCGCGGCGGCCGTCCATCACGTCTCTCGCAGGAAATGTCTCCTTTCATGAAAACTGTGTAATACGTATTTCAATAGAGGTTGCCTGTCACCCAGCGGATCAGCCGAGAGCGGATACAGAGGGGTAACTTGAGGGAATTTTGTATTTTTAGTATTCAATACTCAATCATTCTATTGCTCACATTATGGTACATTTGTTGGTCTTATTTAAATATACAGTATGAAATAGTTTCCATTATGACCCTGATTGGGTGTGGCAATATAATTAATGTCATGCGGAGCGGATCGACTTACTCGATAATTGATTTGTCTGCAAGGTATTCTTCTATTGTGTAGTAAGCTTTTATAGACTGCAGGCCCGTGAACAAAATTTATGGGTCATCTGATACAGCAGGAGACCTATGTAGGATGATAGAAGGGTATAAAGTAATAAGGTTGAGCACTATGCCGTCACTTGTAAGCTGTCCAACTGAGTGCTGTTGAAGAGGGGGGGGTTCTAAACCTCGATCATTTCTCCTTGCCGCATGATTTTTGTACGGCATTGCGAAATAATGTATTAGAAGAGGTATTGAAACTGTATGGAACCAATGCCGTACATAATCAAATGACCAAACTTACTCAGTAAATCGTCCGAAAATTATGATTTTTTTTCACAAACTAACAATAAGAATTTTAAAATTTATAATTTTTATTGTTTCAATACTTCTTCTAATCTATTATTCCGCAACGCCGTACAAAAATCATGCGACAAGGAGAAATGATCGAGGTTTAGAACCCCCCCTCTTCGACTGTACTCAGTTGGACAGCTTACAAGTGACGGCATAGTGCTCAATCTTATTACTTTATACCCTTCTATCATCCTACATAGGTCTCCTGCTGTATCAGATGACCCATAAATTTTGTTCACGGGCCTGCAGTCTATTACAAGTAAAATATTTTTAACGTTTTGATAAACTTTTCATCAGAATCAATTTCTTTTATTTTATATGGCAATTTGCTATGGATTTTAACTGACATTGAGTTAGGACCCGAGCTATCCAATGTTAATTTTGAATACGGCAAATTTAGATTGTGTTTGTGGTTTGATCTAGTTGGGTAATTTCGTCTATCTTTCAGTTTTGTGAAAAATTGCGGATTTCTACGTACAAATTTACAGGTAATTGACATTAACTTGACGGTGCCATTTGTCTTGTGAGATGTAGTGCTTGTTTAGTAAGAGCAGTTTGAATATACTAGCTGCATTCTACTGTTTTACCCACATTGTTCTCGTTCCCATTATTAAAAAAGTAAAACATTTTAAAAGTTGCCAAATGTGTCCTTGCAAATTATAATTTAAGTGTGTATCAAATTTTAACCTGATCCGTTAAGGCATTATAATGATTGAGCAACAAACTTTGGCATAAGTAACATGAGCAGCGCATCTATGCAATTGCATTTTCATTTATTCTCCCGTGATAAAAGGTAGCCTCCTGTAATCTGTGTTCCGAATTTCAATCTAATTCGTTAAGTCGTTTTGACGTGACTGAGTAACAATCATTCAAAAATCTGAACACCCAAATTTCGCAGTTATCTATACTAATATTATAAAGCTGAAGAGTTTGTTTATTTGAACGCTAGGATCTCGGGAAGTACTGGACCGAATTGAAAAGCTATTTTTCTATTGGATAGTCCATTTATCGAGGAAGGCTATAAGGCTATAAAACATAACGCTACTATTCATAGAAGCGGAGCATGAATTAAGAATGTAACGAAATCGAGAAAAAATATTACTTTGTGAGAGTTTTCGTAAGTTTCGAGCTTTGACATGACACATGACAACATGTGTCAAGATTGCGTCATTGAATATAAACCTTTGCCACATATTACATACCTCTCCTTTGCTAAACCTGAGTTGGTACGACCAATATCCGACAGGTGGCGTAGCAGGTAGCTGAAGAGGTGTTTTGTTTGAAAGCGATATTCTCAGGAATGACTGAACCGATTTCAGTCATTCTTTCACCGTTGGATATGTACGGGATCCTGATGAGTGCAATATAATGTACCACGGGCGAAGCTGGGGCGGACATTTAGTAATATAATAAATAGTCTGTACGTTGCATACGTATGCTATTTTTTATTAAAAAAACGTTTTTTCATGAATGCTTACCAACATTGATAAAACTACTCAATAATTCTGTGCCGGTAAAGTCACGTGTAACAGCTATTACTGATGTAACTCTATTTGAATATTAAATGTAATCTTCGCTTTCCTCATCCGCGTGGGTGGGGTTCGATCCCGGGGCGGTTATTAGCACCAATTCAGAGGGTGAATAAATGTGAGCTTAATTTGCTTACGGTACGTACGACGTATACGTGGCCGCCGGTTGGTGTCTGCCAGAATGTTATGCTGTGTTTTATATTGTACTCGGGACTGCGAGAAAAAGAAGAAAATGTTTCACTGTTTTTCGGGTACTCCATTTTTTTCGGGTATGTCTACTTTTCTTGGGTGTTTTTGCTTTGAGTAGTATTACAGCTAGGCGAGAGAAGATTACTTTGCTAGATTATGTGCAGTAGACTGATAAATTGTTTGTGGAGCAAACAATAGATAGCTATCTAAACACTGCCAAGTAAAACATTTATTCAACATTATTGTTCTGTTTTATATAGACTCAAAAAATATCGTCTCCTGAGGCTTATCAACGCAAGATTTGCTTTTGGTCACATTTGTTTGGGATGGGAAGGATGAGAACCACCTAGAGGTTCTGAACTTAACCGCGTGCCGTGCTACAAGCCTCATAAACAATGAATCTCTTGTTTGCCCATTTTCCCCACTTTCTAAACTACGAATTGATTTACAACTTTGCACAATTATTTCTATCAGACTGCACATTGATGTTCGAAAGACTCAAACAAAGAAGTTTATACTCCACAAAAAAACTCCACTTTCGTAATAAGAACATCTAAAATATGGAATGCGATACCTGAGAAGATCTTCCCTGATAAAAATGAACTAGGTGTTTTCAAGCCGATAGTAAATTGGTTACTTATAAGTGTATCCTTTAACCGACTACAAAACAAGAGCAGGTCCTCAATTCGGTTGTATGATTTCATGAAGTGAAATCTTATTTTGACGCACCACATACAGATTTTTCGGGGGTTGTGAATTGAACTAAAGCTGGGCTTAGGCTTGGGCTGTAAATGAAAGAAAGCTTTGGGTAAATTCGGATGATCTATGTTGATGGCCACGCTCTTTAGTTTCCAAGTTGAACTATACAATGTCGAGGTATAAGTTTTCACTTTTTTTGTGTGTTTGCTATGTTCCACGATTGCGCCAACAAATATGACTCGATTTTCGTGGTTGCGTTTTTGTTTGGTAGATCACAGTTTCGACGGCGTCCCATATACTAGTACATTTTATCGAAATCGGCGTGTTACGATGCCCGGTTACATGGATTTCGCTGACCAACAAGACAATTTCAACATTACTCTATTGGAGATGGTGGCGTGATTCCCACCCTGTTGCAAGCAGTTCCGCGAAACTTCGGATGCCCGGAAGACAGACACCGAACGGCGATCGGCGTCCCTTAGTCGTCACTTCCTCACTTCGTAGTCTCATATCGACGCGTTGACACTTAATATAATTAGTTGTAATTTAAATTTTACTATAAATTTTAATAAATAATTTAATTTGCAAAAAGGTTTTTTTTTGCAAATCCTGGACTCGCTCAACTTAACTGGCGTGGCGTTTATGAAATATGAACAAAAACTAAAATATTTATTTTCGTTTATTGGATGACATAATGATTGCTTTTTATGGAATTTGGTCGAGTGACGAAATTTTAAATTGAAGTCGGTTTTTGTAGGAAATAGATTATTTTCCATTCCACATCATCGCTTAATATCATAGCGGTCGAGCAAACCGATTTTCGATAAACAGTAGAGATAACAAAAGTTATACAGTGTGATAGTAGTAATGAGCAGTAAGTAGAGAGAGACGGGCGTGGGAGCGGGCAGCTGGCAGCTCGCTGCTGGTGGTTTGGCAGGAGGCCACCTGACGCGCGGCACCGCATGGCTTCCAAACCAAACGAGGCTCTCTTCCAACACTACGCAGAAAGGGAGCACATTTGCAGTGGTAGGACTCTTTCTAGCTCAGATATTTAAGTGGAATTCTGATTTCGGAGTAAAGTTGTTTTCAAGATTACATTTTTACGTTCAAAGTATTGTAGAACTGCTACGAACTGCTACGTAGCGTAGCTTATGTAGCACTGAGTGAGTTTAACAGTGAATTCGAAACAGCCTTTAAAAAATATCATACTTAGTAGTATTACAGAGTCTGCCTTGAGAGCTATCGCGGTTTTGTAGTTATTCTATTGCCAAGCTGTATATGCATTACTGTATTCTGGTTTGAAGGGTTATGTTTGCAGAGAGGACAAATAGATAAATCGTCTTATATGCAATGCTTGGACAGTGATTTGGACTCTACATGTTCAAACAGCGGAGTGAGCAGTCGTATTGCTTACCATCTGGTGGACTTCTTGCTCGTCTTTTAATTATATATTGTACACAACAAATCAATAGTTATTCGTATTGACTAATGTAAATAAAAATGGTGAAAAGAGCAGAAAATATATATTATTCCATGAAAGTACATACCTTTCGATATAATTTTCCCAACTATTTAGAAACATTCCAAATCAGTCAGTATGATCCCGAATCGGTGAGATAGGTTTTTCTTACACCGTCACAGTCAACTGTCGACTGTTTGATCTGAGAGTATGATTGTGGACTTTTAGAGTTCAAAATAAAAATAAAAATCTCTTATTTTCGAGTTAGCGTACGTTTTCTGCATCGCCCTGTGTTGTTTAGTTTTAGCAAAATCGTTGAATTTTATTCGTTGTGTCGTTTAGAATATCAAACAACTCGTTACTAAACTTCAATTAGAGTTCATGGAATACAACTCCACTGACGGTCTGCAATTACAAAAAAAATATGTTTTAAACAATGTTTGGGCTCGTGACTCGGTAGGAAGTCTGCGGGCGGAGTCGAAGTTCCGAACTAGTTGCGAAATTTGGAATATAGTTAGATTTTAGTCAAAAATTGCACATAGGCTAGCGAATTAAGTAAAAACAAATAAGTACTAACAAAACACTCTAGTGTAAATGAAATTAACACATTTACTAAAATAATCAACAATTTCTTATTGTATAATTTATTCGTTGTTTAGATTGTTTTAAATTATCAGCTTGTATAGTAAAGCAAGAAATAAAAGGCTTCTTTCTTCAAAGGTCTTTATTTTATTTATTTAAATAAAATTATTCTACATCCTACCAATTACATCACTGTTAATGTTTGGATATTTGGATGTTTTTTGCCCAATCACGTTTGAATGAATCTGGTTGAAATTTGTAACTCAGATGATAGTCTGCAAGAACATATAGACTTCTTTTATCACGAGAAAATAACGGGAACGGGACTGAATGAGTAAACCCGAGGGGCGCTTAATAAATGAGTAAAAAACAACAATTTCAGTAAAAACCTCTTTTTTCACTTGATGCGTCCTCTTTGCGTAGTCCAGTACCCATTCCCCGCCTAGTCTCAGCATCTTACCAACGGGCCACTCGGTACAAAGCGCACCCTTCCTAAACATGAACAGGTCCCACATTCCGTATTCAGGCTCCGCACTACACCCATTACGTTTGTCATGTAATTCAGATAACAGACCAATTACATCGTTATCTGTTCATCCGCGGCGTCTTAACAACTGAGACCCAACAAGGGTCCCGAAGGGTTTAGAACTTATGCAGTGTAATGCAGCATTACCATAATCTACGATTTGTCCGGCTTTAGACGCGCGCAAGGGAATTTAATCCTTAGTGGAGGCCTTGTGGCTGAGTAGGTAGTGCGTGTGCGAGGAGAGTCATGGGTCGTGTGTTCGATTCCTTATCAGGGCACATTTATGCTGTGGATATGAATATTTTTTCTAGATTTTAATGTGTATACGAGTATGTATCGTTGGTAATTATGTACAATAATTACACAAATAAATAAATAAATGTAAATATCGGTGGACAATCCACACATAACACCATCTATGTGGTTGTAAATACATACTTATTATACATAGAAACACTCAGACACAGTACACTATACATATTTGAATTCATCACACACAAATTTGCACTGGTTAGGATCGAAGCTTATCTTGACATGATTCCCGTTCTAGTTTTGAATGAAATAAAACGTGACCTAGATGCTATTCCACACTGAAATTACTAATATGTGTTCCAAATTACAATTCGATACGCTTAGCCATTTTTTCAGTAATAGTCATTTATAAGATCTTTTAACTTGTCACATATGAACAGATGTATTGCTAACAATCAATCAAATTAATTAATCAAAGGATTGCGTCTTCATTTCACCCACAGATTTCTAAAACAAAAGGCAGATGGAACGTGCAGAACACAGATCCTTAGGTCCAGAAAGCAAATATCAAACGCCAAAGCAAATACAAACTCCAGTCAGTACGAAACGGACTTCCGTCTCGTACGGGAGTCCCGTGTGATTTTAAGTTTTGTACAAGATTATGCTGTCTTGTGGCTTCAAACATTGCAAACATTGTTCCCAAAAATAAGAAAAGGAAAGAGGAATATCATTTCATAGGAACGTTTGAATATTTTTACTGCTTTTTGTATAATTTAGGCGATTTCATTTCGATTGATGAATAGAAACACAGCACCTCAACGAAAATTGGTTAGTGTTCCTGTACTAAACTGAAATTATTTTCCCTAAAGTTAAGGTAAAATATTGATTATGATTTTTTTGAAGACTCGTAGACCAAATTATTTCTGTACTTAAGTAGATTGTTAATTTAAACCCTATTTTTATAATCGTATTTTTTTAATTTAATGTCAATCGATGCCTAGCAACAAATCCACGTCATTACTAGTGTTTATAAAAATACTATGGTTATGAAGCAAGTTTTAATTCTTGTAGTGGAGGAGAGGTATAGTGGAGCTTAAAAATGTAGGCGAGTTCTTTTGAGAGATCTAATCGTTTTAATCAACCTCATGTTATCTGGTCGAGTCAGTAGTGACATTGTCGAAGTTTTATACGGTGCTAATTTGTGCGTACATACTTACCCAAAAAAGATGTTGGGATCAGGCCAATCGTTGTTGGCACCACATATACTGGTGTCATTCTGTTCTGACTTTCTTTGTCCAAAATTGGGGAGAGGGCTGTTAAAGGTGTACGTCAAAAACGCCTTTAATTTGGTTGATCGTGGAGCCCCGTTGTCCGAAGTGAAGAATAAAATTCTTGACTTCTACAATTTTCTTTGGCAATGTTATGGCAGACCCACAAAATTATCAAAACAATCCTATGCTATCTTCCGTTGGCTATCAACTTGGTGAATCTTCGGCCATGCGACCTTCGCCCTGGTAATTCGCTCTATCATTTAACGTCTCTAGTCCAATGTAAACGTTAGGTATTTGGACGACGTAACTTTGGGTGGCGATGTGAATAATGTTCAACTGATTTACATAAACTCTTAGACGGTTTTCGTTTGTTTGTATCAACATTTTGAAAAGGTGAACTTTTCGTTTGCGACACGCGTCCAGACAAAGATTGGATAATAAACAAATTGAATGATCTTGCCCCCCAACATCAAATCAGTTGTCAAAAATTGTCTGCACCTCCTGTGTTCACCGATATTAAATGAGTACGTAGTTGCCACCTTTTGTCAAGCATAATATTCAAAATTTCACAAGAAGCTTCGACAGAATACTCAAAATAAACACACTTTTACTATTATTCGGCGTTGTCTTTTTATACCAAACTTTCTATACGAATATTCGAATTTTTTGTTGCATGCTAAATCAAAATTCTTAACTTCATAGGATGGAAATAGTAATAACAAGAAATTCTTGCATAATATATAATCGGTGTAATAATAAATTATTTTAACATTATAATATACGTGTTTATTATACGCGAAGATTTCCGAAGCTAAGACAACAATAGTGGGATTTTTTCTTAAGACTGGGAACATTACACGCACACCAACGTGAGTAATTTGACAACGTCGGTGAGAGCTGTCACGCATACATAACTAATCACTGGCCTCACAGTGTCGTTCACGAAGGTTTCATCTGTTTAGAAATCTGTGATTTCACCACTCTGTTTTATAAAAACGCAGTTTTCTCATGCATTCTCATCAACAATCATCCCACAAATATTTGGACTGGGTGGGAATCGAATCTACGACCCTCGGCTTCGGAAGCAAACTTACAACCAACTAAGCCACGAAACCAGTCTGAGACCTTCTAAGTCTCCATGTTTACCATTAACAAGCAGGTCGAATTTTCTCACGTGAACAGCGTTGGACTGGCTATATAGTCGCAGTGCCATTTGTTAGCGGGCCCCGGCCTGAACGAGCCCCCACTGGCTTGGCTTGCGGGGCATGCGGCAACCGTAGAATAACTATGGTATCTGGCCCCAGGCTTCCATCGCCATGGAGCCACCCGGGCCCTTTCGGCCCAGTACCACCCTACACGTGAAAGATGTGTACCTACAGCTGTAACAGTAATGTTCAGCATCTCTGCTACGATCATGTCACGTGTAAAGGTCGTAGATCCAATATTTACGGTTTACGATCCACATACGAGGTAGATAAAACAAATTCAGAAAAATAAAACAAATTCATCAGCATCAAAATACATTTGCGATGTGAACGTGATCCTTGCCAAACCTTGCGGCAGGTGTCCTCAACCTAAGATACCTAAGATATTTTATTTGTTTCAATGTTTGGACGTACACATTTTATTTTATTAGGAAATTTACCCGACTCTAAGAAGGGTTATTGTCATCAACGTTAATCGTTTCTCAAAGATTAAAAAAAATATAACACTCATCAATAATAAATAGAGAGTTTGACAAGAGATTATAATGCCTTATTAGCTAAAAGCTTTGAAATTATGTAACAACTGTCCCCGAGGAAAAAAAAGAGTCACAGAAACTGGATAAGGTGACTTGTTTGCTAAATAAACAAAACCTGGAGACCATCACTGAATTTAACTTCTCTATTACCTAAGGCAAAAACATTTGATACCTGTATTGGGAGAATTGTGTAGAAATACATTATCCGCCATTTTGTAACGGCAGTCATTTTGGACAGATTTTTGTCAAACACAGATAAAAACACTATCGGGTGATTTAACTTTCAACCAAAAAAAAAACAAATTTTAATTCGGTTCAGTTGGGCTACGATATCATAGATATACACACACACGTCGTTTTTACGTCGAAGGTAAAAAACAGCGAAATGTGTGGTACCCCCTGGCCTAACAGATTACCGCACGTACGTGACCTCGCCCGTAATATTGGTTTACGATTCCGATACCGCTTGTGCGAGGTTAAAGGATAAAATCCGGTACATTTTGTTGGAAACCGGTAAAATATTACACTCTTATAAGGAAGGTAAATGATTATGAGATACCAATAATTTATGGTTTTGTTCAGTCGGATGTTTCTTTTCGATATTTCTCGGCTTTGTGTAGCGCTATATTTTTGGTTTTTACATATTTTTTAATGTATAAGATCGAGATGCACATAACAAGCACGTGTAGCTGGAATTGTCGTCAAGGCTGTAGATTGCGTTGCCTGAGTGGGTTTTCTCGTCGGTAACAACATTGTTTTCAAGTCGAGGAGAGTAATTCTGTTTCTTATGGGTAAGCGTGTTTCATACTATATTGCACTGTCGCTTGACAGCAGGCGAGATGTATATTTTTGAGAAACATCCTAAGATAAAAAATATGGATGCTAGAGAATTTTAAAATGTATGTCGACATTGGCTTAGTACTAAAAATTACATGACATATATTCAGTATGGAACAATACCCGGCGTGCGAGGTAACCCAGCTTCTGAAGATTACAACGGAGGCTATTAATTACGGACGCAAACGTCGCGTCACGTCGGTGGGCGCGGGCAATCTGTGACGGAGGTCTGTCTGGAGCTTCTGACATGTGAATACTGTCGCGTCAGGGCGGTCGTGCACGAGGCGGCTGCAGAGTAACTTGGGGATCTAGATCCAAAACAAATTGTCAAAATGGTTGCAGCTGTCTTTTTCATTCGGGGCGAAATTATAGAAATACAGAACAATAGAAAGAAAATATAGAGGTTATAGAGTTACGGAACAAAGGACAGAAACATAAGCAATTTAGTGAGGTGGTAGAGAGAGTTTGACGACGTCTTCTAAATTTTAAGTTACCGTCATTGTCAACCTGTAAGTACTTAATTACCGATTCGCGGTCTCCACTCCGGAACTCGCCTACCACGCGAGAGCTTCATACATCTTCTCTTTATTTTATTGGAGTCTAACTTTAACCACAGAATAGACAATACCTTCTACGCAAGAAGTATTAACCTGAAGTTAGTTACAATGTTTACTAAAATGTTGACTAGTTGAATTTAGATAAGAGTGTCGGTTTTGCGTGACGGTGTGTGCGCATATCGTAAAATTGACTTTTTTTTAAATAAGGAGTAACGAGACGAGCAGATCATGTGTCTGATGGTAAGCAACATGCCTGCCACATAACACAGTGACACCCAGGTATTGGAACATGAAGAGTCCAAATCATTACCTAGCACTGCACTGCGCTCGTCACCCAGAGATCTAAGACGTTATATCTCCAAAACCTGTAATTTCTCTGGAAACATTGCCCTTCAAACCGGAACACAGTGATGTTTGCACATAGCTGCTTGGCGGTAGAATAACTGCCAAAGGTGTGGTACTTCCCCAGGCGGACTCTGCCAAGAGCCCTACCTCTACAAACTTTCTACTACTTTCATACCTTTTCCCGAATGTGCTAATAGAAGTATAACTTTGAAAAAATCGCGTGGTAAGAGTCAGATGAACGTATCTACAAAAAAATCAAAAAACGTTTTTTTTTAGAAATCGGGTCATAAAGTGGTCCTTTATGAACTGCCAAAACGACGTAACGATATATTCAATATTTTACTAATTCCAAAAAAACGAAATAGCACAAGAATTATTTTCCATTGGAGCAGAAGAACGTATCACGTCTTACGTTATATTAGTTTGAATGATCATGCTAACAGTTACTGCTACTGCAACGTATCTGCAATAACAATATTTTGGATCACACAATATTGTGTGTTTCAGAATATTGCATGAACCATATCGACGTAAAAGCTTATGCGTTGTTTTGGTTGTTACAAATTGTGCGTTGGTACAAAGTTTAAAGAGCCAAAACAACGTTTATCTAGTTACGTCAAATTTGCAGAAACATTTTGTAAATAAACAATCCATATTAATAACCATAGCGATGTAATTATCACATACGTTATTTTGGCGGTACTATTATCTTTGAGAGTTATTATAGTCCATAGATTTTTTATAAACATACGTTAGTATGACTATTATAACATATTATTAAAATGAAGAAAACGGTAGAAATTGGATATTCTGAAAAACATAACGGATCTCAACGACATTCTTGAACAGGTAAGTTATTTTTCATTGTGTTTCTTTTAATACCTACAAGTTGAACATGCTGTCCTGGGTTCGATTACCAGGAAGGACTAACCGTAACTTAGTTTGAGTTCTGGTTCAATAGGCCGGCAAAACACACAAGATATTATAGTTAATGCTTACTCAATTTTTAATGTTAAAGATGCTGAAGTAACTCTGTGGTTTGTCTGTCTTCAAAACCCGAGAAAAGACATTTTAAGCTACTTATTACCACATGTGTTGTGACAGATATACAGCCACAATTAGTATGTTGAAGTAGTTTATTATTATCACTTGTATAGTCCTATGCCCGGAACGTGTTAAACTGCATCCGCAACAGCGATAACTGACATCCACTCGGACCAAGTCGCGGGCGGATGCTAGTATTATATTAATCGTTAGTATAATAAATTATTATGAGTGTATTGTTCATATTTTAACGTTACAATACTTACATCAAGCTAGCCCCTAAAATATTTCTAGATTGGTAAAAAAATGATAAAATCTTATTTAACTGGATTTAGTTTGTTTTTTACTCATTACGGTAAATTATTAAGGATATCGGCAGCTGTGATTGTAGGTATATTATTTTGACTAAGGTATACTGTTTTGTTTTAGGAACGATCTCATTCAGTCGACACCCCCTGCTGAAATTGAAGAATTCAATAATAGCTTAAATCCTTATCTTTAACCAGCCCTTACTGATTTAACAACAACTTCTGAAAATGACTCCGTTTTTTATGAACCTGGACCGCTACCAACTAAATTATTGACTACATTGGAAAATGTGTCATTGATTCAACCAACCCCTGCTGATTTAACAACTTTAGATAATGACCCTGTTTTTGATGAACCTGGACCGTCACTGCGAAACTCTTGATAAAACTATAGAAAATAATACTACTGATACTGAATCTGTTATTTCTGGTAATCAAAATCGTAAACGCAAACGCAGAGGTTAAGCTGAACCCAGCGAATGGAAAAATAATTTGAGAATAACTAAGAGGCAAAAAAGGTGAACCTTACCTCTCAAGTAAAGGTGTTCTAAAACCAGGAAAAACATTGGGAGAGTCAAAGTGTATGGAGTTATGTGGAGAAAAATGTACGAACAAATTTAATGAAGAAGAGCGATTGAAAATCTTTTCATCGTTTTAGAATATTAATGATATTAATAATAAAAAATTGTTTATTATTTCTCTCACACAGAAGTTTTTCATTGTAAATACCTTAACCAAGTATACATAACAGTAGTAGATTATCTATGTGAGAAACTGTACTAGGAAAACCTGTATGACAGATCACCAGCCTCTCCAACAACGGTGGTGATAAGGGGTAGGTACTCATTGATTTTAAATGTAGATGTTAATCGTTAGATGTTAGGTGTGTTTTAAAAAAAAGATTTTAACAAAATTAAGGTTATCAGAAGAGGCAAAAGGCTGCCTATTGACCAAATTCAGTTGAAAAGTGCTTATGACAAACCCTTACCTATTTCTCCTGAAAAGTACGAGGACTTGAAAGATGTATGCAGACAAGGCATCATCCCAACGCAATACCACGGTTTCTATGAAGGATTTGCAGTTGGAGGAACCGACACAAAGAATGACGAAGATATATAAAATTGTGTATACGGATGCCTGATGTTGATTTTGTTTTTTTAATTATTTTTTTCAGAAGTTAATACAGACTTGGTTATGTTTAATTGATTGGCTTTTATTTATTTGCTCGTAAACATACTAAAACTTAACTTCTAAAATGACATATGTAAATAAGATAACGACTAAAAGTATAATAAATTAAGGGCCAGACTAACGTATGTCAACCAATACTCAAAAAAATATATATTGTGTATTTATAAGCGTATATAAATAAATGATTAATACCTTTTTGAAATCCCTAATAGTAGGCCATTACATTACATTATTTTTTTTCATTGTCAAATGTATTTAATATCTAATAAAAAGCTGACAAAGTTTGAAGAGACGAATTTTCGCAGTTTTTTTGCTCTCCTGTAAAATTTATAAAATGGTAGATACGTTCATCTGACTCTTACCACGCGAAATACTCCAGCATAAAATACTATAGATAGAAGACTTTCTTTCTCAACTTTTCCTTTGTGAACAAAAGAGTCTCTTTTAGTATGAAAATTAACGTGGTTGTTATACATATACATATAATTCAGATAACAGGTAGCTAACGTCAGGGCAGCCATCACACGCGCGCATTCTCCTTAAAAAAGCCCGCCTGACGCGGCCAAAACTTGGGCTGGATTGGCCTGACCATATCACGTGAGTTTACTGAGCTACAAGAGTCTCTGTGTACGAAGGGGTCCGGAATGTTCTGGCGCACAATAACATGACGGATTACGCGTTTTACGGACGAGGCGCGAGCACGTCGCTCGTGGAAATGGTTACGTTTTTCAGATAAATTGGAGGGATGATTGTCGCACGGCTCCACATATACAACACAAAAAACGCTAACACTAATAACTTTATCTTTTTTTACTTGTGTACCTGAAGTTTTGAAGAGAAAACTTCGATTAGCTGCGATGAGTATTTTGACAGGAGGAAACCTTACAGGTCCGCATCACCAACATGACAACGTAGCAGTGTTGCGTCGGAACGGTGGTGGAGTAACGAAGCAGAAAGTCCGTGTTAAGCGTTTCTTGGATGGGTGAAATCTTGTGACTTTGCGTCACCGACGTGCGTTATAGAAGTATACCTGTAGCTACACAGGAGTTGTATTGACCAGTATTAGTGTTATTTAATACTAAAATTCTAAGCTACAAATTCTATCTGCGGTCCCTTCAAGTTGTATCGAAGTCGGAGCATGAGTTGAGTAAAAGTGGTGACTAAAACTCTCACAGGTTTTCCGCCATGTCTGAGGTCAGAAGAATTTTTGTACCTTAGTTTTCCAAGTTTAGGACAGTTTAAATTCCTTACGTTGTACCTACCTTGATTTTTGACTCGGTTACAGTATACTTGGATTTTGAGTACTGATTTGATAAATAAAAATGGTCAAGTGCGGGTCGGACTCGCCCAAGAAGGCTTCCGTAGCAGCAAGTAATAAAATATAGAAGAAAAATATAGAAGTTCTTGTACTTTGATCAGTGCTGTAACAATAGTCCATTTATGACGTATTAAAATAAAACTACTGACTAGATCTCATTCAAACAATTTTTGTTGATAGTGTACATGGTAATGTACATCATATACTTTTTTATTTTTGTCATTGGGGGGGGACACTTTTTACCACTTTGGAAGAGTACCACGCGCAAACTATTCAGTTTAGAAAAAAAATATGTTTGGAACCTCAATATCATTTTTGATGACTTATTCATAAATATCCCACACGTATGGTTTTGATAAAAAAAAAATTGAGTTTCAGTTCTTAGTATGGAACACCCCTAAATTTTTTTTGGTTTTTTCCATTTTTTGTATCAAAATCTTTATGCGGTTTACAGATTACATCTACTTCCCAAGATTTGATAGTATAGATCTTATAGTTTCCTAGAAAAGTGGCTGTGACATACGGACGGACAGATCCCGTATTTTGCTACGGAACCCTAAAACAGACAAAAAGTTCAATAGTAGAGATAACAAAGAAAATACTTCTGCTTTATTTTCACAAATATACCCATTCCGTGTGCTCGGAGGATCCGCGCCATATTCCTGCCGGGTCATTCAGCTCGTTGTATAAACTAACTTTAACGTAAGAAACATGGTTGCCCATACAAGGATTCGCCGAAGGCCAAGCAAAAGTTAGTCGTCATCACCAGCTTCGACGGTGAAGAAGAAGTTCTAAAAAAACGTCATCCAAGGACATGTCTGCGTGTTGGCGAATGACGCATGCGTCATTCGCCAACACGCAGATGACTATAGTAATGAATTATGACTTTGAATTTATCTTTGTGATAGAAAATTCTTGAGTTTCAACAGTAGAAACATAAAGTCAACTTTTAGTCCAACTTCTGGGAGAAATCGCTTTTAGGAATAGGTCACAAATTGATCCGTTTTTTTAGGATTTCTATGTTTGGTTTTTAACATAAATACAAATAAGAGTTCTAGAGGTAACCTCTATTTAAATATATCTTTTGAATCATTATGTTACCCGGAAAAGTTCCGCGTTTTCAGATAATGTTAGGTCTAGCACCGCCGAACTTATTTAACTTCAACTCCGTCAGCTCGTGAACAATGTACGCAATAAATGTTTATCGTCGCGTTGTTTGTTACATTACTTGTGTCGCGGGCCATTTGCGTTTTTTCTTTGAATAAATATACGAGCAAAACAGAAGCAGAGGTATTGAAGAAACTAAAGAGTACATTACGTTGGTAGCATTCCACTGCTGAATGGTATTTCTGTAGAGAACTTGTACAAAGTACGAGCCACTATACTCTATACTATTTGTCAAAGATTCAAACGAGGTTTGATTTGTCTTTTATTCCACTTTCTTAGTCTGTGCGTAATAAGAACGTCTAGGCTGTGGAATGCGGTTCATTTAATTTAGTTCCTTTTTCCGAAACTAAATACCGAAACTCCACAAAAAAGGCGACGACAAACATTACATTTGGTGTATTTTTTTTAAACCTAACTATATTTTGAAATACTAAATAAAGAATTTCTTAGGCCAGATGTTTCGTGTTTTTTTTGTCACTTTTGTAATTACGCAACGGTGTAACAAACAAGGAACGGCTGAATATTATTCATGGCGCTAGTTAAACGGCGATTTTTAGTAGATTAAGCCAGTTGGCTGCGACAACAGTTACATACGGTGAGTAGAGCCGCAAACTTGTATCTGGGTTCAATATTATTCTGTAAATATTGACAAAGATGATACTTTGCACGCACATTCCAGAACAGTTTGACGGCTTCATCCCCCCGTGGTTATGAGTAATAGCTCGTGTGTGTTCCGACAGACGGACGTACATACTGCTCAAATTGACGGGCCACGGAAATATTACCAGCTCTCAATTGAATGTTATTACAAAACAGAACACAGAAAATAGGTCTATACAAAAAGCCTGTACTGAGGCATAAAGCAATGTTTTAGTCAGTCATGATTTACAAACAAAAAGTGTTCATTTTATATGATTTCCTGAACAATTTAATATTTTACAAAAAGCCAACATCGATTTCAATATAAAATTAAACTCAAACAATTAATTATAATTGTACTAGCGACCTGCCCCGGCTTCGCACGGGTGCAATGCTGATACTAAATATAAGTACCTACTAATAAAATCCCGGTACGGCGGCAAGACGTTTCGTTTTACGTAGTCACATAAGTCACAGTTTTTTGTGATGGATACTTTTTGGCGCGACGGACGCACGTAATGTGTTGATTGATGGAACGAAACGTGCTTCACACCAAAGATGGCGACAGCGGTTTGTTTGTCAGTGCCATCAGAATTTAACGAAATTCTCCATAATCCGAATTTCGTGAACATATGTTGACGACTCAAAATCAATATTTTTTAATATTTTGTTATTCATATAAGGTTTTGATCAAGTCTACCGTACCCCTTGATGCAATCTATACTTATAATAAAACTGTAACGGGTCGAATTCTGTACATTGAAGATATTTTGAAAATTTTTTTTTGGAGCACTCCATAGTCGATACTCATGGCGAATCTGCATTTTTTTTCTTTCATGTCTGTCTGTCTGTCTGTCTGTCTGTCTTTCTGTATGATGAAGGGTCAGGTCCTTATCTCAGAAAATGAAAAGCCTTTACTCTGATTTATAATGGCTTTAATGGGATTTTATATAATCAGTTGTTATACGTTCAGTGTGCAATTAAAAAAAAAAGTAGGTGATGTTCATTTGCATAGATAATATAACAGTCTGATACGATGTTGCCATTGCTAAATATCAAGACGCATAGACGCACTCAAATGAACATCACACAGATTAAATATACTATAAAGTTATATTAAAATACAGTAATTAGCTCATGAACCTTACAGTTCGGCCATCCTCTTAAGGTGAGTCCTCTCACAATTTGAATGATTCAAAACTTAAAAAGTTATAACAACATAAATGACAAATGAAAAACTCAAAAAAAAGAAGGTAATTTACATACAAAACTGTTTTATGTGAACTTAAGTAATTACTATACAATAATAGTTAAACTGCATACAATCATCAGAAAAAGGCAAGAGCAAACAAGGTATTCAACAAACATTAATCAGATCTCTTGCCTAGTTGTTCAAATTCATATCTCTAATCTAATTAAAAATATCTAAAATCTAATCATATTCGTAATCTCAATCCTGCATAGTCTGCTATGATCTGCGATCATCTGTGCGGCATTAGTTACCCAATACCTTTCGATTTCTGCACTGATCGCTCATAGCCTATGCTCGCATCAATTATAATCTAAGAATCTGAAACCAACTTGATTAATAATAATTAACCGTATGATTCACATCTATTATCTAGTTCATATTATCTTGCATAGTCTGCTATGATCTGCGATCATCTGTGCGGCATTAGTTACCCAATACCTTTCAATTTCTGCACTGATCGCTCATAGCCTATGCTCGCATCAAAATTATAATCTAAGAATCTGAAATAAAACTTGATTAATAATAATTAACCGTATCATTCACATCTCTTATCTAGTTCATATTATCTTGCATAGTCTGCTATGATCTGCGACCATCTGTGCGGCATTAGTTACCCAATACCTTTCAATTTCTGCACTGATCGCTCATAGCCTATGCTCGCATCAAAATTATAATCTAAGAATCTGAAATTAAACTTGATTAATAATAATTAACCGTATCATTCACATCTCTTATCTAGTTCATATTATCTTGCATAGTCTGCTATGATCTGCGACCATCTGTGCGGCATTAGTTACCCAATACCTTTCAATTTCTGCACTGATCGCTCATAGCCTATGCTCGCATCAAAATTATAATCTAAGAATCTGAAATTAAACTTGATTAATAATAATTAACCGTATCATTCACATCTCTTATCTAGTTCATATTATCTTGCATAGTCTGCTATGATCTGCGACCATCTGTGCGGCATTAGTTACCCAATGCCTTTCGCTTTCTGCACTGATCGCTCATAGCCTATGCTTGATTCTATCAAAATCCACGAACCTCAAACAAGCTTTATTAGTAAAAACAATTATCTTTGTCATCGTCTTCATCACGTTTCGAACCTGGACTCGACAGAGAAACGAGGAATATGGTATGATAAAAGGGAGGTCTTTATCCATCAGATAGTTAAAGAAGATTGTGGATGATGATGATGAATCTTTTCATAATGTTACCAACCATAGTCTGATAAGGTGCCCAGAGCCTAGTGTGGGATCATTTTACAAATGCATTAAATGTAATCTGTTCAAGTCAATGACCTATTAATAATACTTCGTTGGTTAAAGTACAAATAAAGTGTGTTAAGCATAACCATCATTATCGTGTTCATGTTCTCGATCAATTAACATAATAAATATTGTAGTTTTGTCACAAATAAATCCAATTCAATCGTAACTAAGTAATGTTACTAAGCTTCCATATTATTGTCATAATAAGCTAACTAACGTTTAATTGTGTCAGAACTTTCGTCATCTGTATCGCTTTCACTGTCTTTACCATTACATTGTTTAAAATTAAGTCAAGGGTAGATTTATCCAATGCAAAGACATCTTCATACCGTTTGTTGCCTTTTCTACGAAAACTATCTTCAACAAGAAATCTATGATTCAGTAAGGTGATCTCTGATCCTATTAATACTGTAAGGATCGTATTTGGCAAATACTTGTAAGCTCAGTCTGCGTGATATTTGTCACCAATGGTCCGTTCCATTCGTACTAGATCACCTTCACTGTTATTATCGTGACCACTAATACAGATGTTCCAGTAACTGTGTCACCAATCACGTTATCGGTAGGGCTAACTAACCTGCATCTCAATAATAATACGGATAGACTTTTACCTGCCAATATTATTCGACTCAATGTGAATATCTCGAGTTTACCTAGTGCCAAGATTTTTTATTTTTAATACGGCACTTTGTTGACATCGCTTCTGAAATGGTCTAATCTCTCTACCTGCCATTCTGCCTGCCAGCTACGACGTTCATTACGTGTTTAATTAATTAATTTAATAAATAATATGCGATCAGCATTAGTTGATATGCCTACCTATATCTCAGTGATGAAATAACAAAATTATAGGTAATTGTTAAAACGATATTGTCTTACGTTATCCATTTATCCAGATTATTTTTAGAAGAGTTTTATGATTTAGTTAATATTTAGTTAGTTAGTTTAGAAGCCCTTAACTTTGTACTCGTACTAAGAAAACATGAGCCGCGATCTGTCATCAATCGTGATGATACCCCGAAATAGGTGCATTATTATTTAGGAATCTTAACAACATTTATGATTTTTGTACCACGCACTGAATGAATGTTGATGTAAGTACTTTGTAAACGTAGCTAAATATTTCTTCCTAACGTGGTGTATTTTAGGAAAATAAGTAGATTGTAAACTGTTTAAGATTTTTTCCAATCCGGAATGATGGACGTTTTCATGATTCACTTTTACAAATGGCACCTTACATTTCCATTTACTGGAAAACATATAAAGCCTTAAGTTGGTAATTATTCTTAATATCACTACATGATTAGTTAATTTCATCATTCATGTTCATTTTCATCAATTTCTTGTACAGACGCGATCCAATCCTTCACGTTCATAATATTCAGTAAGTCAATAATACTTATTTTGTCAAGTAGGTTCAATATAAGGCATTAACGTGTGTCATACGTGTATTCAATGGTGCAGTTGTACTCCCGAAATGTTTTACCCACCATGGTTATATTCGTGGAACGAGATCTCATTTCGTTATTGTGGACAGTAGTTCATTACAGTTGGTTGCTGGATTTTAAATTTTAAACCCAGTAAATAATCTTAAAACAACTCAAGGAAACTATTACAGCTAAAGCCTCTAATTTGACAAAAATTTAACTACTGTTCATCATTCAAATCAGCAAACCATCAACATCATGTTGCATCAAAATACCCGCTATACCTAGCTTTGTACCATCAGCGTTCTTTGTCCTTTGTTGGCTCAGGTTCAAACAAAACTAATACAGATTATTGGGTAAGCAGTTATTGTAAATTATCAAACATTTGACTATCTTTGTTAGCCATTTAAATGTAGTACTCAATATATGAGGAGTCTTGCTATAGGAGCAAAATATTAACAAACTTTAAAAAAATCTTGCAAGACCAATGAATCGCCTAACATCGTGAACATTTTTGAAAATTAAGTATAACAGTCGTTTTCCTGTTACCTATTCCGTTACCACTGACATAGAATCCCAGAAAATCTATTTCTTTTAAACCATTTAAAACAACATACGTACCTCACACGGTTTTTGTAGTGCTTTCAATTGTGTCTGATCGTGTTTGTTTGTTAACTCTGATCTAACATTTAAATCTGATTCTTTACAATCTTTATGAAAATCACGTAAATCAAAGTCAACCTTTTACTTATTGCTATTGGGTGCGTTACAAAATTGGGCGTTTGTACTATATTTTGTAATAATATTCCGCTTTAATCATTTCCAAAGTAGTCAGCTGCCAATAAATAAAATTCATTGCCTATGTTTGTATTTCTCTCAGAGAGACTCTAGTGGAAAGAATCAGAGTAGCTGCTACTACAAGCAAAGAGCATTACAGTTAGTGGTCGCGTAAGGACTAAAATAGCATATTTAAAAACTAGTTCAAGTCTCACAAAAAAGTTTTTGTGAATTTATACTTACCTATTTATTTTTAAATTATATATTTATTTTTTATTACAACAACGTCAGGGCTTTCTTTGAAACTGTGTTATACCAACCAATACAGTGTATATCTTCAACACTAAAGATTTCTATATCCTCAACTACGTATATCTTGCATTGTTGTATCTACCTTTGCCTTTACCCAGAAGCATAATTACCTACCATGTATTTTTTTGTACTGGTAATTTATTATTATTACTGAGCCAAATTTAACGTAATCTTTTCGCTTCATTGACTTAATCAACTATTAATCACTGAACCGTATAAATCGTCTTATTTGCAATGTCACTTTGTTTATAATATTTTAGGTGTCGTGTAATACAAATTACATACAAATTTTCTTAAAATGGTATTTATGTTATTTTTATAATCAGTAAGTAAGTATAATAAGTAGTATAAGTAATCTTGCACAATGAATACTCGTGTGACCTAGTTTGCATACGTTGCATTTGAATATATATAAATATGTTGGTAAAAGCTGTGATGTCCAACCTCCTTGCAATAATAACATTTCCCCGACACAACAGTAGTTTACTTATTAACTGGTATAGTTTTCCACATTATGAATCAGTTTGGAAAATGCGGGATTGTTAGTGTTTGTTAGTTTGTCCAGACTTGCCTTCATAAACTTAATTAGTATAGGTAGTTGTCGTTTTATTATTTGAATGCATTATTGTAGACAGCTTAAGTTTCAACACGTTCCAAAATAAAATTAAGGATAGAAATAAACGCTAATGCCTGTTAACATGCTCTGACAAACCCGGTTCATTTTGACAGTGCGTAGGTAAGTATGATATAAGTATCACTCCAATTATATAGTTTCCACATTCGCCTACTTTACTCAACTAAATTTGTATGGCTAGACTTTTGACCATATGTCGCAATCCGAAACAACATCGTAAATTTATTTCCTTCAGGCTACTACTAAGGTTTCAACTAACTCAGTGAAAAATATGTACTGTACTGTTTGTTAAGATTACCTGTATCTTCCTGATGTCCTGTACCTGCACGGCACCTTGCGTCCTGACGCTCCTCACTCCGGCGCCGCAGGCTCCGTCTTACTCCACCGCCACTCCGCTCACAGCTGGAACTCGATCACGCGGCAGCTCCTTTTCTGGCTTCTAATCCGGTCCTGGCTGCGTCGCCGGTCCTGGCTGCATCTCCGGTCCTAGCTGCATCTCCGGTCCTCGCTGCGTCGCCAGTCCTGGCTGCGTCTCCGGTCCTCGCTGCGTCACCAGTCCTGGCTGCATCTCCGGTCATGACTGCATCTCCGGTCCTGGCTGGCATCTCCGATCATGACTGCATCTCCGGTCCTGGCTGCATCTCAAAAATAAATAAATAAAAAAAAATTAGTAAATTAGTATCTCCGGTCTCAGCTGAGCCTCCGCTTGGACTAAGACTGCGCTCGTGACTATGTCTGCTCCGGTGTGGGTGCCTTCAGCGGTGATGTCTGATCTTTTCATTCGAAGTACTCTTGGTTTTATGCCGTGCGCGTTTATGACGTTGAAGTCGATGTTTTTCTCCAGAAATACTCTTTGTCCGTTGTCCATGATAATGTCGGGCACTCTTGTTACAGTGTACAAATCCAACAAATAGTGGGCTTGGAAGCTCTATCCCACTTCTGAGATGAAGGGTCAGGTCCTTATCTCAGAAAATGAAAAGCCTTTACTCTGATTTATAATGGCTTTAATGGGATTTTATATAATCAGTTGTTATACGTTCAGTGTGCAATTAAAAAAAAAAGTAGGTGATGTTCATTTGCATAGATAATATAACAGTCTGATACGATGTTGCCATTGCTAAATATCAAGACGCATAGACGCACTCAAATGAACATCACACAGATTAAATATACTATAAAGTTATATTAAAATACAGTAATTAGCTCATGAACCTTACAATAGGGATCACGCATCACGCCGAAACTACTGATTCAATTCAGCTGAAACTTGGCATGATTTTAGTTTAAACTAAGGAAATTGCTGTAGGCTACTTTTGATCCCCAAATTCTGATTGGTTTTCTTGCGGGAGGGGGTGAAAGTCAGAATGTGTATTTGGTTGTAACTCATGTTTGCGTTGTTTAATTTCATTAATTCTTTTTTTGTTAGAAAGAACACATTTTTTATATTGTCCCATCAAAATTTGAACATTATCGGTTTGGTGGTTCGGAAATTACACAAACATTAAATAATAACGACACGCACGGCGCGTTCGGTACATACTAACTTCTAAGTATTCTGTGTATCACAGACGATCCACAGAATATCTAGATTCTAGATTCAAGAAGTGCCCACGTGATCGCGTCGCGTCGTCTTGAATGACAAAATAATTGTCAAAAATATATTTTTGTGTGGAAAAAGGAGGAGGATGAGAACATCCTCCTTCAAACAAGGAGGATGTTCTCAATCGGGTTGCATGTTTTTTTTATTTGGTTTTATTTTACACGATAACTCCGCTAATTGTGAGTTGATTTTGATGATTATTTTTTTGTTTGTTAGAAAATACTTCAGAGGTGATCTTATATATCGAAAACAGGGAGGTAGTTTTCAAATATCAACAAAAACAAATATCAGCTTAGATTTATCTGTATTTAGTTAGTCGATCGACAGAATTAAATTACCTGTCATTGAAGTAAATGTTTGTTCTTTTGGAGAAAACATATCAGCATAATAAGTAGCAGCATAAACAACCCATTAAATGTTGGCCCAAAAAAACCCACTGCTGGGCGTCGGGGCCTTCTCTCGCAAGGAGAGAGACAAGGCTATAATCCACCACGCTGGCCCAGTGTCGGTTGGTGGATGACATATGACTTAGAACTTAGATTCTAGGTACATTTCGGTTTCCTTACGATATTTTCCTTCACCGTTTAATTACCAGCATTACGAGCATGACTCTGAAAAGATAGTGGTGCGCTTGGTTTTGAACCCTGGGTCTCCGGATCGACAGTCGCCGTTCTCCCGACTAGGTCAGCTGGAGCTTACTAGACTAGCCGTAACTTAACGTATTATTTTAATCCAAATGCTGTTTAAAATTTAAAGGTAGTGTTCAACAAGCTTCGGTGACCGAAGCAGACCGTTGTTAGGTTCCGTACCCAAAGGGTCAAAACGGGACCCTATTACTGAGACTTCGCTGTCCGTCCATCCCTCCGTCTGTCACCAGACTGTATCTCAAGAACGGCGATAGCTAGACAGTTGAAATTTTCACAGACGGTGTATTTCTATTGCCGCTTTAACAAAAAATACTAAAACTTAAATAAATATTTAAGAGGGCTTATTTCCATACAACAAACTTGATTTTTTACCGTTTCTTGCTCGATACTAATAACGTACCTGTCACAGGTTGACGCTTTCACTATTCACATAATATTAAGTTTTATGGTTTCTTTACATGTAATTAATTAAAATAAAATATTTTTTTAAGGGGGCTCCCATACAATAAAATCCTTTTATTTGCTAATGGTTCAGAACCCTTCGCGCGCGAGTCCCACTGGCATTTGACCGGTTTTATTTTATCAAAAATTTTGTAATATCCTATCCTTTCCTAATCTAATATATAAAATTCTCGTGTCACAGTTTTTGTTGCCATACTCCTCCGAAACGGCTTGACCGATTTTGATGAATTTTTTTGTACTTATCCGGTATCTATGAGAATCGGCCAACATCTATTTTTCATCTCCTAAATGTTAGGGGTAGTCCACCCCTAAATTTTTTATTTTATTTTTAGACAAATTTTTAATTTCTATTATTTTATGATACAACAAAAATACATACAATGCTCAATTTTACCATTCTATGATCAACCCTTATTTTTAATAGCCATTTTAGTAATTTAATCATTTTTCCTCTCCGGTCGAAAACTGATCAATCGTCATTTAATTAGTCATCCCCGCCAGTTGTCTACAGGTGTCACTTCTGACCCAGTAAACAGCACGATAATTTGGGGATCAAAAGTAGTCTATAGCATATATATAGTTAGTACACGGTAATCTCGGGAACTATAGGACCGATTTAAAAAAATCATTCACCGTTCTTTCATATGTACGTAATCCTTGAATGATGTAGGTTATATATATGTACCACGGGCGAAGCCGGGGCGGGCCGCTAGTATTATATAAATATATCAATATTAAAATTTTTGCTGCTCAATTACGTTGGAATGGCTGAATGTATCGAGTTAAAATTTGAAACATCTTCTTGGCTTAGCTTAAGTAACACATAGGGACATATAGATAAGTAACTATACATAGGCAATGTTTAGCCTATGTGTTCTTCCAGACTATAATCTAATTGTATTTCAAATTTCAGCCCGATCACTTGATACGTTCCGCCATGATTAAGTAACAAACATCCAAACATTGACATTCATTACATTTACAGTTACAGGACAACGTTGGAACGGCTGAACATATTTGGAAGGAATTCGAAACACACGTAGTTTGTACTCAGAAATAGCAAATCGGTCACTTATAGGTTACTGTGACGTCGGAAAGACTAAGCAAATTTGGTAGAAAATTGAAACAGATAACTTATAGTCTGAAATACCACATATATGTACTACCTATCAACCTGAAAAGAAGCATGGGCCCTAAGGAAACAAATATTAACTATCACGTCAAAACAGCACAACGAATTGGGTTGGCATACGAAACACTCTGCCTGCGAAGCCTAGGGTCGTGGGTTCGATCCCCCACCCAGTGCAAATATTTGTGTGATGAATTCAAATGTTTGCACTGTGTCTGGGTGTTTATATGTATAATACGTATGTATTTAAAACTATACAATACAATACAATACAAAACACTTTATTGGCACCATAAAACAAAGTTGACAACAAGTAACATATAAAATAACAAAACATAATGGGCACAAAAGGCGATCTTATCGCTAAAAGCGATCTCTTCCAGATAACCTTTTGGTTCATTAGGAAACTAAATTTGTAAAATTTTGGGCAGTGGTGCGATTAACAACATAAATAAATAATTTTTTATTAAATAATTTTATTATATATATATATTACTTAGACTACATAATGAATATACAATAAATAGGTATAAATTGATATGTATAATATACGTATGTACAATAAATAAATATATACTTATATATAATACGAAACACAAAATGCCGAGAAGATAAACACAAGTCAGTGAACAACTTTTGACAGGAAATGCTGTCGAATCTGCGTCCTGAACGAAACGACGCTCTGCGCACGTCTAATGGCCGCAGGAAGAGCATTCCATAAGGCTACAGCCTGCACGCAGAACGACGAACCGTAATAGGAGCTTGAATGAGCTGGAGTAGACAATAGGAGATTTGTAGACGACCTAAGATCGACCGAATGAGTGTCGCACAGAAAAGTGAAGCAGGAGCTTAGATACGGAGGGGAAGAAGGAGTGAAAAGTGTGGTATATAAAAGTGATAGGATGTGGCTATCCCGACGTAAACGGATAGGGAGCCACTCAA
Source organism: Ectropis grisescens (assembly GCA_017562165.1). Classification (NCBI taxonomy): domain Eukaryota; kingdom Metazoa; phylum Arthropoda; class Insecta; order Lepidoptera; family Geometridae; genus Ectropis; species Ectropis grisescens. The sequence continues at coordinate 238,601 of CM029771.1, forward strand.
GCTTAGATCGAAAAGAGAAACATGGTCATATTTTCGGAGACCGAAAACAAACCTAATACAAAAATTTTGAAGACGCTCGAGCATATCGAATTGGTCCCGTCTAAGGTCAAGATAACAGACGTCAGCGTAGTCAAGGATGGGAAGAAGGAGGATTGTACTAACGCAACTTTGGTGGCCGTAGGCAAGAAATTTCGAATTCTTCGAAGTGATGCTGCTGAGGCAAATAGTTTGCGCTTTATAGATCGAATTTGTGGATCCCAAGTAAAACAGCGATCGAAAATAATGCCAAGATTTTTTTACTTCTGCACTAAATGGTACCGTCACGCCACCGAATACAACTTTGGTTGTAGTGCCATAGTCGATTCTCGATACAAGCCGCGAACTTCCAATAATTATGGCCTGTGTTTTCGAGGGATTGACAGTAAGACCGAAAGACCTACTCCATTTTTCAATGCGGCGCAAATCTTCGTTGAGCATCTTAATAGCATCATCAAGGTTGTCAAGTGAGGCTTGAGCATAAACTTGGAGATCGTCAGCATAGAGGTGGTAGGAAGAAGAAATGAGAGATGTGACTGAATTTATGAATAAAGCAAAAAGTATAGGAGAAAGAACGCCACCCTGAGGGACACCCGAGCGCACTTCACACCAAGAAGAGAAGGTATCTTCTATGTGTACACGCTGCCGGCGACCCTGCAGGTAACTACGAAACCAATCAATTGCCGTTGGAGATATGTTAATTGAACGGAGCAATGCCCGGAGGATATCGAAATCAACAGTGTTAAAAGCATTACTAAAATCGAGCAGGGTGAGGACAGTAAGCTTTCTGTTATCCATTCCCAGCCTAATATCATCAGATATCTTTACAAGAGCAGTAGTAGTGCTATGGCCGGGACGGAAACCAGATTGCAAGGGATTAAGGAGATTGTTGCAATTTAGAAAAAAACTGAGTTGGGAGTGGATCAGACGTTCGAGGACTTTAGAGAGGAAAGGGGAGAATGGAAATTGGACGAAATTCAGATGGAGAGATGGGATTCGTTTTTTTGGGAATAGGTACGATTTGAGCTTCTTTCCAGGAAGATGGTACAGATGTCAGTGACACAGAGGCGTTAAGGAGATGACACAAAGTAGATAGGATATCATCAAGGATTGGAAGGATCATGTTACGGCTAATGCAATCACTGCCGACCGCATTAGAGGAGATGGATAGGATCGTTTTTTTAACATCACAAGCGGCAAATTGATTAATAACAAAAGGAGAGTAATTAGGTGTTGGAAGAGACGATATGTGGTTGATGGTAGCACGTTTGTCATATGCGTCAATGGACGACGACGAAGAGCATGTTGATTTAAGGCGTTAACATCAATATTTTGAGGGTTAAGGTTTTGCTGTGACTTACCAACACCCAATGTACGCAGGAATTTCCAGACTTTGGCTGGATCACCGTTCTCGACAGATTTATGGATATGTTGGCGTTGCGCGTCCCTACACACCCTATTACAGCAATTCTATATAAGTATTATATCAGCTATCTGGCTGCCATCACACAAGCTTTGCTTAGTTTGGGGTCAGATAGTGTTGTGTGTGAATTGTCCACCAATATTTATTTATTTATTATTTATTAGAGTCTAAAATTTCACATGGGGTCTAAGTCTATATTTTCGTTAAACTCCATATTAATCTATAATAAGTATATATTTTCGTTAGGTACTTGATGTGATGGTAAGGTAAAAGGCGCCAAAAATGAAAAATATATGCACCCTTTTTGGCGTAGATAATACAGGTGATTTGCGTTCACAATCAAAATAACAAGCAACATTATATTCAACAATATAACAAATACTGTTTAAAATTTAAAGGTAGTGTTCAACAAGCTTTGGTGACCGAAGCAGACCGTTGTTAGGGTTCCGTACACAAAGGGTAAAAACGGGACCCTATTACTGAGACTTCGCTATCCGTACGGACCGTCCGTCTGTCACCAGGCTGTATCTCAAGAACGGTGATAGCTAGACAGTTGAAATTTTCGCAGATTATGTATTTCTATTGCCGCTTTAATCATGGCGGAACGTATCAAGTGATCGGGTTGAAATTTGAAATAGAATTAGATTACAGTCTGGAAGAACACATAGGCTAAACATTGCCTATGTATAAGTACTCTATGTATTACGTAACAAACATCCAAACAGTGACATTCATAATATTTACAGGACAACGTTGGAACGGCTGAACATATTTGGATGGAATTCGAAGCACACGTAGTTTGAACTTAGAAATAGCAAATCGGTTACTTATAGGTTACTGTGACGTAGGAAAGACTAAGCAAATTTGGTAGAAAATTGAAACAGAAATAACTCATAGTCTAAAATACCACATTTATGTATTTATTACCTATCAACCTGAAAAGAAGCATGGGCCCTAAGGAAACAAATATTAACTATCACGTCAAAACGGCACAACGATATGGGTTGACATACGAAACATATTTATATAGTTTAGAGTCTAAAATTTCACATGGGCTAATAAGTCTACATTTTCATTTAACTCCTTATTAATATAAGCATATATTTTCGTCAGGAACTTGATGTGATGGTAAGGTAAAAGCCAAAAATGAAAAATATATGCACCGTTTTGGCGTAGATAATATAGGTGATTTGCGTTCACAATCAAAATAACAAGCAACATAATATTCTCATTACACGGCGCTAATGCCAGTTTAAATCTAAAAGCACTAAAGGCCATTTAAATCGATGTTTTGCTATTGTGGTATGTATTTTTTTCTTTCATCACTAGGTGGCGTTACTGGTATTGTAAATTGTACTAATAAGTTTTTGCTGCTAAAAGGATTTTGATGCCGAATTTGGATTCTTTCGTTCTTGGATTTTTTTTCTGTGTTACAATTAAATTCATACATTAACATTTCACTAAGATTTGGCTTAGATTTACGGGTTCAACTTGCTTGAGAACCTATCATTAAAACTCAAAATTTTAATCATTTTCATTCCACACAGGCTACGTTCAAAATTTTACGCGGGCGAAGTCGCGGGTAACAACTAGAAAACAGCTTGCGGATAAAAAGAGATAAGTAGGTAATCAGATCATGCACATCAGCTTCAGACTTTTCGTAATGTATCCTATAAAAATCCTACAAACTTAACACTTGCGGCTATGTTCGATACTACGAAACCTTAATAAGTATGTTTAATTTTGTTTAAAAAAAGAAAAATAAAGATGATAAAATTAAATAAATTTTTGTGTGGAAAAACAAATTCACTCGGTTTTTCAATGATTACATTATGCAAATATTTTGTCGTACGATACTTCCAACTAATGTACACTATAAGTCAGTAACATCTGCTTACGCGAACGAAGTAGCGGGTTCAGCTAGTTATTAATATAGATATTACTAATAAATTAACGTTTACATACCAAATTGTTATTAATTTTGTTGTTTATGATTAAATTCTGAGAGCTGGCAGCTATTTTTGTGTAGCTGTTTGAGGCAAGCTGAAAACTTGTCACATAGTTCTCCTATTATACCCCAGCAGGAAGGTGCAGATCTGGGTGGTGAGCAGCGGGGCAAAATGGATCCTTACATGTTTAAAAGCAGTAAGCGTTTTATCAAAACTAGAATGTATCTGTTACTTCGGCATGTCTAACGCGGCTTCGTAGACCACACGACATCAAGCGAAGTTGCAGTTTAACGTAAACTTTTTTACTTGTGGATTATATGCCAACCGTACTAGGATACTATATACCGGATTATAGGCTATCAGTACTCCTATGAAACAACTGCTTTTCGCGATTTCTTGGAACTGTACCATCTTTTCAGTTAAATACAGTCTAGCGTCATCTTATTTACATGTGCGTTCCATCAAAGAGCTCATTATCAACGGCAGCCAATCATATACCTATGAAAGTAAATGGGTGTCGTTTAAATATTTAAACATTTAATTAAATGCAGTTTATTTTGAAGACCGCATGTTTGTAAAATTGATCTCGCTACTAGGGCACATCGACTTCTACTTTGTTATAATACAATGGTTAGTATTTTCAGCGAATTTTTCACAAAATTGTACAGTATAGTAATGATAAAGAGGCGATTAGTATGCACTGCCGCCGAGCCATCTCCGCTTCCAATATAAAGCCAATCTCCGCTCCGCAGATTATAAAATCGCATAATATGGAAAATATTATAATTGCGACTCGATAATGAAACTCGAGCTGTGAACGTTTACAGCGAGCGTCGTTATCGGGCGCCAGTGACAATATCCGACACGACAAACTGAGTTATACTCTGATGCATTCGGAGAATTCTGTGCAGTTATTTTGTCTATATCTATAATAGCATCCTCATTAATCCAAACTTCAAACTTCAAAATCCAACCTCTGTTAGAACTCACAGAGCGTAATAGTTATAATAAAAACATCGCATCATGTGGGATTAAATACATATAATAAAACATCATAAAGGGCAAATAAAAAAATATCAAAAATATCGCATGGTAGGAAATTCAACCCGAGATACTTTACGAGAACGAAAAGGAATAGATTATAATATAATAGATTATTGTTTGATCAGCTTACCTAGCGCAAAGTAACAATTCTTAGTTTTATTCGACAGAGATGAGTCCCGCAGTTATGCCCCGCTCAGCGCCAGAGCTCACCCGAAACGGCTCTTCGAAATACCAGAGTGAGGGACTGGGAGACTGAAAGGCTGCAGTGGTGAAGATGGAAATGATTTTGCTATTGCTTTATTGAGATGAAACTGGTGTCAGCGATATGCCGATCTTAAACCTTCTGGGTCGCTGCATTTCTGTAACACATAACATAGTAAAGCGACAACACAACAATGTAGTGTGCATACCTAGAAGAACTCGCTGCAATCTCGAATTAAAAACTTACATTAGATCCATCAATTTCAAAAATATCGACTTTGTAAAGTCAAATATCGTGTCGTAAGGTAAGAACGCAGCATCGTGCGAGCAGACAGACGTAATTAGAAAAGTTGAATCCGGCGCTCGACTGCCAGCTCCGGACGTAACCGATGCCGAACCGGATTAATTGGAACAACACGACGAAGCTGACACCCGCCACCGGACCTCACACGCTATCATCATGTGTTTTGACTGCTAACATGAATAAGGCAGATATGCAGGCAAACAGACAGAAACACTTTTATATGCATAAGATTCTTATCTTTTTGCCCTGTAATTTATTTGGAAACATTGCCCATCAAACCGGAACGTGAAATGTTTAAAGTTTGCACATTTACTGCTTGACGTTACAATAACTGGCAAATGTATGCATTTGCCCAGAACGATTATGCTTAGTATACTCTTTTTTATTATTATTATTTTTCCGCTCCATAGACTCCGGGGTCCGTGACTTTTGTCATAACAATTATCTTTTTTTACAAATTTCTTGGATTAGGAGCAGAAAAGGAAAATAGGGTGGGTGTTGTGAACATTTATTTCCAGTACTAGTTAGTCCGATTTCGTCTGTTGAGCCGATCACTACCGGTTGGAATTCCGATAGTAATCGACTCGACATCGTCTTTCCTTAAGCCGCCTCCTCCCGGCGCAGAGCCTCCACTACGGCTGCGTTTTTGTCCTTTATGGCCATCTGTAGGTTGAACTCTCGGATGGTATTCCACCGAATATGCACCATGCAGCTAATGCTCGCCGCACGAACCGACCGATGGCGTCGTCGGTGTCGTCAGTCTCCCTTAGATAAAGAATAAGTAAATTGATCAGGTTTCTCCTCACAGTTCCTTTGTACCAATCGTAAGCAGATGAGGCGTATATTAGCTATGGCAACAGAGTGATGTGCTGCGACAAAAGTATGACACTTCCATAAGAGCGACAAGACAACAGCGATAAGACCCGTGCTTTCGGTGTAAAGCGGTCGTTCTCTATCATACAAACCCATAGGTTTTACCACAGCAAAACTTGATTAATCGCAATATTTAATGTCGGGCTATTCTTAATTATTGATTATTGATTAACTCGTTCGGATGTAGTTGGTTAACCAATTGGTTAAAATTGGTAAAAAATAGTTTTCGTTTGTGTCCGTCGACTTGAAATACCCTCCGACGTTTGTTCTAAAAGAAATTTCATATAAATCGGTCCCGCATTCTGCGGGGCGCGGGGTGCGGGCGCGGGCGGGGGCTGTCCGGCGGACAACTTACAGCCGCGCTAACTGTTAGCTCAGCGGGTACATTCGAATGAACTGAGGTTCTCAATCTTTGATAATAGTTATGGGCCCGCCTACACATCGGGCGCGTTTTACAAGGCTTTATTGCCCATTGCTGCCCCCCGGTTTCGTTCGAAATGAACAACTACGAGTATCCGCCTACGAGCACCTACCTTACCATACCTTATACCTTATATCTAATATACCTTATAACTAAAAACATAATTTATTTCATTTCATTTCTCTCACTTATAGTAAGTCGGACTAGACTGTCTACCACTAGACTGTTTTTTCTAGATCCATCCGTAAACCTATCTTTTAAAAGTATCGGCTATGTTGATCAGCATAACCTGCAACTTTTGCAGCGATAATGACAAGATCAAGATTTGTCATCGGCAAATAGTAGCTGTGTTGCTAGTTGCAACTCCCCGTTGACAGTTAATCCTGTAATACTTTTATTTCCAGTCCAGCATTTTGAACATATTTTAGCAATCATGGATACCAATAGTGTATATTTATAGTTATAGTTTTATTAATGACTAGCAGCCCGCCCCGGCTTCGCACGGGTGTTATGGAAAATAAGTATAAAACAAAATTATTAGACTTACAAATTTTAACACACTCTTGGCAGAATTGCCATGCTTAGGGCATAAGACAAAACAAACAATCCCAATCATCTGTTTATCATTTAAAACGCATGCTTTTTTGCCTATTTTACTTTATAAAAAAATGCGGGAGCCAGAAGCTCAAGGGAGGTCCTGAGAGGAGCGAGCCAAGCGAGGTCATCGCCGTAGCGAGAGGTTACACTCAAGGACATAGAGCTTCTGGCTCCAGGAGCTCACCCGGAGTCGTACCTCAGTGATAGACCATAATAGGACCAATTGTTATGTTTAGGTATTGTTATGCTTCTCTCAATATGTGTCTTTAAACATTATGCTAAGTTATGTTTATGCTATATACGGTAGCAAAATTATGCGAAAACTGTTATGCGTTAGTTGTTATGGTATATTATCATTAGTCCTAAAAACTTTAGGCGTGTCTGGCGTCGTTATTATTCCCCTTTACTTTTACGCATCAAATCAAAATTAAATCAGTAAATATTTAATTGTTGTAATTTAGTGTTAAAAATCTGCTAATGCCACCTACGACGTAGTTTATGGTTGTGCAATGTTTTATGTAGGTACTAAAGTCTATTAGTTCTAAATACGTACTAAATAGTTACGGCTGGTCTAGTCGGGAGAACGGCGGCGGCCGATCTGGAGCCCCGGTTTTAAATCCCACGTGCACCAGGCACCACTGTCTTTTCGGAGTAATATGCGTAATACCGCTAACTTAAAACGGTGAAGAAAAACATCGTGAAGAAATCGCCATGTACTTAGAATCTTTTGAGGTCATGTGTCATCCACCAACCCGCACTGGGCCAGCGTGGTGGATTATGGACTTGACTCTCTCCTTGCGAGAGAGGGCCCCGAGTCCCAGTAGTAGGAATATTTAGTGAGCTGCTTATTGAATCTATTGACACAGCTAGATTTCTGATCGTCTCATCATCGTAGTTCCGTTTTATTCTACTTTCGTAGGTAGAATAAAGGGGACCTTTGGGGATGACCTATAGCGTATCCTATCCCCCAGCTCAAATTACACGCGCATCACTATTTTTTCGAAGGCATGTCCGTAATGCCTCCAATTTAAAACGGTAAAAGAAAACATCGAGAGGAAACCGAAATGGAATAAGTTTAATGTAATACTGTGTAGAAAGATCGAGAAAACTTGAACAATAACAGTAAAGGTAGAATAAACTTATACAAAAGTAGTTCTGAAAAGAACATTTTGATAGGAACATAAAAAAGTGTTACGAAAAAATGTTTAATATTTAATATAATTTGCGTCCACTACCTACGTAGCGAGGCGACCACGCGAATTAGTAGACGCGCCCGCGGCTACTCGTACTTACCTATCTCATAGCTGCGAACACCTCTCCCCCGTGCCTCGGTGTCCCCTCTATAGGTGTTGCGCATTTTGATAGGATTGATATTTTTAATTTCGTTAAATATTTTGAATGGAATGTCCGACTTCAATAATTCAAAAAGTAATCAATAGGTATTAAAAGAGTCTTGAATAAGAAATAATTTATTTGGATAAGAATTAGTACAAATGTGTTGATAACATGGTCTGAATTTGATAGGCATTTTTTACTTACTTTTAAAATGTAAAAAAGTAGTTGTTGCGAGGTAATTACTGAAGTTAGGCATATGGTCTCGCGAGGTTTTTTGTAGATTTTAATACGCTCTATAATATTGTAGAACATTGTTTTGGTCTATCATTAGTACTTTCCGCAGCGTATGCGATGAAAGCCATTTTATGACTGTTTTTTTTATACCTTGCGTTGGTTTTAGTAAAAATTTACGTAGATATCTCATTTTTTTTCGTGATAAACATAGCCTATGTTACTCAGTGATAATGTAGCTTTCTATTGGCAAAAGAATTTTTGAAATCGGTCCAGTAGTTTTTGAGTTTATTCTTGCCATACAAAAATACAAAAATACAAATCTTTCCTCTTTATAATATTAGTATAGATAGTTATCGCCATGAAATCTGTTCCGACGACGCGCGACGTTCAGACGCAAGGTTGAGCGTCTCTGGGCGTGCTAGGTAACAAGTAGGATGTGCAGCGGCAGTAATGAGCGGCGTTCCTCGCATTCCTCCGGAGACGTCACAGGTACCCCCCTCCCCACCCGCCCCCTCGCAACACTCCTTATTGGATTTCGCTCCCAAGGAAGGATTCCCGCTCGTTTTATTGAGTTTTAGATCCCCGAATTAACTTGGGGTACAATTTCAAAGAGCGAAGAATCTGATCGGACTTTGATAACGACTTATTAAATTTAAAACGGGCAGAGAATGTACACAGGTAATTTGTTCTCGAGTTTAGTTATAAAATTAGGCGGAGCGCAGAAGTGGACACTTTTGTGTTTTGTGTGAGATACAAGCAACCGATGAATATTTGATGTCTATACAACCAGTATGAAGTCAAACACTCCCCGCGCAAACGTATGGTCACCGGCATCACCGCTATAGAACACGACTACGTTTCTTCCCTGCGACGGGTCGCCGTGTCGGCAATAAAAAGTGTTTATACTACACCTGCTCGGAAAGTACCTTGATACTTTATCAAATTTACGGTAGAAAGTACGTCATTGCATATCGAACAAATATGCGGCGAGAAAACGCATCTGAGCGGGAGAGAAAATGTACGAAAATCCATTTCTTACGTGGTTTTTCTTTTTTAATTTTGGGTAAGACTATGCGCTGGTAACCTAAATATCAAAAGCCAAAAAGTTTTTACAGTGAGTTTTTATCTCCAAGTTCGCAAAATGACACTGGCCACTAGCTGTGTGTTGGATGGTGTCAAACAATTTGAAAAAAGAACATGTGAAAATTGCAGACGCCATTGGCGCCATTTTCAATTTGTGTGCTGCAACAATTTCAATATAAATTTCAATTAGTAAAGATTTAGTTTTTATTTTCCTCGTAGGTGTAGTATAAAGCACTATGTATCACTCGAGAGAAAGTGCGATTCCCGATCTCGGGTGTTTTAAAGACGACGACGAAAAACGACACCCTCGTTGGTAATCGGTCACTTTCTCCTCTCGGTGAACAATGTACTATTACGTTTGCGCAGCGTCTTTTTTTAACCTTTTTATCTTTAACTAAAGTGAGATAATTGTTATCAGCTGTTTTTTTATTAGCCTTGTTAGTCTCTTATTGATTGTTTGTATTTATTTATTTTAGATGTAAAATGTGACGACGAAAATTAAAATTGCTATTTAAGTTTCTTTTGTCATGTAAACGTAAATAAAAACCGGCCAAATGCGAGTGGGACTAACGCACAAAGGGTTCCTTACCATTATCAAATATTCTGTGCATAGCTAGAGTCTACCTGTCACTGTTTTTAGTATCGAGCAAGAAACGGTAAAAAAATCAAGTTTGCTGTATGGGAGCCCCCTTAAATACATATTTGATTTGTAGTATTTGTTGTTTTAGAATCCTTATCTAATATTATACAAATAATTTAGTGAAATTATGTACAATAAAATAAACACTATAATTTCAAGACCGTGCTAACTCTAAATAAACTATACATAGTGAAAGAAAAGGTTTTTCGTGAAAACCACCGATACACCGATACAAGCAACCGATAATATAACAATAACTCAAGGTAAATATGAATCAACAAAATGTCAATTTTTTGGGATAAAATCAAATAAATCTAAATAGGTAGGAATTTTAATATAATATAAATGTGATGTGAAATAAATAAATATAGAAAATATTGGTGAAATTTTTTTTAACAACATTAACTCGCCCCAAACTAATCTTGTTTAGCTGGAGCTGTATAGATAAAATCCTACAAACATAATAAATGCGTAAGTTTGGAAAATAGCGGGAACTACTCGGGTAACCAAGGGGCGCTGACATGTAGTATATTGTATACCTAATTGTAAATACCTACTTATGATACATAGCCTCAAGAACAGACAAAATAAATATTTGTGTAAGTCACAAAAATATTTACAACGGAAATCGAACCCCGACACCGCGGGCTGACTGCCAATTAAACCACTAGGCCGTTCAATCATTTATTTTTTCCGGAAAAAACAAAATCCAAGACTTCAATTTAAAATTAAATTCAGACACTTGACCAAGTTTCATGAGAACCCATCTATAAGTCCAACAGAATAAAATTGGTCAAGTGCGAGTCGGACTCACCCATGAAGGCTTCCGTAGCAGCAAGTAACATGATCTTTTAAAAGTTCTTGTAGTTCGTTGTTACTTTAATCAGTGTTTTAACAATAGTCAATTTATGACGTATTAAAATAAAACTACTTACCAACTAACTTAATAAGTTTACTTGATTATGTACATCATATATCTTTTTTAGTTTTGTCATTCTCTTATTTTAAAAGTTAAAGGGGGGACACAATTTAACACTTTGGAAGAGTCACTCGCGCAAACTCTTCAGTTTAGAAAAAATATATGTCCGACACCTCAATATCATTTTTGAAGACCTATTCATAAATAACCCACACGTATGCTTTTGATGGAAAAAGTTTTTTTGAGTTTCAGTTCTTTGTATGGAAAATTTAATTAAAAAAAACTTCCACCCCTTAATTTTTTTTTGTATGAAATTCTTAATGCTGTTCACAGAATTCTACTTAAGTACCAAGTTTCAATAGTATAGTTCTTATAGTTTCGGAGAAAAGCGGCTGTAACATACGGACAGACAGACAGACATGACTAATCTATGATGGTCCCGTATTTTACCATTTGGCTACGGACCCCTAAAAATGAAAATAATTATTACTCATAGTTTTCAATTCATATTTCAAAAACAATAATCGCCACACCGATTTAACAAAATATGACCATCTTTGAATTACGATCTACGAAAGAAAAACCATATCGGACCACCTCTGAACTATGATCTACTAAAGAAAAATCATATGGGACCACCTCTGAACTATGATCTACCAAAGAAAAATAATATGGGACCACCTCTGAACTATGATCTACCAACGAAAAATCATATGTGACCACCTCTGAACTATGATCTACCAAAGAAAAATCATATGGGACCACCTCTGAACTATGACCTACCAAAGAAAAATCATATGGGACCACCTCTGAACTATGATCTACCAAAGAAAAATCATATGGAACCACCTCTGAACTATGACCTACCAAAGAAAAATCATATGGGATCACCTCTGAACTATGATCTAACAAATAAAAATCATATGTGACCACCTCTGAACTATGATCTACCAAAGAAAAATAATATGGGACCACCTCTGAACTATGATCTACCAACGAAAAATCATATGTGACCACCTCTGAACTATGATCTACCAAAGAAAAATCATATGGGACCACCTCTGAACTATGATCTACCAAAGAAAAATCACATGGGACCACCTCTGTACTATGATCTACCAAAGAAAAATCATATGGGACCACCTCTGAACTATGACCTACCAAAGAAAAATAATATGGGACCACCTCTGAACTATGATCTACCAAAGAAAAATTATGTTGGACCACCTCTGAACTACATAATATGATTTGCTCGTACCAAAAAAAAATCATATGGGACCACCTCTGAACTACCAAACAAAACGAGCCATCAAAATTGACTCACAATGTGCGGACCTATCGTGTAACATAAATACGAGTAAATACAAGAAATATACCTGGGGAAGTACCACACCTTTGCCAGTTATTCTACCGCCAAGCAGTAATGGGCAAACATTACTGTGTTCCGGTTTGAAGGGCAATGTTTCCAGAGAAATTACAGGGTTTAGAGATATAAGATCTTAGATCTCTGAGTGACGAGCGCAGTGCAGTGCTAGGTAATGATTTGGACTCTTCATGTTCCAATAGCTGCGTGTCACTATGCTGATATGTGTCAGGCATCTTGCTTACCATCAGGCACATGTCCTGATCGTCTCGTCACTCTTTATTTAAAACATATTTAACAAAATATATATACAACCGAATTATGAACCTCCTCCTTTTTTAAAGTCAGTTAAAAAGACAAATGAATTCAAAGAAAAGAAGTTAAGCGTATGTCAAGTTCTGTAACGCGGCGTATTTTCGTTATTCGTCGTCTTTTCTACGAGTCCCGGGTCAGTCTTTAGCCTGAGTATGATTGGAAGAGGTGTGCTGCAACTAAGGAGAGCTGTGCGGCCGTCCCCAGACACTCGTCGGGGCGATTAACGGCAGACGAGCCAGTGGGGTACCTACCGCTCGCTGACCTGAGATTCAGCTGTAATTTTACCTAAACCAAACGTCAACCCAATTTCGTAATTTTGCAAAGATTCAATTATAACAATTAGTAAATTAAGATTTAATTTAATAATTTTATTATTTCTAAGTAGTATTAGGACTCTTTGCAGAGACCACCTGGGCAAGTACCTTTGGCAGTTTGGCAGTCCGAATTGAAGGGCAATGTTTCCAGTGGAATTACAGGGCATAGAGATAAAACATCTTATATCTCAGGCGATCGCAGTGCTTTTTGTAATGATTTGTACTCTTCATGTTCCAATAGCTGCGTGTAACTGTGCTGTTATGTGACAGGCATGCTGGTTACCATCAGGCACATGTCCCGTTCGTCTCGTCTATACTAAAAAAAAACAAACAGCTGGCTTCAATTTAAATCACATGCTCAACAGTAACTCTAGTCCATTTATTTGGGTCCACTTGTTCAATGTGATTTGGTTGGCGCTGTTCCGTTGAGAGCGTGAGTTTTCAAAGTAAATGATGTAGGACACGTATGTGTACGTGCCAGATATAGTATATAAGTGGATGACAGCGGAGAGCGAGCTAGTCTCTCGCCCCGCGTCACTTGTACAGTTAACATCAATATAACCAGCAGTTTATACAGTGACGTGGTTTCATTTCCATCTCCAGTACCAGTAACACCTACAGTGGTGACCCCGACGTGATCTACAGAGGGTCTACAATGGCATTATCAATGTATTTATATTTTTAGTTTTTTGTGAATTTTTCCAAAAACCTTGATACCAATATCGATAAAGTTTTAATGGGACTAGCTGTAAAAATAACTCTTTGAAATAAAAAAATATAATTCATTCATAATTCATAGAGACTGCCGATAGACGAACAAACTTAGAATTTTAGTATGTGTTATTTGAACTAGTTTTTCCCGAAGGTTTTCGGAAAATCTTAATCTTTGTCGTCATCTAATTGGGAGTGTATTGGTTTCTCCTAGCATCAGGTAGGGAGACGATCAAGTGGTAACCTATCCTAGGTTTTAAAATAAATATTCTTGAAAATAATTACAAAGGACCTAAAATGTTTTGTAAGCAATCACATACCAATGTTACCTACATATTGTTGGTTTGTTCAAGTACCAATCAGCAGAGTACTAGATACTCCGGCATTCAGAGTTTTACGACAATGCACGTGTCTCCCAGTTTCAGAGTTAGAGGTGGTAGTAGTAACACGACTTGATATATGATCCCGGGCATTAAGGATCGCGTTTGACCTGAATATTGAGAAAAACGTCACGTCCAGAGTTGATATTCACGAGGTTAGAATGTTGGAATGTAAATAAAGGGTTTAGTATGCCAGGCCGGCGGCTAGCGCGTCTACAGCCTCGCTAGGGTAGTTTTCCAATTTGAATAACATTTTAGATGAAATATGATTTAAATCTACTTTCGAGTGGTAAAATTCCTTAGTAGGTTTGGTTTGTTCAAGCTTTTGACAAACATTCTACCGTTCAATAGGTCGTCTCCGACAAAAGTGATCATGAAATGCCAGAAAGCCTCAAATAAGGATCACCTTTATATGGTGAAATTTACCATAGCCAAAACAAATGTCATCCATCACTTTGGGTAAGTGCAGGTTATCAAATGATTAATTTACCAGAAATATGTCTTTCTAGCATATTAGTTGTTAGTTTCCTCACAACGTTTTCTTTCACCGCGAAGGTCAATGATAATGACAAACTCGTACATCTGATTATGGAATAAACCTATGTGGTACAGTCGACCTTTGAACCTACGACTGTGAAAGGTGATCTTTCCGCCTTTAAAGTAGCACAGCTTGATAGGCTATACTATCGAACTCTTAAAAACGACAGAAGCGGCAAACGCGCTTCTACTATGGCGATGCAAAATCAGGTGACGTCTCCTGATTTAGTCTCAGTCGCAACAAGGAGTTGTGTACGTTCGCTGACAATTCAATTTTCAAATTTTTCAAACAAATTTTCGCCACGTTATGTTGTCTTTAGATTATAGCATACCTCATCTTTGTTTCTTTAATGATATGGATGGGCTATACAGATAAATAATGCCAAAATATTGGCAGTCATAAGGACCCCTGATAGAAGTGAAAACTTACAGTACATAATTTAACAGCTCACTTTGGATACGCGGATGATATTGGAGGACTTGGTCACTATTGCTATGGACCATGCCCTCATGGTCATGGTCCCAAGTTTACCAGAAGATTTCTTTCATTCCCGAGCGTGATGCTTGAGGTCAATTCAGCACACGAAAAATCTGTCTGTGGTACGCCATACAATGAATACACTTCAAACCTTTTAGTCAATAAATACACTCACACAATGTATACCTCGGGAGATGAAAACAGACAACAATACTGCACCACATCACTTCCACCAGCATACAGTGTCACCTGCAACTTCTAAACACATTTAATCCACCTGTAAGTAATCTGCAGATGGCGGGGACGCCCTGGGGACCCGACGGCGGCGCTACTGTTCTTATTTCTTCACGCTCCAACGGTTACGTAGACTTCGTTGGAATTCGGTTTGAAGTAGCTGAAACTACGGGAAATACCCGTTAGATCACTAACCTGAGATACAGCGTAAGTAACGAATTGGTTCCATTCCACTTTCGTTATTCGTACAAATAAATAATATTGCACGAGTAAGATTTCCCCAACGATGCAGTACATATTTTTTGATATTTTCTTTGGGCGTAAAAAATATGAGAATGAATTTTAAACAAAACACGCGCACACCGCTAGTTACTAGAGTACAACGTACATCAACGAACAACTACGTCGGGTCCACTACTTTATTGTAAATGTTACCTAAATTATCGTGATTTATCTTTGTAAATATTATTAAAATTAAAAAAGTATTACATAGTCAAACTTATTTTAATTATCTTATTACATCTTCATTCTTTATGCGTATACAATTTATAAGACAAAATCAGAAACTTACTTACTTGCCAAACTTATGCTTAAGATTTACGTGAAAAAAGCACAGCGAACATTCTTGGCAGTTATTAGTGCATAATTATATTTCCAACCTTAGTTACGTCCGTACGTCAACCTGACACAAAGATTACATAGAACTCATGTCCGCAACTTATAAAAGTTAAAAAAAACAACTTTTTAATGTGATAAATTCAATCTGAAAAAAAGTGATTTACAAATTCGTAGATTAAAGGCCCAATACTGGCCCTTGTTTCTATCGGACTACTCGTAGCTCGCAAAGGCGTCATTGTTTCTTGGTCGACATTCCTACTATACGGATACTCGAACGAAAAAGGTTGACTCCACTTTTTTGATCGTTTTTATCACATCTCGGCTGTGGAATGCGTTAATTTACCGGATGATTTTAATCTTGGTGCCTTCAAGTCAAGAGTCAATCGGTTTCCTCTCAGTAAGCACGCTCCATCGTAGACCGAATCGTTGCTCACCATGTGAGACGGAGGCCAAGTGCAAACACACATAATAAATAAATAAATAAATATTGGTGGACAATTCACACACAACACCATCTGACCCCAAACTAAGCAAAGCTTGTGGTATGGCGGGCAGATAGCTGATATAATACTTATATAGGTATAGGATATAGGTATTACAAAAGGTTTTCTGGAAGAGATCGCTATTAGTGATAAGATCGCCTTTTGTGCCCAAAATGTTTTGATGTTATGTTTAATCATTGTTCTTGTAATATTTTTGTGGTATAATAAAGTGTTATTGTATTGTATTGTATTGTATAGTTTTATATACATACATACTTAATATACATAGAAACACCATAAAATTTAAAAAATAACAATAACATTTTAAAAAAAGATTACGCGTAATGTTGAATACCTCATATTTTAACAGAACCGCAATATAAAAGGTTCCAATAAAAGAAATGTGTTTGAGCGCCCCGCCCGCGTCCACAGCGCGGGGCCGCCGGTTCGTTGCTCGCGTAACTCCTCAGAAAGACGCTCAGGTAAAACCTTCCAACGCTGCATTACCCCGGCGGCGGGAGTGTTCTCCAGGTTATTGAATCAACTCCCGACGAGCTCCGACCGACGCGGGGTTCAACGAAGCTGATCCGCCGCTTTTAACTTTAATGACGGTTTAACACAACGATTAAGTTTTTTGTGCGCTTTTACTCGTGTTTAGCTTCACGTGTCCCCATTGTCTTCAAATCTAGCAAATTGTCCCACTTTCTTTGTTACTGATTGAGCAGAATTTTGCATACATGCGTAAATTACATGATAATGTAATGTTATGATGGCATGGTGCTGATCTAATGATGGAGCTGGAAGTAGAAGTGGAAGTAAGTGTCTTAAGGAAACACGCAATGAACCTTACCTCGTTAAATTTGGGCTCATTTGAACTGTCTCGATGTGTACTTAACATTTTAGTATTTTTTTACTAAAATGTAAGTAATAAAGCTTGGTTTTATAAAGTTTTTTAAGTAAAACTTGCTTCATAACGGTTTGATTGCAGCTTGGCTCAGGTGTATCGCACTGCACATCGCACTTTAGACTAGCGTAGAAGGTGCTGGACTTCACAACCCTAACCTTATTAATTACAAGCAGCGCCCTGCGGTTTCACCCACATAATTCCTATTTGCATAAGTTTCCCGCGTATATATTTATGTTATCCCAGACAATTATTATCTGTGTATCAAATTTAGTACACCTAGTTAGTTCCCATCCGTAGTTTTTGCATGAAAAAGTATCAAACATCCACTCATACATTCAAGTACATATATTCAAACCCACAAATTTTCAAGTCCATAATATAATAATTATGATAGCAGTGACAATGATAAACATTTCACAACGATATTGACTTTCATAAATCGCCATTTTCATCCCCGCGCAGGGTAAAGCGAAATCCGATTTACCTCGAGTCCGCTTGTTCCTGACGCCATGTTTTCTCACTTTTTAATTTACCGCCCGCGCGGCCGGACAATGTTGCCAGATTGGGAAGTTCCCAGAAACAGGGTTTTATTTGCAGTCGGGAGTTTTGGAACAATACGGTCTGTGGGTAAAAACTTTATACTTACTGCAAAGCAGATTGGACGCAGGCTGCACAAACAGATATGCGCTTAAAATAGTGAGATAAAAGTTGCTAAAATACTTGACAACTTGTTACCGTTAGCACTAAATCTGTCCAATATATCCCCTTTAATCACCTTGTCCCTATTGTCCCTGTAATCTATTGGTCTATATATAACTTAATTTGATAGCTTACTTTGGAAACAACGCGGGTGAAACCGGAAGGGCGTGGCCATGACCATGTCCATCTAGAAATGTGTCATCGAAAATGCGGCCAATAAATAGCCATAGTCCTGAGTTTACCCGAAGATTTCTTATCATTCCCGAGAGTGACGCTAGAATTTAATTCACAGCCCACGAAAAACCTGTATGTGACGCGTAAAAGAAGTTTTCACTTCAAAAACTATTCATCAAGACAATTCAAATGAGTCTAAACTTCAGCATTGGCCATTGGTCTATTGGGAATTTCTAGATGGCCAATGGCCAAGGTGCCGAGTTTACCCGAAGATTCCTTATCATTGCCGAGCGTGACGCTAGAATTCAAATCACAGTCAACGAAAAATCTTTATTTAATCCTTCAAAAAAAGTTTTCAGTTCAAAAAATGCAGAACTCTGGCCACACCTGTGGTCCGCATCACGCCGCCGCGGCGCGAGTTGTGAACACAATTTAACTTCTGAATCTATGGAATTGTTCCGAAACAAGTCTCCCGCCCATTGTGCGGCGCGCGGCTGACGCACAATGCACTCTCGAATTTGCATACAGACACAGTTCGGAACAGAATAATAACGTGTTCAGTTGTAGACCGCGCTCTAGCAACACAGGAATCAGTTCCCGAATTACCGAAAAAGTTAAAAGTTTGTAGCAGATTTTTTTTAAATATAATATAGAGTGACGAGACAAGCAGGACATGTGCCTGATGGTAAGCAACATGCCTGCCACATAACAGCACAGTGGCACGCAGCTATTGGAACATGACGAGTCCTAATCATTATCGAGCACTACACAGTTACACAGCGCTCGTTACCCAGAGATCTAAGATATTATATCTCTAAGCCCTGTAATTTCTCTGAAAACATTGCCTTTCAAACAAGAACACAGTAATGTTTCCACATTACTTTTTGGTAGTAGAACAACTGACAAAGGTGCGGTACTTCCCCAAGCGGACTCTGCAGAGATCCTACCACTACTAACGAATTACCTTTACCTTACGAATTACTTAAAAATTTAACAAAATATTACTAGGTACCTGTACAAAAACAACTACTACTGCTGTACTAGCTGCGCCCGCGGTTGTACGGTGAACAAAACCGCACGGCAGAGGCAAAAACTTCGTTATAACACCATTTATAATAATTATTACTTACACATATTATAAATTAAATACCAGTAAACACAGCGACTTAGGAAGTTACGGCTGGTCTAGTCGGCGACTTCCGATCAGGAGCCCCCGGGTTCAACACCACGCGCACCGCTGACTTTTCGAGTGAACGAAACCATCGGAAGAAAACTGATATTTACCTAGAATCTTGCGAAGTCATGTGTCATCCACCAATCCCCACTAGGCCCTGGGCCAGCGTGGTGTCCCAGCCGTGGGAACGTTTAGTGGGCTGTTTATCCATATTTATGCTAAACACAGCGACAGAGAGACACAGCAGTGAAGAGCAGCTGACTGTATCTTTCTCGCTCGAGTATCCTCGGGTCTCAAGTACACACGATCGAGCCTATCATGTCAGAGCGTGACGGATCAGCCTCACTTGCAGCCTAGGTACGGAAAAATCTGTATTTGTAGTTAAAGTTACTAGTAATCTTAAAAAAAGTATCAATTGGCGACTTTATCGCTACGAGTGATCTCTTCTGGGCAACCGCAGAATGGAAAAGGAAAAATGAGAAATAAGAAGACGCAAAAGTACAAATAATGAGTGGAAGATACTTATAATCATATTTACGTTAGTTTGTTTTCTAAATCAGTTTCAATAAAGAGTTTATCTATCTATGAAGTGCGCCAAATTTTCACTTCAAAAAAATCTATTCACCACAGAAAGTCAAACCTTAGCCACAGCCTCTATAAATACAGCACAGAATCGCTTCTCGCTCCCAAAATACAGGTGTACTCGTCGCATGCACAAGCGGAACAAATGTGGAGTTTCCTTGTACGTTCTTTTACAGCAGACGAACGGTTGCTACTCCCACAAAGGCTTGGGAACTATGGAGCTGGAGCCGAGACTCGGGGAATTTAGAAAATGTACGCTAAGTTTATGTTAATTTTGTCTGTTATATGTTATTTGAAATATACACTCTTGCTTGTGCAGTGTACTGTGGACTGAGATTTGAAAATGCACAACGGCTTTAGCAGAAACGGAGAGTAATGTTGGAGTCCAAGTGCTTTATTGACAAATGTACAATTTACAGGTCAATTATTAAAAATTAAAACAAAAATGTATACTTACATTTTCAAAGTTTAAAATTATCACTTCGCTGTATTAGCTCTATGATAATTATTATCGTACAGAAAACTGTCTTACCACCCCAAAACCCCACTTAGACAACTCATTCTAAAGCCTAAACAACGTTCTTATTACAAAAGTGGAGTCAAATGTCTTCGTTCGATTCTTTCAAACGTCAACCGTAAAACGACGTCGCTTTTCTGAGTCTTAAGCGAGTCAAATCGTAAAAACGGGCAAGCTGATATTAGCTCATGTAGATCTGTGGCACACTCTCCGACATGTATTCGATAAAACCCCGATAACTAGCGAATTGTTTTTACAGCGATTTTCCTTACTTTGAAATCTTTTTGAACGAGAGTCTTGTTACTTATGAATCTTTATTTTATACTCGCTGAACCTGGAACTGAAACGTGGTCCTTAACTGTGGGCCTCATAATGAAACTCAAAGTCGTGCAGTGAGCTATGGAGAGAGCTATGCTCGAAATCTCTTAGCACGACAGAATTCGAAATGAGGATAATCGCAAAAGAACGAAAGTGGCCGACATAGCTCAAAGAGTAAGTAAGCTGAAGTGGCAATGGGCAGGCCACATCTCTCGCAGAACTGACAACCGATGGGGAAGAAAGGTTCTCGAGTGGTGACCACTAGAGGGGCGGCATATGTTCAGCAGTGGACGTCTTGTGGCGAATGATGACGATAATGATGACTCGCTGAACCGCGCGCGCGTATTAATGTGACAATGTCATAAACATTTTTGGGGGCCGTGTCCCTCCGTCCGTGGGGAAGCACCTCTATACAGAACCCCCCACACGTGGTCCCTGGGTGGTGCAAATCAGGTGACAAAATACCGGTGGTAGGCTTCGGCCGTGGCTGGTGACCACCCGCCAGACTGAGTCGTGCCGCCAAGCGGCCTAGCCGTGTTCCGGCATGTAGTCTGGTGACGCCATTAGGGAAAACGGGTCAGAACAGTTGCTGCATACCTGCAAGACCGCATTGTCACACACCGAAACATTACATCGGGAAGCTAGTCATGGAGGGTAGCGGGATCCGAGGCACGGTTGCCGCGACCGACCGCAGATAGTTGGGAGCTAGCCACTCATGAAAGGCTGCCCCGCCATCTAGCGAAAAATCCCGGGATGCGCTATCCTGCCGGTTGGCGACCGGATGACAAGGCCAGATAGACATCCCCGGGGGGGCTCGGGCGTCCCCGCAGTCTCCAGACTAGTTTCCCATTGGTGTAATTGTCTTGTGTGTTGTGGCCGTTGGTTGGCAGTGTGCGGCCTCGTTCTACTTCCGTTTTCCCACCGAAACTCACTCTCTTAAAATCATGAAAAGTACAAGAAATAGAAACAGAGTTAAACAGCGGCTGCACTCCTTGTCACTCAAAGTGCACCTCACTAACATTCGAGGCCTGCACTCAAATGTCACCCCAGTCCACCATCACCTCGAGACGGAGCAGCCGTCACTCTTGTTTCTTACGGAGACGCAGATAAGATGTCCGTCGGACGTGGCGTACCTAACCTATCCAGGGTACACCTTGGAGCACAACTTCAAGCCTCGTGCTGGAGTGTGCCTGTACGCCCGTGACGATATCTGCTGTCGGCGTCTCCGTAATCTTGAGGACACCAGATTCTCTGTTTTATGGGTGCTGATAGATACAGGCATCGACAAAATTGTCTATGCATGTGTCTATCGGTCGCACAGTGGAGATCAGGAGACGACTCGGCTCACTGATTATTTGAGTGAGGCAGCGGACGCGGCTCAACAGAAGTACCCATCTGCCCAATTAGTGTTACTGGGGGATTTCAATGGCCACCACAAGGATTGGCTGTACCCATACCGGGACACTGACCACGCTGGAGTGGAAACGAGAAAGCTTGCTTTGTCGTTAGACCTAACCCAGCTGGTCCGAGAAGCCACAAGGGTACCAGACGTTGAGTCGCATACTCCCTATTGCTTAGACCTTCTGCTGACAACTGATCCAGACCGATACTCCGTGGTGGTATCTTCGCCGTTAGGCAGCTCCGATCACTGTCTGGTGAAATCAGTATCCGTTTACCATCCGCCCGATCTCAGCCCCAGGGGCAACCGGCGGCTATGGCGATACAAGTCAGCAGACTGGGACGAGATGCGCTCTTTCTTTGCATCTTACCCATGGCAGTCATTGTGCTTCTCTTCTGATGATCCGTCAGCCTGCGCGGATGCTGTGACTGATGCAATACGTACGGCTATAGAATACTTCATTCCATACTCTGACGTTCCATTATCCAGCAAAGCTCGCCCATGGTTCGGTTCTCAATGTAAAAGTGCTGAAGCATTTAAACATGAGGCCTACCTAGCCTGGGTTGATGCTCGACAGCGTAAGGCAAGGGACACACACCGGAAGAAGAAGGCGTTCAACAGGGCTGCCAAGGCTTGCAAAAGGGTTCTTCAGAGGGCTCGTTTTGATCACATTAGTCGAATAGGGAACAAACTAGCTTCGTACCCAGCGGGCAGCAAAGCGTTTTGGTCCCTAGCTAAATCGGTCGAATCGAACTTCTGCCGCTCCTCACTGCCTCCAATGCTGAAACCTGATGGGGCGCTGGCTCACACCGCAATGGAGCAGGCAAACTTGTTTGCATCTCAGTTTGCGGAATCTTCGCGTCTAGATGCTGGTAGTGCGACACCTCCTACTCCACCGGGCAGTCCGACCTTGATGCCGGAAATACATATTCGCCAAATGGAGGTTCGTAAAGTGCTACGCAATCTGGATGTGAACAAAGCCAGTGGCCCGGACGGAATTCCTGCTCTGGTGTTAAAGGCTTGTGCGCCTGAGTTGTCTCCTGTACTGACGCGCTTGTTTAGACTCTCTCTCCATACTGGGCAAGTACCGAAATCATGGAAGCTTGCTAATGTGCAACCTGTGCCCAAAAAAGGTAGTCGTGCTGACCCTGCCAACTACAGGCCCATCTCGGTCACGTCCATACTCTGCAAGACTATGGAGCGTGTCTTAAACCGCAGGCTCCTGATGTACCTAGAATTTAACGATCTCCTCAGTGACCGGCAATACGGGTTTCGCCGAAACCGGTCCACTGGAGATATTCTAGCGTATGTCACCCACATCTGGAGTGAAGCCATCGAGAAACACGGGGAAGCACTTGCAGTCTCCCTGGATATCTCGAAGGCTTTCGACAGGGTTTGGCATGATGGCCTTATTAGCAAGCTATCTAGTTATGGATTGTCTTCAGTGTTTATTGCGTGGATATCGGACTTCTTGAGGGATCGATCCATACGAGTTGTCATTGATGGCTGCTCGTCGGATCGAATGGCTATCAATGCCGGAGTCCCTCAAGGGTCGGTACTCTCTGCGACGCTTTTTCTGCTACATATCAACGATCTGTTGAAGCCCGGTATCTTTGGGTACGCAGATGATAGCACCGTTGTAGAGAGTTACATATCTAGCGCGAGAGCCAGTGGACAGCAAACTAAGGTACTGAGAGAGGGTATGATTGAGCGTTTGAACTTGGCCCTTGTGGAAGTCTCTGAATGGGGCGAAACCAATCTGGCCAAGTTTAACGAGGGAAAGACGCAGGCGTGTCTGTTCTCCGCAAAAAGGAGTCCATTTCAACTGACTCCTACTTTTTGAGGTGTATCCGTACCGGTTACTGATCATCTTGAGCTTTTGGGCGTTACCTTGACTTCTACGCTCAACTTTGGCTCGTAGGTACATCGAGTCCAAGGCAAAATTAGCTGCAAAAAAACTAGGTGTCCTCTCAAAGGTGCGAAAGTACTTCAAATCTGAACAATTGCTTTTGTTATACAAAGCACAGATTCGCTCTTGTATGGAGTACTGTTCGCACCTTTGGGATGGATCGGCTAAGTATCAGCTTGAGGCTCTGGAATCGATCGAGAGGCGTGCCAAAAGGCTCATAGGCAAAAACATTCTAGTGCGAAAAAGACTTCAAAGTCTTGAACATCGCCGCAAAATTGCTAGCTTATCGGTTTTTTATCGGATACACTTCGGAGAGTGTGCAACTGATCTGCATGATCTTATACCACCTTGCCCTTTTTACTATCGTACTTCTCGTAACTTGAAGAAGCGGCACCGTTTCATGGTGGATATTCCAAAGACACGGACAAAGAGGTTTGACTCTACGTTTGTGATAAGAACGTCTAGGCTGTGGAATGAGTTGCCTGAGTGGGTTTTTCCCGATAGTTATAATCTTGGTGTCTTCAAATCGAGAGTGAATCGGTTTCTTCTAGGTAAACACGCTCCATCGTAGACCGCATCGTCGCTTAACATCAGGCGAGATGGCGGTCAAGTGTAAACCTATTAAAGTTAAAAAAAAAAAAAAAAAAACATTATCAGAATGTCCGTGGTCGTAGTTCAGTAGCATCAGTGAGCACCATTCCACGCGAGCCCGCTTCTGCTCCGCTGTCAGTTCATGAGGGATCCAACGACAATTGCCGAACTCTCAATTATTTTTGTAAAATTTTCTGAATTTGGCTCATACCAATCCCCAATAGTTCGCGAATTGTTCATAGGTAATCCGCGGGTTTTCTTCAATTAGCCGCTTAACAGTAAAATAAATAAATTAAATAAAGTAGCCACATTATTTTCGTTGACGACATTTGTAGATCGCCTTTCACGAAATACGTCGCTAAAGAAACTCGACCTCTATCAAATTCATCAAACCATCGCCTCTCTGTGCTCAAACAAGGTGCTCAAAAGCATTTTGAAGACGAGCGGCACAGTGTTGCGGAGAGAGAGAACTTTTAAAATCATAAAAAAAACATCGCTCTAAAATCTTTTCGTAATAAATTCCATTTTCGTTGTGTCATTTACGTAGATCTTCGAAGACTGATAAAAACAATTGACAAATGATTTCGGGCCAACTGTTTTTTTTTTTATAACTAAGAAGGTTGCAACGTTTAAAAAGAATATTACATTCGAAATTCAAATAGTTCCGATTAGTTAGAAGTGCAAAACGTTTAGTTTGCCCCATGTCACATTTATAATAATATCACTGATCGAATAAAGAAAGAAAGAAATGACAGCATGTTTCAGAATAAACTTCATAGTTTCCTTATAAGAGTTAATCCAAATTGTGTGAGTTTTTTTAAAGATGAAGATATAATTTAATTATAGCAATTAGACTTGTGACACCCCGGACACTCCACTAAAACTCCATACAAGCGCCGCTGTGGAGTTACCTACTCTTCACACAACTACGCAGATGTCGTTCGTACACACGCGTTAATGTGTGTGTTAGCGCTAGGGCTACTGAGTTATTTTATTGAATAGTTGTGCCCCTTGAGTTCACCTGGTGACGTAAAGTAGTCTATAAACTTGCTATAATGTTGAGTTACATAAATATAATGGTGCCAAATTATACTATTCTAATTAAAAGGGTGTATGTATTGCCGCGTAAAATCAAACGAAACCGATGATCGATAGGTACCTATTTTTGTTAGTAGGTACACATTCGCATATTATTTTACACTTACCCGAGGAGGAAACTTTATTTTGTCACTATAATTATTCCTCCAGGCGTTATCAATCCGTGCACAAAACTGGCTGTGTAAGTTACGAACTTCGAGTTAAAAATTACTACGTTATTATAAAGCAACGTTATTTAAAAGTTTCTAATCTTACGTTATTTTATCCTTAGGAAGTTAAATAAAGCTTTTAATCTTGTCCCGTTTAATTGACGGACAGCCGTAAACAGCACAACAACCCACCATGATGATATTTCGTTAGGAATTAGATGTTCGATACCAGCCCTTCGTTGAGTGCTCCTAGCGTGCTCGAAACGGTCTGAGGGGTGAGGAAGCTTGAAATTGGCGGGGGGTTGGGAGTGTCCGTTCTATCTATATTATCTATTCTATTTTATCTATTCTATGCTTGTGACATACTTTTTCGTTTTAATTTGCAATGCAGGGCAGGTATGTTCTATAGTTTTAGCTGCAAAATAATGTATTCATGTAAATTTATCCAACATATACATTTCTGGTGTTAGTTCGTGTTATTCAGGAAACTCCTCCGAAACGGCTCGACCGGTTTTTATGAAATACAAATTTTATAATTTATTCATGTAGGTACATTTGATAGACATGAAAACCAACCTTAACTTTTTAAATGGCAATGTTAGAAGGTACTGAGATAGTACATAGTGATAATTTATAGTGCTTATTTTTCTTATACTTATATATACTTATACTTATTACTTATAATATTATAAAGAGGAAAGATTTGTTTGTTTGTTTATTTGTAATGAATACGCTCCGAAACTACTGGACCGATTTCAAAAATTCTTTCACCTTTGGAAAGCTACATTATCCCCGAGTAACATAGGCTATATTATATTCAAAAAAAAATTAGGAATCCTTACTAAAACTCCAATAATGTAACAAAAGGTGTAAAAAAAGACCTGAAAAATTCCTTACGTCGCGTGCGCTGCGAAAACTATTGATGATAGAACAAAATCATTTACTACGACTTTGCAGAACTCATCATTATCTACAAAAAGTGTCGCGAGTCAATGTAATAAAATAAAGTGCCGCGCGGCTCACTCGCGCGATCGGCTCCCTACGCAGCGGTCGTGTGCGTGATCGTATGATTTTAGCTTGAAAATTTTTGAATTCGCTTTAAATTCGTTTCGTAGGTAAATAAGTATATGATAATAAATATTATATTTTAATGTAACTTTTCAAACTGCTTATAGTAGTATTTTATGGGTATTAATTCCTGTTCAAAATTTAAGCAAAAATTTAGTAAAAGGTAGTTTTCTACGCCCATATTTTTAATTTTCTTTCAATAAGTACTCTACTACTTACCTGATAATAAATATTATATTTTAATTATTCAAACAGCTTAGTACTTCATATAGTTCAATAAGCAAAAATTTTGTAAAAGCCTGTTTAATTATTTATTTCCTTCTATTTTTCATTTTATAATGCCAAAAAGATCAAGATATCAACTTTCTAAACATAGTTCCCAGGCGAGGGCAATAAAAATACGGCGTAATGAGGAATCTTCATCAGAAACTGAAAATCGCCTTGCAAGTCGGTGAGAATACGCGTCGCAATCGCGTGCTAGAGAGTCAAGTATCGAGCGTTCGCAGCGGCTTGCTGAACAAAATGTTATCACTGGCCCAGCAGCTGGTCAACTAGCTCATATACCGAGGATACCGATGATTCCAACTGATCTGCCAATCCCTTTTAAACGACTTCAGTTTCCGGTGAAATCATCTTTCGCGTTAACTATTAACAAGTCCCAGGGCCAAACCTTCGAATTATTAGGGATCGACCTACGAAAAGAATGTTTCACTCATGGCCAACTGTATGTTGGCCCACGTGTCGGAGCTCCTGAAAATCAATTTATTTTGCTGCCACAAAATAAAACTACTTCAAATATCGTTTACAGGGGAAGCTCTGACTCACTAAAACTAATGGCTTTTTTTTGTAAATAATATTATATATGTATAAAATTTTAAAATAAAAAATACAATAAAACATTAATAAAAAAAAATCATAAAAAAAATTCAAACTCCCTTTATAATTTTACTTTTTTTTAAACCCGATACAAAAAAAAGGGTGTGTGTGTGTGTATGTACCCGTGCGAAGCCGGGGCGGGCCGCTAGTTTATGATAAAATATGTTTTGGAAAGTGAAACTTTTATATCATCGTCTCAAACTTTTTCGTCTATCTATTGCATGTCGCGTGACGGTCGGCCGCGGAGTAGGGGTAAAGGAAAAGGCGCTCGGCAGAGCTTATTTAGTCAAGTTACTTAACTTATGTCTAACTTACTTCAATCTTACTAACTTATTAATACTTAGAAACAGAGATCATACAACTCAAGATTAGCCCTCCCAAACTTCAGGGCGCACGGAATCATGTTAACGTTGGGAAGAGTGAGCTCACTCTTTCCGTTCTAGTCGGTTGTAGGAAGCGGGGGACGCCGGTCGTTTTTAACTATCACTGATTTCGATCATTTTGAACATAAATATAAAAGAGTATGTCTTGCTGTGCGTTCAAAAAAGATTTCTAATAATCCAAGAAACTCAAATAAATGTAATAACATTACATTTCATGCGTAAGTACTGCATTTAAAATTATTTTAAATATTTTCTAATTACATAAATTAAAATTTTAAAATGGCCACCATCACCGTCACCTGTCACACATCACCGTGTGACATAGAGAGAATAATACCTAATTTTAACTAGCGCGAGCGAGATAGATGTTTCAGACAGAGACAGAGATGTCTTAGATAGAGACAGATGTCAGTGATGTCACAGACGCAGTTTATTATCAATGTCCAAGATGTTCAGGGCTAATCTTGAGTTCAACCATCTTTGCTTAGAAAGGGCACACAGTAATAGTTTTTCTGAAAAAAAAGGAAGGAACTTGAAAAAAAGGCGTTGCTGTCTGGATTCGAACCCGGAGCTATCATTTCGTAACCGCCCAACTTGAGCCTGAGCTATTATAGGCACCGACGCGCAAAGCGGCGAAAATTACTTTCGGATTCGGATTAATGTAACAGTTCTTCATGGTCCAAAAACGCGTATAAAACGACGTTTGAAACAAATAAAATCTAGCTAGATCGATTTTTCGCCTCTAAACCATACGAAATAAGAATAAGCTTATCGTTCGAGCCGTTTCCGAGATTTGGATATACATAGGTACATAGATACATACAAGAATATCTCGTTTAAAGATATAAGAGTACCCGGGTGACCGAGCTTTGTTCGGTTTAAGCTCTGAGTATACTTAGATAAAGATTAATTTTTCAAAACAAAATTAAGAATGCGTAAAAACGTTTCACTTTTACCGTGGTTTCTACTACCACACAATATTTTTTTTTTATTATTCACACACAACTAAAGATATGTACCTACTCGTATAATAAATTGTATAAATATACATATTTTCATAATATTATATATACTTTGGGAGCCATTGTACTTCTAAGTACTTACACCCGACTAGTTCGGAGTCAATGGGTTCATATTGCCAATTGTTATTTTTTGTAGTGTAAAATTTTGTTTTTGTAATTCTTGTACTTACTTTGAACTTTGAAAAAAGCCGAGGTCCTCTGAGTGATTAGACTTGCAGAGTACCTACACCCTGGGAGGTGGCATACCTTTACCAGTTATTCTACTGTCTACCAGTAATGTAAAGCCATCACTGTGTTCCGGTTTGAAGCGAAATGTTTCCAGAGAAATTACAGCGACATTACTTAGAGATAAGACATTTTGTATCTCTGGCTGACGAGCGCAATGCCGGTAATGATTGGGACTCTTCGTGTTCCAATTATCTGTGTGTGACTATGCTGTTATGGGTAGGCGTTTTGCTTACCATGAGGCACATGCCTTGCTCGTCTGGTTATTCTACAATATAAAAAAATTGGCATTTATAGGAACTGCAGATAGAAGCAATAACTTATAATTCAGAATTTGGTAGCTTACTTTGGAAACAACGTGGGTCAATCCGGAGGCCCTGGCCATAAGCATGGCCATCTTGAAATGCTGACGGATTTTTTCATGGCCAATGGCTATGACCCCTAGTTTACCCGAAGATTTCTTATCGTTCCCGAGCGTGACGCTAGAATTCAATTCACACGAATAATATGTCTATGGCGCGTCAACAGAAGTGTTCACTTCAAAAAATAGGTTAAGTAGGCACGCTCCATCGTAGACCGCATCGTCGCTAATCATCAGGTGTAATGGTGGTCAAGTGAAAAAAATACCCGAGCCGCTGTGACCACGAAGGTCCGCGCCCCGAGCGCCGCGCCGCTCGATAGATGGCGCTGATCGTAGCTAAAACACGCAGTACGCCTTCACTCGCTGCTTTGGGGGATCGAGGCGCGAACTACGATGTACCTGTTCAGGATAATCAGTGTAATCTTGTTAGTTATATATTACATATTTTTGCACGCGAGCACTTTTTTGAACTTGCGGTATTGCTGATATTGCTCGTTACTGGTTTGGTAGTCTGTTCCAATGTATACCTAAGAGCCCACGACGGCCAGACCTTTGATTTATAATAGTTGAATTTCTCTCTATGAAGAGATAACTTTTATAAAAATGTTTGAATGTTCTTACCTGTATAGGAGACACATGTCTCCTATACAGGTAAGAACGACCAGCAACTATAGAGTTTGGGTTGTGGTTACCTGGGCAGTAAAGTTGTATAAAAACTATAAAATAGTACTTAAAATTTAAGAGCATAAAGCTCAATTGTTTTATATTTTCTTCGGGATAACTTTTGAAATCTCGTCATCCATTGCCGGACACTTATGACGGTTGCTACCCCCTGCCAGACATCCCTAAACTTTGTCAAATTACAATTATACTTTCGTTATAGTATAAAAGCTACATTTTACATATGTTACTTAGGGACCTATAAAAAGATGTTACGAGACGATTTTCTTAGATTCACCGTGCGGGTGCCGGGTCCATCGTGTGGCAGAGAGAGAAAAACTCGAGTAGTTCCCGAGACTTGTGACTCGGGCGTAGGTTTAAGGGGCCCCTTTCTGACGTACATCAACACTCACCTTCACCACTCGTTTTTCTCTCCCTGCCCAGCCAAATCTGATATGAGCCTACTAGTGCAGCTTTAGATACACGTTCTAGTATAGAACTTACTGCACTTCTGGATAAGCCAAGGTCTTTCAGTAGGTTATAGAGAGATTTTGCTGGTATACCTCTCGCTCCCACTTCTACAGCGTATAAACTAACTACATAGCCGTTTTTTGTTAATTCGTTTAGGAGGTCGTAATACTTATTTTGTTTCATCGCGTGGTCTTTAGGTATATTAGTTTCCCACGGTACGGTAAGTTCTACAAGGACTATGCGTTTCGTAGCTCTAGAAAAAAGGAAAATGTCCGGTCTGGATGACGAAACACCCACATCTTCTGGGATTTTGTAGTGCTTTTCATACGTGTCCATTAAAATAGTCCAATCAGGTGCTGTACCCAGGATTGAGTAAGGCTTGTTCCTGGAGTTTGAAGTTGAGCCTTCTTTAACAAAGTTAATTTGTCTGTTGTTTGTCGTCAATCCCTTTTGGGCTCTAGCTACTGAAAGGCTCATGGCTTCACGTATGATTTCAAGTACTCTGTCATGACGCCGTGAGTAATGACCCCCCATTAAGGAGCACCTTGCATCCCACCAATATGTGCCTTGCTGTACATATCGCCTCTCCACAAGTATAGCAACATTTTTCAGAGGCTTTTCCCCACCTTACCAAGTTACTCTGGTCAGGGAGGGTCATTTGGAATAATGACCCTCAATAGCCGCATAGTTTTCATGGTTTTACATCTTGCCAGACACATCGAAAGTCCTCTGTAGGTGCAAGCGCGAATGCTTAGTCGATTTTTTTTAAGATATATAATAAAAAATAATTTTGTTACGTTCATACCTTCAAAGGATCTTTATGGAAATAAAGCAAATACAGATCCTTTTAAGGCGAAAATAATTTTATACACATAAAAATGATTCATTCTTCAATGAATTAAAAAAATGCAATTCAATATTCATAATAGCTATTATCTTTCGTTGAAAGAATATTTTGGTGTTAAATACTTGAAACGAAAAAAAAATCTCACTTACATTAGCGATGTGCGCGGCGGTGTCGCAAAAGAAAACATAGTGCGTTTTTGGTTCCAACGTTTTCGTTCTGGAAATTACGACCGGCAGAACAAGCACCGATGACGGCCGGAGATCAAAGTTGGAAATGACAAATCGAAGGCTATTGTGGAAGCGGATCCATCGCAAACCACGACTGACTTAGCTGCAGGCTGCGGCGTTAGTGATAAAACTGTTATAATCCACTTGATTAAACTTAGTGGAATTAGTAGTGGTAGGACTCTTACCAGAGTCCGCCTTAGTACCCACACCTTTGCCAGTTATTCTACCGTCAAGCAGTAATGTATAAACATTACTGTGTTCCAGTTTGAAGGGCAATGTTTCCAGAGAAATTACAGGGCCTAGAGATATATCATCTTAGATCACTGGGTGACAAGCGCAGTGAAGTGCTAGGTAAACATTTCGATTCTTCTAAGAACTGCGTGTCACTGTGCTGTTATATGGCAGGCATGTTTCTTACCATCAGGCACATGCCCAGCTCGTCTCGTCACAATTTATTAAAAAAAACTTGAATAATGAATTAAGCGCAGCAGACACCAATTTCGTATAGGTCGCATAAGCAGTTTTAAATACGGTAGCTAAAGTTTGAGCAAAGGATTTTAAAACTGACTAAGATAAATATATGGGATTCGCGGAGAAATCAATCGTGCAGATACTAAGTCTAATGGCGGTAAATAATCGGGCTTCTTCGGAAATTTGAATCCATTATAAGAAGCCATCACAGGAATACTATTATTATTTAAAGATGCTACACAGGTATTACAGAGAGCAACGTCCTTTATACCAAGATGAGGAACTATTGTTTTCAAGATTGCATCATGTTGAAGGGATGCAGATCGTAAGTCATCTTTAAACCACAGTCTTTCACAAACTGAGCACACATAACCAAATGAAATTCGAACAAATTTCTTTTGAAATTCATCATGAGCCAGATGATGACGATGAAAATCCGTGTAAGCCAGATGATTAGTTTCATGCTCTGATTGTTGAATTGCTGTTGACTCAACAAAGTTCTGACTTTGGCTTGTGTGTTCTTGGATTTGAGCCTTGTTTCGGGTTCTATACTCTTGTGCACGCTCTGCGTCTGATTTTTTATGTTTTCGATGATTCACTATTGGAGTTTGCTTCTTTTTCCGAGCTCTATACTCTGCCATTCGCTGTGCAGCTGTTTTTGGATAATCACGGTGGATTGAAGAAAGATCACTCGTTGTTTCAGGTTCGTTCACAGAGTCATGGCTTGTGGTAGCGATTGATGCACTGAGTTGTGAACAATGCCGATGATGGACATCAACTTGTATAGTAATTGCATTCGAAGATTCCTCAGGATTTGTGGATTCTTCCATCATTGAATCTACAAAAATTAGTTAATTGATTTACAAAAATTATATAACATATTTCAGAATTTATACTTTATGCCAATTAATTGATGTTCATTAAATTAGCAGTCGTATTAATTAATAAATACAATTTTAATGAAATCATATACATTGACCGATAGTTACAATCAGAAACTGAGGTTAACCTTAAATATCTTAAATTTAAAAAAATAAATACCACAATCCCACCCAAGTGTTAGAAAAAGAGATATAATTACTTACTTTTGTTAAAAATCCACTGGAATTAGAATTAAAATAAAGACTTTGATTTTGTTGATCACTTTAGTATTGATATATTATTTATCACGTCGCTATTGTGTTTCAGAAATAAAAAAGATGGCGCGTAACGGAAAAATGTGACGCGTAACCGAGAAATGTGACGGTAATTTTTTTTCCAACGCCGATAAAGAAGTTTCACTTCAATAAATTTGATGCAATATAAAAAGTTTCACGCAATGAAAAATTATTTCAATTCCTACGTTTCGATTTCGTAGAAGACCTTAGGTTTTCTACGATTAGTTCTTCTCACTTCCATTTACTTCCAGTTACCGCTCCCATGTAGGAACCGGTTGGTTCCCACTCTCAAATACCGCTCCACTAGAGGAACTAGTTCTTCTGCATCGATTATTCTACATAGGGGGCTTAAATTCTGAATTGAAACTCGCTAAAACACAAATGTTTCTTATACTTCTATGTGGCGAACACAGTGCACTGCTAGATTATTTTTTTCCGTTTCGTGGAGAATCTATTTCCATACATAGTGTCTCTACGTGCTCTGATTTTCTGAACTGACGCTACGTATGCTACTATCTGTAGCACAGTAAACCATATTTGCTGTGTATGTACTCTGTAGTGGGAACGAGCGGTGACTGGGAGTGAGTAATAAGCCGCGGGTGAGCGACTCGCCGTCAATCCCGGCGGCGCGGCGACACGGCCACGCCGCCGCCCGGCGGCGCTGGCTTCGGATTAATTGAATAAATTACCATGAATCCGGGGACATTTCCATTAGTTTCCAATTAACGCGTGTACGCGGGCGCTGGCCCGGCCCCTGATTACTGCTGTCCATGGTCAGTTAAGTAAGTTACGGTTGATCTAGTAAGTTACAGCTGATCTAGTAAGTTACGGCTGGTCTAGTAAGTTACGGCTGGTTTAGTAAGTTACAGCTAGTCTAGTAAGTTACGGCTGGGCTAACAAGTTACGACTGGTCTAGAAAGTTTCGGCTGGTCTAGTAAGT
The DNA here is from genome assembly GCA_017562165.1 of Ectropis grisescens. Lineage (NCBI taxonomy): Eukaryota > Metazoa > Arthropoda > Insecta > Lepidoptera > Geometridae > Ectropis > Ectropis grisescens. Next base: position 273,317 of record CM029771.1, read on the forward strand.
TACGGCTGAACTATTAACTTACAGCTGGCCTAGCAAGTTACAGCTAGTCTAGTAAGTTACGGCTGGGCTAACAAGTTACGACTGGTCTAGAAAGTTTTGGCTGGTCTAGTAAGTTACGGCTGAACTATTAAGTTACAGCTGGTCTAGCAAGTTACGGCTGGTGTAGTAAGTTACGGGTGGTCTAGTCGAATGTACGGCTTCTGCCGATCCGGAGTCCCTGATTTGAATCCCATATGCATTGCTGTCTTTTCGAAATCATATGCGTAATATCGCTAACATAAAAACGATAAAAGATACTCGTGAGGAAATCGGCAAGTTACTATATTTTTTCGAGGTTACCCATCTGTCAATCCGTACTTGGCCACCGTGGCGGGTTATGACCCAAGTCCTCTCCTTCCAAGAGACGGCCACGAGTCCCAGCTGAACATATAGTAGGCTGCTTAACTTATATTGCTTTGGCCCCCACAAGCGGCAAATCAGAATTTCAATTTGAAAGTTCAAACGCTGTTTAGGTTGCGATAGTTGATGATTATGTCAGCACCCTTCACTTGTCAGCTTATTTAAATAAGTGATCGGGGCTCAAGCGCGGCGCGTGCGGGCGACACGTCGCTTACGGCGTCCCGCCCCGGTCCCGCCCCGGTCCCGCCTCGGTCTCGTCCCGTCCCGGCTCCGTCGGTGAATATATTAACGTTCCAACGCTCACTCTCTGTCGAACCTGACTTTATTGCCAATTATCATTCCACTCTCCGAAATCTGTCGGGCAAACTGAAAAAGTGACGAGATGTGTCTGTCTGTCCCGGCAGTGGAATCGCATCATATCAGATTATATCGTTTTGGATGTACAGCGGTGTCGGTGTTGGTGACGGTAAACGTAACGACATCGTGAGTCCATTGAGATGACGACTGGGGCAAAAATATACCATTATAATGTTATTACTTAGTTAATAATACGGAAAATGTATTTTTGTTTTCTCAAAGTATCAAAAATTTACAGAGATATAGTGCATCAAACTTTTGGAGTAGAAGGTTGTGATGTCACTCTATACTCTATCGTAAAATTGTACCATAACGTGACGTCACTCGACACTGTAAACACTGTATCTTCGTCATTTTTTGTTTGGTAAACAGAAAAAAAGGATTGTGTATAATGTTTTGCAATAATCTAACTGACGTACTAATTGGCTTTTTAGTCGTCTCGTCTATTGTTTTATTACCTATCTCAAAAATTACCAACCAGCCAAAAAACTTTCCACATACATACTCAGACATTATGCATTTGTCATTTGACAGACATTTGCAAAATTAACTTTTCTCCCAAAAATCTAAAACCAATTTTAATATAAATGTTAAATTAACTAAATTACACAATTCTTGTGAAATCTACAAAAACGTCATCCAAATAAAGGTGAGCAAAGTTTAGGTTTTTGTTAATATTTCAAAAACCACCCCACCAATTTCTACAAAATTTATCTGGCGACTACCACCCACAATTCTCAATTTTAAATGAACACACGGGTAACTCACGTGTGGTACAGTTTGTAATAAGTACGTTAGTTTTACATACTAAAATCAACTCACAATTGGTGGAGTACATACAACCGATTTGTGAATCTCCTCCTATTTTGAAGTCGGCTGGCTATAAATCAAGATGTGTCTGTATTCCTTTATACTACCTTTATATTACCTTATAAGCCACTTCACCCCAAGTTACCTGGTATACACGCCAAAGAAACGTAATCCCGTGCGCTCAGACTCGCGTGTCTAATAAAGGAATCAAGTTTCATTCAAATATTTAATTTAGTCCAACAACCGGAGCCGCCGGAGCCGCCGGAGCCGTCGGAGCTCATTAAACGACTAGTAAATAAAGATGCTCTCTCGAGCCGACGAAAATATTAAAAAAGAGATTTATATCAAGGAAATTTTTTGTGAAATAGGGTCGTGTCATTTTCCAACGGAAACCGAGCGGAGTGTTCGAATTCAATGGTGTTATCTATGGGGGAAGAAAATGTAATTTTTTGGTGTAGCGAGAGATTTTTTTGTGGACTATCAAATTTTATCTATCACAATAATTCTTTAAAGATAGGAGTTTGGGAAGATAACAAAAATTTATATATGGTCTCGTAGTACTTCGGTTACAAAGCTGCGTAGCATCAGGTTCTTGTTGCTACAAACTCGTAGTACTCAGTAAAATTTTACTGGCGTAGAAATTCTCAAAGCTCATAAAAAGCTCCGACTGAACATTTATAACACGTTCTACGGAACTGTAGAACACTCACTCACCAAACGGACTGATGCAGTTAAAGTCCGTTTAAGTTAATGAAGTTTGGAAGTTAAGTTACAACAGTTACGCCTGTTGTTATCTCCAACGTTGTTTGTTGTTGTCAATTCCAACTTTGTTCCAACGTTGAATTCATATTTTTTACTATTTTTTTAATTAGTTCATACTGGAATTTGCTCACATTTACTGGATTTGCTTTAACGATACGAACAACAGGCCTACAGACTTCAACATTTGTATTGTAACCTATATTTATTTTATGATAGACAATTATTGGAGACGCAGTATTACAGATAAAAACATCCTTAGGCTTGATGAAAATCTCCTCAGGCTCAAAACGAATGACGTCACTTACGTGCAATAAAAATAAGTGACGTTACCAAATTGTACCGTTCTCAAAAATAACCTCTGCTCTTTGTAATACAGTGGTTATTGACATCGCCACAGGAATACCAACTGGCATATTTTTAGTTATTTTTTTTTTATAAAATACATTTACCTTTAAATGAAAGAAGTTAAACGCTGCCATTTAATATTGCTAGAAGGAATAAGGAAGCTCGGCAAAGGCTTGCAGTTCCGCTGGTTAATGTTATATGAGGACTGAATTGCAGCGTTCTGTCTTTGTGCATAACTAGAAACGCAGGAACCTAAGCCCTGAGTTCCGAATTAGATTTCTCAGTAGCAATTTCCAAAGCGTAATTTCAATGAATTGTATTTTGTTTTAGGTTGCAATTAAGTATTCAAAGGCTGTATTTTTGCGGCCGCAGGTTCACTTCGTAGGTTGCGTAACGTTCTGCCAACTGCCACTAAAATTGCGCTAGCACAATCACTCTTACTCCCTGTTTTAGATTATGCAGATGTTAGTTACCTTGACCTTACAGGAGAGCAACTTACTAAGCTTGAGCGGCTACAAAACTTTTGTATAAGGTTTATATTTGGCTTCCGCAAGTATGACCACGTTTCCGAATTCCGCACTAAGCTCAAGTGGCTGCCGATTCGTCGTCGCCGGGATGCTCACGTACTTTCCCTTCTTTACAATATTTTATTCTATCCTCCTTCTCCTCGCTATCTCCAGGAACGGTTCCAGTTTCGCCACTCTCTCTTCACTAGGAACCTTAGAACATCAGACAATCTCATACTTGACATTCCTCAACACAGCACATGTTACTACTCTTCCTCCTTCACTGTGAAATCAGTCAAGCTGTGGAATAAACTACCTGTGGAGATAAAACGTGCCCAGTCGCTTGAAGTCTTCAAGCTTAGGGGGTAAAGGATCATTACCTGAACTCATAGTACAACACTCAAGCTGTCTGTATGTTTTAAATTTTTTTTTTTTTTTTTTTTATTTTTTCTGTATATTTTATACAATTGTTATTCAACAATATGGTATATAATAGTATAAATATAGTTATAATATATAATAGTATATTTGTTTATGGTATTTAGGTATTTAGTTTATGTACGTTTATGTAGTATTATCCGCAATAGTTATTGTACGCGTAATGTATATGTAGGTATATTTTATGTAAGGATATACATATTTAATATTTATTTATGCCGATACATTAAAGTATTATATTATGTTTCATAGCATAGTATGTTTTTTTCTTTTTATTGTAAGTGTGTTTTAATTTTACTATTTATAATAGTGTATAAGGGCCATTTTGGTATGCCATCTCCTGTCCTTGCACGGTTGCCTGGTAGAGATCGCTTTAAGCGATAAGGCCGCCAATTAAATTGCTAAGAGTTTTTTTTTCTTTCTGTTTTTGTATTATTTGATGTTTTTTTTGTGCTTTGTGGCTTTTTAATAAAGAGTTATTGTATTGTATTGTGTATTTAAAATGGCTTTACCGCGATAAGTCTCGACATATCCGTGGTCTCGACCAATTCTCGACACAGCGCACATCTTCCGAAGATTCATCCCTCTGCAGCTCGAAGCTCCGGTAGCTGGGGTCCTGCCCCGCAGCAGGTGGTGCTTTAAGTTTTGAGTTGTTTTATATCTTGTATAATATTTTTTGCAAAAAAATTTAATAGTAAGAAATTTAAACATATTTATAAATAACAATCACATAAATTAGATCATACCTCTCTACTTAGTCTGTGGATCATACTGTCAGCAAATGATATGAAATAACAGTGAAGAAACTTTTTCCCGCCCGAGAAAGGTACGTACTCAAAAGTCTTTCTTTTGGTCTTCTTATTTTTCTCAGGTGGCAACAAGGCGCGTGATGTCTCTGATATAGATACTCCTTTCGCTAACTGACGTGGATTCAGACTTTACTGGATGCTGTGAATAGGAAGTTGTTCACAAAACATCGCATGTTGCACCCGCGATCGTTATGAGACATTTTAAATTATGAAAGCTGGAAAATCGCGGCTTTTTAAATGCCAAAATCTTTTACAATAGCGAGGTATACAGTCGTAGCGATTATTACAGCGAGAGTCTGTACAACACCGCGATGGTATGACAGTTGACAGGGGCTTCATACCTCTCTCGTTAGCAAACAAATGGGCGCAAACCAGCTCCCTTCGCAATTGGCGCAAACCAGCTGTGATAATCGGTGCACCCATGACAAAATCTTCAAGGAAATATCTACAAAGAATTTCGGGAAAAAAACCTTCATAAAGTCCCTCATAAGAAGGCAATCAATAAACCGTTCCCCTCTTTTCAATTAGTCCGGCAAATGCACGCTTAATGCGGAGCCGAGCAAATCCGGGCGCTACCTGAACACGGGGGCCCACTGAACGTAATCTGCCTGGTGGGGAGCGCCGCGCCGCGGGGAATGGTAATGATGTTTTAATAAATCGTTGGTCTTATTTTATCCACCTGTTGTTTCTTTGATCGGCACTAGCGGCCGGCCTGACTTTCCCTGCGCTGAATTATTTATGCGTTGATGCTCTGGCTTGACATTTATTGCCTTTTTTTAATAGCTGCGTCCAGCACTGCAACCCAGGGTTGTGTAAATGTTCTGTAATTTATTTTCGTCAAATACGATTCAAATAAAAAATACAAACACTGCAATTTTTTTAAAATAAGAAGTAACGAGACTCGCAGGGCATGTGCCTGATGGTAAGCAACATGCCTGCCACATAACAGCACAATGACACGCAGCTATTGAAACACGATGTCCAAATCATTACCTAGCACTGCACTGCGCTCATCACCCAGAGATCTAAGATGTTATAACTCTAAACCCTGTAATTTCTCTGGAAACATTGTCCTTCAAACCGCAACACAGTAATGTTTTCACATAAATCAAGTAAATATATGTTTCAAGCTACTTTCTGAATAAAAATTGTTTATATTTCATTTCGTTGATTTAAACATCAATAAATTACCATTTAAGCAATTTATTTGTAAACAAAGTAAGATACAGTTAAATAACCCAATCCTAACTATAACTTGCGCAAAGATGCCCATAACACTGGCGGCATTGCCCCGCTGAATGGCAATAGCTAACCTTTGAATCAATTAATGTGAACCGAAGCAAGAGTCACTGCCATCTTGCATAGTTTGTTTCTTTATTTTGAAACAAAACGTTATTTAACACAATATTTCACTAAAGATTTAATTTAGGAAAGAAAATATAATACCGTAGTAAAGAGTACCTACCTACTTACTATGAGATATACAGTTATTTTACTCGGTAGCACCAATACTAGGTTGTTGCTACAAGATCATAGGTAGCTTTACCATAGAATAGATAATATAGATGGCTTTACTGTATCGGAAATTTTTAAAGGCAGAGAAAAACGACCAATGTCTGGCAATTTCCAATAATGTGCCTTTAAAATTGTATGAGGATTCGTTACAGTAAGTGCTGCAGTTACTTGAAACTGCCTCAAATATTTAACTTTGAAAACAAAATTTGGTTTTTATCTATTTTAGAAAAAAAAACTGAACTAGATCGGTGATAAATAAATCTTGATTCATACTGTTTTCATAGAATAATGCCTAACACTAAACTAAGTAACTCTTGTACTGTGGAAGCCAGATAACTGATGCAATACGCGTACTAAACTTGTGGACTAGTTCGTTAGTGGTTTACGGTAATATTTTATTTTATTTGTGTCTCAATAGAGAGTTTTCTGTCTATCTATCTACAACTTTAAATACAGATACAGTAAGAAAATAAACCTAAAAAGTAAAACTTGCTGATTAAAATTATCTAAAGTCGAGTTAAGCTGAAGGTAGCAGTGGGCTGATTACATCTGTCGTAGGACCAATAACCGTAGGGTTACGTATCCTAGAGTCCTAGAGTGGACTCTAGGATACGTCTAACCCAACGGTTATTCAATCCCTGCTTATTCGCGGTCTGGAGTCTGCGAATCGTCAAACGTAGCATAGGATGTTTTGAAGCTCTATGGAATTATAATATACGTTAGACAGCAGGCAGTTGTTGGAGAGAGAAAAAAATCAAGGATAGGGTTGAGTAGCGTGATGATCATGGAACAGTACTTCCAACAGAAGACTAGGGTAGGCTGATGTTGATGATGATAAATCGATCTGTGTAAAAAGTTAGGAATAACACAACTAACATATCGCGATTAAGTTCTGTTTATATAAATAACGTTATTAATATGAATTAAAATAACTAAAGCTTAAACATAATATAACAAATAAGCACGTCCAAAGACTGCAGGTTCCCCCGTGGCCGCCGGCGCCGGCCGTAAGCCGCTTACCGCCGGGCCAGCGCCCTGCTCGGCTCCCGATCTCCGCACCTCTTTGTACCTGCAAATTAGAAACTAGGATTAGAGCACACACTGAACACTGTAATTTGTCGAGAGACCTCCGGCTTAGAGGAGTCCCGAGGTCACGAGACTGATTGCGACAATTTAAATTAAATAAAAATCGGACACTCGACTTTATTTCTTAAGAAGCTATCACTCGATCGATCATCGACTCACGCCTAGCAGAGCTATCGCGTATCATACGAGTTGACAGCATTTCTTCTTTGAAGTTGATTTACAAGTTGAAATTTTTGTGTAACTGATTTCGGCCAACTGGAGGCCACTTTAGTTTTTATTTCGATTTTTCGGTATTTTCATGACAAAATCCGAACGAAGCCTGAACGGGCCGTTAGTCCTACTAATTTAATAAATGTTAATGTATGACTGTCTGGATATTCACGAAAATTCTGTCATTCCTGACATTTTGCCTCATTGGGTATAGATTTTTTTAATTATCGGTTGTAATATTATTTTTATAAAATTCCTAAATATATTTTCTATCGGCCAATATATAAATATAAAGCCTAGATACTAAAATGCTATCACACAAGAGTTTTGAAAGAACGGCCCTAACGCATGCAATTTCTCTTCAACGTCAATTTCTAGAGTATGATTCAGAGTACAAAATATCAAAATATTAGTATGAAAGCATATACATTTTAGATTTATTTTATAAGAAACATATAAAGTTTTTTATAAAAACATTAAACCGAATACATATTTAAAACAATTCATTTTCTATACATTTACTCACTTTTTCAAAATTATAACTATTTTTCAACTTTTGGTACAAAGAAAGGTCCGTGTACTGGTAAAATGAAATAAAAATACAATACAAAACAAGTATACATCGTCTTATAGCTTATTTCAATAGCTTTATGATAAAGTAACTCAAATCAGCCTAAATATAACTAATCTATCACAAGATATAAAATAATCCGCAAGGAGCGAAGGCCGTGCGCGCGCGCTTACCATCGCCGTTTCGAGGCTGTTTTAAATTTTCGCAATTTTCCAATGTTCTTGGTGCCAAAGGGTTAAGACATACATATTCTGGCAAATGTGTACATTTCGTAGGAATTGTAGATAATAATTCCAATATCGCATTAGGAAATATATTTAAAGTATGTTTTTTGTAATAAAACATGTTGTTAGAAGGTCCAGTTAGGGTCTATCACTGAGACTTGGATGGATGGACTGCCGCCAAAAGCTCTGCGTCAGACCTGAGTGTCGTTTCTCCACTCAAGACTTCTCTTGCGCTTCTGGCTCCCACATTTTTTGAGTACACTTTGTAGTAGCGAGAAGACTAAATGGAATCGGGTGCTCCGAGTCGAGCTACGAGTATCTTGAATATTTTAATGCAATTCCGGTTGCCATTTAGGAAATGTATAGATTGCTTAGGAAATATGTATGTCTATATAATTCATTTCACACATTTCCGGGTGATTTCAGGAATTACATACTTTTCCTATTAGGAATTGTATGTAATTCCTAATTGTATGTAATGACGGATTACTTACATTTCCGTTAACATATAGGCACATAATGTAAAAATTTCTAGTGAAAAACTGATTGTAATTTAGTAAAAAAAGTAGCAATAAAATCGGTGGTAGTAATGAGATTGCATCACTTAGATGTGTATTCAACCGATAAACAAGTAACTTTGTGAAGGCTGTGCGCGTGTGTGGGTGAGGGGCTGTGTGGGTGTCAGAAAGATCCAGTGTGTTTACCGCTCACAATTATGATAACAACGAAAAAGTACCGGAACCGTCTCATCATCATTGTCAACCTATGCTTTGAGTTTGCTGCTTTAAGTTGCCTGGAAGAGATTTCTTTCGCCAATCAGGCCGCGATTTGTGGAGCCAGTGTATAAGTGTAATAGTTTCGTTTGTTAGTGTCACAATGTAAGTTGTCTATCTGTCTATATCTGTCCACTGCTGGCCGTGGGCCACTCCAACCGCAATCCAGCCCAATCTAGTTATTAGTTCTTCACTACCTCCAGCCAGCCTGCCCTCCTTTTTGAAACGCTGGTTTTTTAATTTTACTGGCGGCTTACTTATGCCAAAAAGAAATAGTTTGAAAACAGTTAAACCATTACACACTTTCTGGACGTTTGCGACGACAAACGAATACAAACAGACAAATTTAACCTTAAAAAACATTGTCACATAAAAAATAGCAACATGACTATCAGTGTAAGTAACCACTGGTGGGACTCGAGGCATTCCTTCATCAAGAAAGAGTCAAAGCTATAATACACACCGCTGCCTTGTGTGGGTTGGTGGTTGGTGTGGGTTTTCTCACGATGTTTTCCTTCACCGTTATCAGCCACCGATCAGGCAGTGGTTATGATAAATTTGTACATTTGCACTTAGGAACATACTTATATATTAGAAGTGCAGGATGGAATTTAATCTATTACCTCGCTCGTCACGCTCATAAAATCTAACGTTCTGTATGGCTTCAAATAAACGCAATATATGACCTAAATGTAAAAATTCAGAAAGTGTATATTTTTCTTTAAATAATGTTCGGTTTAAGTGTGACTTTGCACCGAGGACTATGCCGCTGTGGAAGCACTTTCGCCTCATTTGAGAGTTGGCCTATGCCAGAACCAGAAACCATTAAAACGTCTAACCGGTATTAAGCAATTAAAAAAGTCGATTCCGATAGATACAGCCCAGCTCACATTATCATAATTATCGAAGAAATGGACAACGAAACGGTTTTAAAACGCTTTGTATTTCCGACGGAGGAAATTACCATTGAAAACAGCTCGCTACCATTAAAACAAATAACATAATGAAAGTAGTCGCATAATGATCCCTAATGACTCGATGGCTCCAGCCATTTGTATGGGGAGCTAATTGAGGATTCCTTGTATCGGTGTCAGAGGTGAACGGACGAGATATGGGATTTTTTGTTTGAACGAATTTCGGTCGATTTGGCAAGTATTCCGGATTCCTGCGGTCAAAGAGATTACCGTGTCGCTGGCGGGAGCGCGTTTCAAAGGAATCCAACAAAGAGAATGGAGGTTGCTGGAAAGAATACTTTAATATTAGAAATGTGTAACTTTATATAATTGGATGATTGTTCCTCAATGATGGCGAAATAACTAAACGGATCGGGGTGAATTCCTAGTTATATTATAATACCCAATATGGCGGTATTACCATGCTGAATGACAATGCTTATATCGAAACGCCAGTATAAAATACCTACATAATAAAGAGACACAGATTTTAGGCTGGCACATTGGATTTTTACCCCGAATACTCCTTCATTGGTCTACACTCGAAGAAACGATACCGTTTGATGGCTGTCGGATCAAAGGCTCAAAGGAGAAGGTTGAAGACTCTAATTTTGTGATAAGAAATGACCAGATAGGTGTACCCATAAAGAAAGCTAAAACATAGGATTGGGTAACATTCGTATCTATCCTAAGTAAGTGGTCACCGTGATACTTAAGCGGTATGGGATATATTATATAGGTGTGTACCACGAGCGAAGACGGGGCGGGCCGCCAGTGGTATGCTCGTTACAATCTGGGTGTCTTTACATATAGAGTTAACAAATATCATATCGTTTATTACATCACTATAGTATAATTGAGATGTACTCGTAATTTTTTTTTTTTATAAATAGTGACGAGACGATCCGGACATGTGCCTGATGGTAAGCAACATACCTGACACATAACAGCACAGTGACATGCAGCTATTGGAACATGAAGAGTCTAAATCATTACCTAGCACTACACTGCGCTCGTCACCCAGAGATCTAAGATCTTATATCTCTAAGCCCTGTAATTTCTCTGGAAACATTGCCCTTCAAACCGGAAATCATCTCAAAAACTAGTAATGATCAAAAGAACGGGTACTTTTTGAGGTAATTACCACCAGACAGAGGTCTGATTCTGCAAAAATAGAAGAAAAGCGTTCTCTCATTTTTTTAATAATTAACTATCTTAATAGTTGGTACTAATGATAAGGCAGCACAGTCATTGATGGCTCCAAGTAAAATTGCTACCGTTTATATCACATGAGCATTTCCCACATAGATGCAGCTTTCCGCGGCCGCCAATCTTCGTTGTCTTAGTTCCAAGTCTTATAATCGTACACCAAAACTTAACCAGATACGTATAATTTTTGTATCGAGTTCTTCGAGATTTCTGAAAAATCACCGGACTAAGCGATATAATTATTATCTTTGAGTGACGAGCGTAGTGCAGTGCTAAGTAGTGATTTGGAATTAATGTCTGAGTAGTTGCATTGCTGTGCTGTTATGGGCAGGCGTGTTGCTTACCATCACGTATATTTATTGCTCGTCCCCTGTACTCTATATTATCAAAAAAAATATCTTCGAAAATGTCTACGTAACTCGTCGGTTATACGATTAAACTAATTTTTCACTCACATTAATCTCGTAACATAACTCCAGTAAACCTATGCAATGCGGCGGTTTATCGAGTTTTCGCGAATTACAACGTTTTTTAACCCCCGACCAAAAAAAAGGGTGTTATAAGTTTGACGTCGATGTCTGTCTGTCTGTCTGTCTATCTATCTATCTGTCTGTCTGTCTGTCTGTCTGTCTGTCTGTCTGTGTGTGTGTCTGTCTGTGGCTCCGTAGAGCTCAAACGGATGGGCCGATTTCAATCCAGTTTTTTTTATTTGAAAGTTAATATCCGTGCGGATGTTCTTAGCTATGTTTGGACAATATCGATTCAAAATGGCCGCCTCCACAAAATGGCGGACAAAATATTTCTTCACAACCTATTTCAATATGGGTATCAAATGAAAGGGCTTGACTAGTAAAATACTATACACTATAACAAATATCAAATCGAAAAGGCTACCTCGAATTCGTTATCTTTACAACATTTTACTAGTCAAGCCCTTTCATTTGATACCCATATTAAGGGAGTTGTGAAAAAAGAAATGTATTTCGCCATTTTGCGGTAGCGGCCATATTGAATTTGAAATTTGTCATAGTGTAAAGTATTCTACTAGTCAAACCCTATCGTTTGATACCCATATTGAGGTAGTAGTGAAAAAAATAATATAATTCGCCATTTTGTGTTGGCGGCCATCTTGGCTTTGAAATTTGTTATGCTGTGTAGTATTCTACTAGTCAAGCCCTTTCATTTGATACCCATATTGAGGTAGGTTGTGAAGAAATATTTTGTCCGCCATTTTGTGGAGGCGGCCATCTTGAATCGATATTAACCAAACATAGCTAAGAACATCCGCACGGATATTAACCTTAAAATAAAAAAACCGCATTGAAATTGGCCCATTGGCAATTGGAAAAAAATTGGCCTATCCGTTTGAGCTTTACGGTGCCACAGACAGGCACACACACAGACAGACAGACAGACATCGACGTCAAACTTATAACACCCCTTTTTTTGGTCGGGGGTTAAAAACCAAGTAAACTTAATTACAGCAGCAGTCCGGTGCAATATTGAAATTGTAAACCGAAATTAAAACCAGACTGCGCGGGTATCCCGCCAACCGCAGCTGTCGAAACTGTACTTTAATGTTCATTGCATAAAATCCGTATCAGGGTGTAAGGGGGCCTCAACATCTAAGTGTCCCAAAAAATGTCAACCTCACCTGCCCGTGGTGCACCCTGCCGACCAACAAACGAGGCTCTGACGACCGACCGATGGCGGGATAACCATCCAAATAGCCGTGCCGTAAATATAGCTGTGACGGGCAGCAGCGTCACATGCAGAAGACGGCACGGTACTGCGGTCGCCAACCCGCATGCCCAGCGTGGCGACTATCGGCAAAACCTCCTATGATGAGTTCAACCAACAAAAGGCCCCTAGTTCCCGGCCGCCCTGCTATTCCTGGCCAAGGCGGCGGTCATGGTAACGGCAGGGCAGGGGGTGCGAAGAATCCCCGGGCTACAGTAGGCCGCCAAAACCAACTAACCCTGGCTGTGCATAACGGACGTACCATTCGTGGAGATGAGAGGCTCGCTCAGCTAGAAGAAGAACTGACCCACATAAGATGGCACATTCTCGGGTTATGTGAAGTCCGAAGAGAGAGAGAGGACACCGTAACCTTGGAATCAGGCCATCTCATGTACTATCGTGAAGGTCACCAGCTGTCGCAAGGTGGTGTTGGGTTTCTGGTTCATAAAACTCTCCGTAACAACGTTTTAGAAATCGCAAGTGTGTCTCCAAGGGTCGCGTATCTTGTGCTGAAGTTGACCGAGAGGTATACCCTCAAAGTGGTCATGGTGTACGCACCCTGGGAGGCATACCCTGATTCAGAGGTGGAAGCTTTGTATGAGGATATATCGAATGCCTTACATAACACCTCCAAAGCCCACTTCAACGTTGTTATGGGGGATTTTAACGCCAAAGTGGGAGTAAGGACTTGCAGTGAATCGGTAGTAGGACCCTATGGTTTGGGACGTAGGAATGACCGGGGCCAAATGCTGGTCGACTTCCTTGAAAAGGAAGGGCTGTTTCTGATGAATTCGTTCTACAAGAAACAGCCTCAGAGGAGGTGGACTTGGCGAAGCCCCGACGGACGGACGAAAAATGAGATTGACTTCATCATCATAACGGACAAACGGCGTATATTCAGGGATGTCTCCGTGATCTCTAGGTTTGTCACCGGAAGTGATCACAGGCTTGTGCGAGGCACCCTGAATATTGACTACAAGCTTGAACGCGTCCGTTTGATGAAGTCAACGCTCCGTCCGAACCTTCTCCAAACCATAGTTGGATCTGAAACGTTCCAGGTAAAACTGGACAACCGATTTGCTGCCTTGGAAACTACAAATAGCGTTGACCAGAGGCTTGAAAGAGTGGTGGATGTCCTGCGAGATGAGGGCACAAAATTTTGCGAAATGCGGCACAAAGGCAGAAAGTCCAAGCTTTCTAGAGAGACCTTGCAGCTCATGGAGGAACGACGCAATCCCGCGTTAACTTCGTCAGAACAAGGGGCTCTTAGCAAGAGAATTACCAAGCTTGTGCGACGTGACCTCCGATTAGCTAACACGCTCTTGATTGAAAAATCAATTGAGCAAAATCGGGGGTCAAAAGTGTTCGTCAAGACACTGGGTAGAAGCCACCTGACGAAGCTAACTACCTCGACGGGGAGAGTTGTTGCATCCAAAGCGGATATTCTCTCTGAAGTGGAAGACTTTTACAGCCAGCTGTACGCATCGCATGCTCCTCATCTCCCACAAAACGAGGACAAAGGAGCCGCTCTGACTCGCCACTATACCGAAGAACTGCCGGAAATAAGTCTAGACGAAATCGTGATGGCTCTTGGGCAACTTAAAATGGAAAAGCCGCGGGCGAGGACGGAATTACAACAGAGCTCTTAAAGGCAGGTGGGGCCCCTCTGATAAAAGAGCTCCAAGAACTGTTTAATGACGTCCTCTTCACCGGGAGAACTCCACAGGCATGGCACAGAAGTGTGGTCATCCTATTCTTCAAAAAGGAGATAAGACTCTTTTGAAGAATTATCGACCAATATCGCTTCTGAGCCATGTCTATAAGTTGTTTTCGAGAGTTATTACGAATCGTCTCGCCAGAAGACTCGACGAGTTTCAGCCCCCCGGAACAGGCCGGGTTTCGAAGTGGGTACAGCACCATAGACCACATTCACACGGTACGGCAGATTGTACAGAAAACAAAGGAGTACAATCGGCCCCTTTGCTTAGTGTTTGTGGACTATGAGAAGGCGTTCGACTCAGTCGAAACCTGGGCTGTTCTGGAGTCCTTACAGCGATGCCAAGTCGATTGGCGATACATCGAGGTGATGAGATGCTTGTACGACGCCGCTACGATGGCAGTCCAAATTCAAGACCAGCAGTCAAGGCATATTCCTCTGCAGCGAGGCGTGAGACAAGGAGACGTAATTTCCCCCCGAAATTGTTTTCAAACGCACTAGAGGATATGTTTAAGACTCTGGATTGGGTTGGGCATGGCCTAAACATCAATGGCGAGTACATCTCTCACCTGCGATTTGCCGACGACATCGTCATTATGGCAGAGTCGCTGGAGGATATGCAGTGGATGCTGGACAGCCTGGCTAACGCTTCTCAACGCATCGGCCTCCGGATGAATTGGGACAAAACCAAAGTCATGTGCAACGAGTTCGTTGCTCCAGGGCTGATTGCCGTAAATGGAACCACTCTCGAAATTGTTCAGAGATACGTTTACCTAGGGCAGACGCTCGAACTAGGTAGATGTAGCTTTGAGAGTGAGGCCATGAGAAGAATCCAGTTGGGCTGGGCAGCATTTGGAAAACAACGTCGAGTCTTCTCGTCACACATCCCACAAAGTCTCAAAACAAAAGTATACAACCAGTGCGTCCTACCCGTTATGACCTACGGTGCTGAAACGTGGACACTGACAGTCAAAATGGTCCGAAAGCTCAAAGTCGCTCAGCGAGCTATGGAAAGGGCTATGCTTGGGAGTTTCTCTGAGGGATTGCATCCGCAATGAAGTAATTCGTCAGAGAACTAAAGTCACCGACATAGCTCAGCGTATTAGCAGGCTGAAGTGGCAATGGGCCGGTCACATCTGTCGCAGACCCGATAACCGTTGGGGTAAGCGGGTTCTGGAGTGGAGACCGCGAATCGGTAAACGTAGTGTAGGACGCCCTGAGACTAGATGGAGTGACGATATACGAAAGATAGCTGGTGGCGGTTGGAAGCGTAAGACCGAGGATCGGGCTGAGTGGCGTGTTATAGGAGAGGCCTATGTCCAGCAGTGGACGAACACGGGCTGATGATGCATAAAATCCAATTTCAATAACACAAGTATTGTTATTAAAACTGTAACCACCGCGTCAATTATTAAAATATCGAGGAACGAGTATTTTACTTCACAGAGATACGACAGAACTGACAGATGAGGTGTCAGGTACATAAAGAAATTACTGACTAATATCTGATTTTCACACATATTATAAGGAAAGAATCGCAAGCATAAATCGTAGAGCATTGTTTGACACAGGAAAATATTATTGTTTAGCATCACTGACTACGTTATGTCTGGCGGCGACGGCGGTGCCGTGGCGTCGTCGCGTTGTGGCGGTGCGGCGGCGTGGCGGCGTGGCGGCGTGACGTCGTGGCGGCGTGGCGGCGTGACGTCGTGGCGGCGTGGCGGCGTGACGTCGTGGCGGCGTGGTGGCGTGGCGGCGTCGCGTCGCGGCGGTGCAGGACATTGGCCTTAGACACTTTTTAATGGGTTATATATTTTAAGTTATTCGTCACTGTCACGTAAGAAGAGTTCATCTGTCGCTATGCAGGTCTGTGACGTGCTGTGCAACATTAGTGCTGTTTAAATACCACGGATTAAATACCAAGATGCTAAGTTATAAGTTTTGAATTTGCGGTCTCTATTTTTTTTTACTTTTGTTCTCAGTCTTAAACAAATTACTAAGTTTATAAATGTAACTACACTCTGATAGTTCTATATACATTTTAAATGTTTATTTTTGTTGTAAAATAATAAATAAAGATAAAAAGATATTGACGTGTAAATTGTACATTTATGACTAAAGAACTTGGACTTAAGATGTAATAAAATTATATGTGATTCAGCCTGTATACAATTATATGTGATTCAGCCTGTATACAATTATATGTGATTCAGCCTGTATACAATTATATGTGATTCAGCTGTAGCTGTATACAATTATATGTGATTCAGCCTGTATACAATTATATGTGATTCAGTCTGTATACAATTATATGTGATTCAGCCTGTATACAATTATATGTGATTCAGCCTGTATATACAATTATATGTGATTCAGCCTGTATACAATTATATGTGATTCAGCCTGTATACAATTATATGTGATTCAGCCTGTATACAATTATATGTGATTCAGCCTGTATACAATTATATGTGATTCAGCCTGTATACAATTATATGTGATTCAGCCTGTATACAATTATATGTGATTCAGCCTGTATACAATTATATGTGATTCAGTCTGTATACAATTATATGTGATTCAGCCTGTATACAATTATATGTGATTCAGTCTGTATACAATTATATGTGATTCAGCCTGTATACAATTATATGTGATTCAGCCTGTATACAATTATATGTGATTCAGTCTGTATACAATTATATGTGATTCAGCCTGTATACAATTATATGTGATTCAGTCTGTATACAATTATGATTCAGCCTGTATACAATTATATGTGATTCAGCCTGTATACAATTATATGTGATTCAGCCTGTATACAATTATATGTGATTCAGTCTGTATACAATTATATGTGATTCAGCCTGTATACAATTATACAGCCTGTATACAATTATATGTGATTCAGCCTGTATACAATTATATGTGATTCAGCCTGTATACAATTATATGTGATTCAGCCTGTATACAATTATATGTGATTCAGCCTGTATACAATTATATGTGATTCAGCCTGTATACAATTATATGTGATTCAGCCTGTATACAATTATATGTGATTCAGCCTGTATACAATTATATGTGATTCAGTCTGTATACAATTATATGTGATTCAGCCTGTATACAATTATATGTGATTCAGTCTGTATACAATTATATGTGATTCAGCCTGTATACAATTATATGTGATTCAGCCTGTATACAATTATATGTGATTCAGCTGTATACAATTATATGTGATTCAGCCTGTATACAATTATATGTGATTCAGTCTGTATACAATTATATGTGATTCAGCCTGTATACAATTATATGTGATTCAGCCTGTATACAATTAATTGATTCAGCCTGTATACAATTGTGATTCAGCCTGTATACAATTATATGTGATTCAGCCTGTATACAATTATATGTGATTCAGCCTGTATACAATTATATGTGATTCAGCCTGTATACAATTATATGTGATTCAGCTTGTATAAAATTATATGTGTCTGCACAATTTGTCCACTTCTTCCATCGTGATTGGGCAACTTAAACTTCCGAGTAAAACGAAGGTTACATTTTTTAGTCATAAATATGTGGATAGAAGAACGTATGGATTAGTAACATGCAAAAGCTACTAAATTATTTGGTACCGAGATATAACAACAATAGTCCGGAACATAGTCTGAAATAGCATGCGGCATTATTTATCGTGGGGAAATTAGGGGACGGAAATTACGCGGGATTGTTTCACCAGTGAAAACTGGTTTTGGCTTCACTGTATCTACTTATCGCTCATTTTATTTTACATTTATTAAATTAATGTGTTTTCAATTTAGAAGACTAAAGTTCACCTATGTAATGGTAGTAAGATTAGACTTCAGAAAGTAGATCGGGTCAGGAAATTACTGGACTCTCGACGAGGCAGCTCCGATACTCCGCCTCACTTGCACTCTCCAACTAATCGAAGACAATAGTACAGTTCCGCAGAAAATTACATTGAAATTGAAATATTACACAGGACTTCATTGCAATTCTAGGTTAAGAGTAAGGTTATACCCACTCAGTATTCGTTCCCGTTTTGACCCTGTGGTAGCCTAATCGTATGTGTTATTCATAATTTCAGACTGTGTTCCATAGTTACGTTACGACGTTAAGACATTCTGGCGTGATTGAGCAACAAACAACACATATTATTATAAAATTTATATTATGCTTGTACATTTATAAGTATGCTCAAAAACTGTTCGTAGATTTTTAGGGTCGTCTTTATATTCACGCACGCTTTCTAATCTATCATCATCATCATCAGCCGCAAGACGTCCACTGCTGGACATAGGCCTCCCCCCCCAAGATTTCCACAACGAACGGTCCTGCGCAACCTGTTTTCCAGCGGTTTCCAGCGACCTTTGTGAGGTCATCTGACCATCTAGTGGGAGGCCGTCCAACACTGCGTCTTCCGGTTCGTGGTCGCCACTCGAGAACCTTTCTTCCCCACCGGTTGTCAGTTCTGCGAGCGATGTGGCCTGCCCATTGCCGCTTCAGCTTGCTTCTAATCTATACAAACGCAAAAATCGGCATCAACGGCGCAGAATACGTGCGCTCCTGAAACACGGGTCGTCTGCACGTTTAAAATACACCGTGTGCTAGGCCTACATCTAGGCCTTAGATGTAGGCACACACATACATACCAATACACAGATACATACCAATACACACATACATAAGTTAGTGTTTTCGTTTAATTAAAAATTTTAAAAACATATATAACAAAATAACAAGAACAAAATTAAAAATTTTGATTAACCCTTGACTACATCAGATTTGTTATCTGTACAACATTCTACTAGTCAAGCCTCTTCATTTGATACCCATATTAAGGGAGTTGTGAAAAAAGAAATGTATTTCGCCATTTTATGGAAGCGGCCATCTTGGATTTGAAATTAGTCATAGTGCAATGCGTTCTACTAGTCAAGCCCTTTCGTTTGTTACCCATACTGAGGCAGTAGTGAAAAAAATATATATCGTTCGCGATTTTGTGGTAGCGGTCATCTTGGATTAGTTTTTTTATAATGCATAGTATTCTACTAGTCAAGCCCTTTCATTTGATACCCATATTGAGGTAGGTTGTGAAGAAATATTTTGTCTGCCATTTTGTGGAGGCGGCCATCTTGAATCGATATTAACCAAACATACCTAAGAACATCCGCACGGATATTAACTTTCAAATAAAAAAACCGCATTGCAATCGGGCCATTCGTTTGAGCTCTACAGTGCCACAGACAGACACACACACATAGACAGACAGACACACATCGACGTCAAACATATAACACCCCTTTTTTTGGTCGGGGGCTAAAAAAGCTTCGATCACACTTATGTTCGCGACTGTAGTCATAGTTGCCAAACTGCCGGCAGCCGTCGACCGTCCACCGTCGAGTGCAGGTGAAGGGTCGTCACGCGTTCCCAAGTTGCTGTGTCGATATCTGCTGAATGTTATCGATAACAGCTCTCGGCGGCCCTACAGCGGAGCGGCTGCGCTAACCACTCCGCTCGAGGACTTGTTCTGAGCTCCTGCTACTGGGTACGGAATTTATTTAATACAACCTCTCTAACAGGGGACGTAAACAGAGGATTGTATAAGTAAGACACTTCATTTTTAATAAAAAAAATTGGTTGCCTGTAAAGTCGGTATACGGGCGAAAGTTTTACGTGACAACGACTTTGAGCGGTAAAATAATTTTACGGAAGGGACGCGTGCCTTTCACTTTTTATGTCTGTCTCTCTCGCTCTTAGGCGGGCTAACCATGCCCGAGTGGAAGGGACGCGTGCCTCTCACTCGCTCTCGTTGTGAGCGCATAACGTGAGCGGAGCGTAACGCAGTTTCTTGAAGTGTCACCCGACAAACCAATTTATAAGACGTTGTCTCGTCAATACATGGGTATGTACGGTTGGTACTAGCAAATCGAAGGCAATCAGGGCAGCGATCATGCTCGTGATTTTTCATTGTAAAAGGTCGCCGGACGCGGCCGAAACTATAGTTGGATAGGACCGACCGCGGCCATATCACACGTAAGTAATTCATTGACTTAATTACATTTGTGGAACATATATACGTCAATATTTATTTATGTACGTTGTACATAAGCCTATCTGCCCTCCGTTTTGCAAAACTTTTGTAGTTTATTCGTTATTACAAATGCCGAAAATTTCAAATTTTATTTAAACTTACTCAAATGTTTTGCAGATTTTTGGTTTAAGTAAGTTTTGTGTAAATGTGTAAAATATTACAGTAAGTATTCTTCCCGACCCTTACAAGGAGCAGGCGTGACTCGCGTGTGTGTATTTGATAGACTGTAGTACTTCCATCATTTGTCTTTAGTGTTAGATCAATTTTTGCGGCTCCTTTAATTTCATCAATATCAAACTAACTTAGCGACAATACTTGTTTCTCTATCACCTTCCTTTCCATTTTTTATTATATAAACTAGCGGGCTGTCCCAGCTTCGCCCGTGGTACAGCTAAGCTTGGCGCAGCTAGTAAAACTAAACACATAACTGACGCGAATTACGCTGCTCTCATGAATCTGTTAGTTGCGTACATTTGTTATATTATATATCTGCGGATATGAAGCACGCGGCGGCGCTCATGAAGCCACATCCTATAAATTAAGTGGCAGAACTGGCGCCGAACTCTGTGCTACAGGCTAATTATGGCAGATCTAAATTACCGGCGCGACGCACTCACACGTACGTACCTCTCACACGTACCGTGCGCCGGGTATGTAGCTACAGGCACAAAACAATCAGTACAGATGTGAAGCTCATATATGTATGTACTACGTACCTACCTCACTTGCACACCTACGTTTGCGGTCGCGGTAGGGTTGTCAACTCTGGTTTATACGAAAGAAGTCATCATAACCATGTTTTATTTATAACGTTCGTTTCTTTCGAGTTTGTAGTCATTTTATAAAAGCTAAACGTTTAATAGTACATGTTCCATACCACAGTGAGGTACCACAGTGAGGTACCACAGTGAGTGACAGCGGGCTACTTGCAATTAGACTCATTGTGACTTTAGCAGAATCTGCTATATTTGAAATAAGAACGCGTAATATGAATAAACTAGCAGTACCTTGCGGCTTTCGCGCATAGTTCCCAATTCCGTTATTTTCTAGGGATAAAATACTCTGTGTATTTCCAGACTATTATCTACCTCTGTACTAAATTTTATCCAAATCTCCTAAGTTTTTGCGTAGAAGAAAACTAACAAACATACATAGGTACGTCATATGCCCGCTACTCACCACCTAGGTCTGCACCTCAGTGTTGGGGGATAAAAAGAGAGCTATGTGACAAGTTTATAGCTCATACGCCTATTCAAAAGTTGGTGCCAGCTCTCGGTAAACAGGGAGTATGACCTATGCATAAAACACAGTCATGATAATGTAAGATGCCCAGAGTAGTAGCGAATCTTATTTAAAACAAGGAGCCAAGCAGAATACACGGGTTTCTCACGATTGATATAATCAGTCCAGTCTGACTAACGACGCGTGATCGCAGTTTGTTTAGCCTACTAGACTAAACGAGTTGCTCGTGTTTTTATTTTAAATGTGTAATAACGAAGCACAAATTAGAACACGAAGAGTCCAAATAACTACCTAGTTCTGCCTTCCTTTGTCATTGAAGGTTCAATTCTTAAGTTTTTAATTATATATGTAATGATTGCTTTGGAATCAGTACATTTCCACCGTAACCGCAGTAACCGAAACACAATAGTGATTGCGCATTACTGCCTGACAGTAGAATGACAAAGGTGTGGTACTTCCCCAATCGGACTCTACAGATATTCTTACCACAAACAAAAGTAAAACTGTATTATAATGGAAAGCACACGTTTTAGATATTAACCATCGGGAATATACGCCCAGGGTGTTTCGTGTTCAGTTCGACAAAAATCACATGAATATTCACGTCAGGTGCGTCACACGTCACACGCTCTGGTTTGTTACGCGTAAACGTTTTTGTTAGGACGTGCGAACCCTGACGAACATGTAGATGTATGAGTTAATTAATATGTATGCCTTTGGCTTTGTGTTCAAAGATTGAAAAAGTCATTGTTTTATTATTATCGAGCATTTGTCGTCAGTCGATGGTTTATTAAAATTTAGATAATCTTTTTTTTTAATTACTAATATTATTTTGGGGGCCAAAATTATACACACAATTTTCAAATTTAATTCAGTTCATATGAAATGACGGCATTGAAAATCCAAACTTTGACATCTATACTCGTACCTAGAATATAACTATATGTAACACGTCGAATTCTGTGACTATAATCTAAGATGTTTTGAAACATTTTTTAAGTGAAAACTTCTTCATATCATACCAAACATAGATTTTTCGTGAGGTGTGAATTAAGCTCAAGCGTCACGCTCGTAAATGAAAGAAATCTTCGAGTGAACTCGGGAAATGCTGACGCAATTCTAGATGGCCATGGTACTCGTAAAATGGTAGGCACCCTACGTTCTCACTCGCGTAGTTTCCAAAGTGAACTTTCAAATTTTGAGTTGTATAATATACTTCACTTCTATCGTTTGTTCCCATGACTGGCAATTTTTTTTTTTTTTTTGAGGACACTGTATAATCAATATTGTTGCCAAAACTCTTTTTTTTGTTGATGTTTTGTGATCAGCACAGTAATAAGTCGTATTAATGTTACAAAAATGACAATGTTTGGATATCTGTTGTTCAAACACGTCGTAAGGTATGAAAAGATCGGGTTGAAATTCGGAATACAGTTTGATTTATAGTCTGGAATAACACATATATGATAGATTTTCTTTACCCAGAACAATAATCAGAACGGAAACTACGCGGGTAAACTCACGGGGCGCTGTTAGTTTTATTTATAAATTAATGTAGGTGCTTTCTGCCTTTGTTTTCATGATAGCCTTTCTGCCACCATGAAAATATGTTATTGTTTGTCGCGTCACTACAGAATTCAAAAGTTGATAGAACAATTTTTGCACATATTGTAATATTATTGTTTATTCGTCAAATTTGCAAATCATCTTTGCACAAATTAAATATAACCGGTAACACTTCGCACTAATTATTTATTTAGAGATGTTTATTTGCGTAAACCGAAAGTTAGTTACGGTACATTTATAAAATATACTACATAGGTTGGATTGCAGGTATTACTTTTATTTTATTTCAAGAGTCGTCCTACTTCTGTCAATCTTTTCCAGCAGTCTTAGGCTAAAAACTCATGGAAAGATTTTCATCCGCGTGCGTCGCGGTTGCGGAACCGCTAATTTTATGTAAAAACTAACGAAACCGCTGATTTTCGTGGCTTCGCACCCGCCGCGGGTGAGATAATCGCCTGCGAACATGGCGAGCGACGGGCGGCAACCGCACGCGTAGCGGCGTACAACTAGTCGTATCTAACTAGTCGTATTCGAAGCGTATCCGTGCCGGTTACTGACCATGTCGAGCTTTTGGGGTTTTTTTTTTCGACACTCGACTTTGGCACGTATATTGAGTCTTAAGGCTAAATTAGCCGCTAAAAAAAGTAGGCGTCCTCTCAAAGGTGCGAAGATACTTCAATTCTGAGCACGTTATACAAAGCACAGATTCGCTCCTGTATGGAGTACTGTTCGCACCTTTCGGGTGGATCGGCTAAGTATCAGCTGGGGACTCTGGAATCTATTGAGAGACGTGTCAAAGACTCATAGGCAATGACAGTCTTGAAAAGACTTCAAAGTCTTGATCATCGCCGCAAAATTGCTAGCTTATCGGTTTTTTATCGGATACACTTCGGAGAGTGTGGTACTGATCTGCATAATATAATACCACCTTGCCCTTTCTTCTATCGGACTTTTCGTATCACCAAAAAAGCGACATCGTTTCATGGTTGATGTTCCAAAAACACGAACGAAGAGATTTGACTCCTCGTTTGTGATAATAACGTCTAGGTTGTGGAATGCGTTGCCTGAGTGGGGTTTCCCCGATAGTTACTATCCTGGTGTCTTCAAATCGAAGTTAATCGGTTTTTTCTAGGTAAGCATGCTCGTCGCTTAGCATCAGGCGAGATGGTGGTCAAGTGCGAACCTATAACAGTTTAAAAAAGTCGTGACTTCCACTTCCAATTTTTACATACAAGTGCATTCTAAAGAAGCTGCGGGCCCGCAACCACAGCGGGCGCGGCGGAAAATCGCTCCATGAGTTTTTAGCCTAAGTCACCAGTCTCCCTGAAGCCGATGCGAGGCGCAGTGCACACGATCTGCATTAGATTACCTCCCCCCCTCGCCCCCTCCCGCGGAGTGCAGTAATCACGCCGGTGCCGTGCCCTACAAACAACTCAATCTTACCCGGGTTTGCATGGATTAGCACGAACCCGCTCGCTCCCCACATTTCGGGGGATGCCGCAAAATTCGCTGCTGAGCGACTTCTCGATTTCTCATGGGATTATTGAAGTAAACTATTCTTTGGACATTAGTAGGGGAACATTTTATGGGTTCGGGTTATCGACATGGTAATGTAGATGCGTAGCGTCTGAGCGGCGACGGAGCAGCGGAGCGGGATGGACATCGAATAAATCGGGATGTAAAGCAATGACATCTTGAGAGTTTCACAGACGGACATATTTGCAGAGTCCGCCTGGGAATGGTGCTATCTTTGCCATTTCATTCTACTACCCAACAGTAATATACAAAAATCTCTGTGTTCTCGTTTGAAGGACAATGTTTCCAGATAAATTAGGGCATAAAAATAAATATCTAATATCAAGTCAAATAAAATATCACCTGGGTGACAAGCGCATGCAGTGCCATGTATTGATTTGGAATTGT
Organism: Ectropis grisescens; assembly: GCA_017562165.1. Taxonomy (NCBI): domain Eukaryota; kingdom Metazoa; phylum Arthropoda; class Insecta; order Lepidoptera; family Geometridae; genus Ectropis; species Ectropis grisescens. Next base: position 298,590 of record CM029771.1, read on the forward strand.
CATAGCTGCGTTATAATGTGCTGTTATGGAAAGGACGTGCAGCTTACAATCAGGCACATGTCCTGCTCGTCTCACAAACTCACTCTAAATTATAAACAAAATCAATTCAAAACGGTCCCTTTTTTGACGATTAGGTTTATATTTTCACGCGGTTTCCCGAGGTTTGCCCCGCGCCCGAACCAAACGCTCCGCAATCTGCATATTACTGAGTTCTCTATAAAAATGGTAATACCGCTCTCAGCTCTACCCCGGCGGTCGCGAGCCCCGCTCTAATGGCTAACTACTGCGCTCGTGACTGTTCTAAGCTGCGAGAAGCTTTTTTTATTTATACTTCAAGTCCTCGAACGTACAGGTCTGTGCTCTTTGTTGCAATAAACATTTGTTTCGTCATCATCAGCTTATCTCACTTCACTGTTCAGCTCTCCCATGGTTATTCAGCCCTATCCTCAGCTTTACGTTCCGACCTACTGCCTGTTGTCTTCCGTAAATCGTCTCTCCATGGTGTCCTACACTACGTATGCCAATCCGCAGTCTCCTCTTAAGAACACGCTGTTAAATACTTGTTTATTTATTAAGAACATACAGCCGCATCTTAATGAGCCTTAATATTTAACATCAAAGACGTGCCAAAAGACTCATAGGCAATGACGCTCTTGTGCGTAAAAGACTTCAAAGTCTTGAGCATCGCCGCAAAATCGCTAGCTTATCGGTTTTTTATCGGATACACTTCGGAGAACTGATCTGCATGATATAATACTACCTTGCCCTTTCTTCTATCGGACTTCTCGTTGCATAAAAAGGCGGCATCGTTTCATGGTTGATGTTCCAAAAACGCGAACGAAGAGATTTGACTCCACGTTTGTGATAAGAACGTCTAGGTTGTGGAATGCGTTGCCTGAATGGGTTTTCGCTGATGGCTACAATCTGTAGCCTGTGTTGGTGTCTTCAAATCGAGAGTGAATCGGTTTTTTTCTAGGTAAGCACGCTCCATCGTAGATCTCATCATCGCTTAACATCAGGCGAGATGGTGGTCAAGTGCGAACCTATTATAGTTAAAAAAAGTTTAAGATATCGGAAAAACATGCAGAAAAGTTGCAAATTAAATGCGCTTAATTAAGCTACTTCTTTTTTCTTAACGGATCTTTTTTTTCTTTTTTCCGTTAAGGTAAAACTGCGGGGCTCTGCTAGAGTAACAAATAAAAAAGTATAATTTAATACGATTATAATAATACTTAATACGAACAGAATATCAGCATTTCCCGAGCGCCGCGACAATAGCTATAGGTACCTAACGACGTGTTATACTACCTGCTAGGTAATCTGCAGCCTCATGAAACGTTACTGCTCTATCAAGAGTATTGAGGAGCTCGTTTAGGGTCTTAATTCTCTATGACCTTACTAATTAACCAAACGCAAATCCTTAGCCATAGTATTTGAAGGAACTACTGGTTTGTGTGCTCCCACTTAGTATTGTTTTCTACCGGTCTTCTCAGCGCTCTGAAAGTGTATTGGTGTTTATAAAACCCGATTAATTATTTAATTTATTTACGATTTATTTACGTTAATTACACTTTCGTTATACGTAAAGACTGTGTAATGCTTTATCTGAGTGGTTTTTCTCTTAGAATCTTGGTGTGTTCAAGCCAAGATTAATGTTTACATTTAGTAAACGCGCATTATCGTAGTCTGCATACTGGCGTAACAGCAGGCGAGATGGTGATCAAGCAAGACTGTATCAATAATTTATTGAAAGATATATGCCGACTTATTTTCACCTTGGCCAATTTCGTAGTGGTAGGGTTATTTTGACGCATTCACCTGGGTAATTATCAAACTTTTCCAAGTTACTCTGCCACGAAATAGTCATTGTAATGTCACCGTGCTATAATTATAAAGGGCAATGTTTCCAGTAAAATTATACAACTAATATATTTTTTACTTTTTTATGTCTAACTTCTTCTGTGTGACATCACATGTAATACTCGTTCAGTACGGCAAGCGAAAACTAAAAAAGATATAGAATACCTTTGGATATGATTTCAATATGCTTCATAAATGCTTTATATAACCGTAAATAAAGTTAATAAGCTTAGAATAGTTACCTTGCACCTCTTGTTCCAGCCCAAAATTCTGAAATAACGTTTATTTAGTTTAGTTTTCAAACTTGTACTAGGGTGTTTGCCGTTCGGCGCTAAAACTGCTCGTCCCATTAATTATTCAAAAAATAATCTGCAATAGCGTAGAACCGCAATTAACTAAAGTTAAATCCACAAGCACACGTGTTTTGATTTGATTACCCTCAGGAATACAGGCCCCGATAATGTCCCGGGTCGCCGCGGCCGTGCGACCGATCCGAGCGACCTTCCGACGCGTCTGAGGGGCGCGGGGAACACCATACACCAACTATTACGGGGAATTTATTCTGCTGCCAGCTAGATCCGATCTGTAAGTACTTAGATAAGGGCAGTAAACCTTGCGAGAACCATTACGAGGTTCTCTAAAAAATCATGGGAAAACGGTCGCAAATATACTTAGAAATGTACAGCTGCACTGCACAACTTGGTTTTACCTTGACCTTGTCTTTTTTGAGTTTTCTTAAAGTTAAAGTTCATTTTACTTTTTGAAGTGAAAACTTCTTTTGACGCGCTCAGACAGATGTTTCGTGGGCTGAATTTGAATTTTAGCGTCACGCTTGGGAATGATAAGAAATCTTCGGGTAAACTCGGAACCATTGCCACTGGCCATCTAGAAGGAATTGTTTTTTTTTTTTTTTAACTTTTATAGGTTTACACTTGACCGCCATCTCGCCTGATGTTAAACGATGATGCGGCCTACGATGAAGCGTGTTTACCTAAAAGAAACCGATTCACTCTCGATTTGAAGACACAAAGATTGTAACTATCGGGAAAAACCCTCTCAGGCAACGTATTCCACAGCCTAGACGTTCTTATCACAAAAGTAGAGTCAAATCTCTTCGTTCGTGTCTTTGGAACATCAACCATGAAACGATGTCGCTTTTTCGAGCTACGAGCATTCCGATAGAAAAAAGGGCAAGGTGGTATTAGATCGTACAAATCAGTCTCACACTCTCCGAAGTGTATCCGATAAAAAACTGATAAGCTAGCAATTTTCCGGCGATGTTCTAGACTTTGCAGTCTTTTTCGCACGAGAATGTTGACGCATTTCTAGATGGCCATGCTCATGGCCACGCCCTCTGGTTTCACCCACGTAGTTTTCAAAATAAGCTATCAAATTATGAGTCATAAGTTTTCACTTCTAGAAGCAATTCCTATGACTGCCAATTTTTTTTAAAATAATTTATAGTCATAAGACTCATAGCGAAAAATTTCTCAATATAAGTGTTGATGTACGTTGTGGCAGAGATCGACCAAAATAAGTGTAGCTGTATTATGTTCAAGAGCTACGTATATTATATGCTTTGCTCACGAATACACTGCGCAATGGATACCAATGTGTGTGCTGGATGTACTAGTAAATTGGAAGATGGTAATTTTTTGACATGTTGTCGCTGTTACTGTTACTTCACTGTTACTTCACTGTTGGTCTCATAACGAAGCTCAAAGTCACACAGCGAGCTATGGAGAGAGCTATGCTCGGAGTCTCTTTGCGCGACAGAATCCGTAATGAGGATATTCGCAAAAGAACGAAAGTGGCCGACATAGCTCAAAGAGTAAGCAAGCTGAAGTGGCAATGGGCAGGCCACATCGCTCGCAGAACTGACAACCGATGGGGAAAAAAGGTTCTTGAGTGGCGACCACGAACCGGGAGACGCAGTGTTGGACGGCCTCCCACTAGATGGACAGATGACCTCACAAAGGTCGCTGGAAACCGCTGGTTGCAGGTTGCGCAGGACCGTTCGTTATGGAAATCTAGGGGGGAGGCCTATGTTCAGCAGTGGACGTCTTGTGGCTGATGATGATGATGATGATGTCGCTGTTACGATAAATACCATGTTGATTGCCTCGGTTTTAAGACACAAAACTTCAAGGACTTGACATGTGAGTTTAAGGAATCCTATGTCTGTCCGCTATGCCGTTGTAAGGAGCGAAAGCCGGGAGACAACACAGACACTCCAATTCGGTCAACAAAGTCGAATTTTACGCCTAAAATGACCGAGACGGCGCAGTCACCGGCCGTGTCTACGTATGTGTACGACAACGTCACTCTTCGTACTAAACCTCAGAGTTCTTGTAAGTGTGCGTGCATATCGGCTGATACCATCCGCGAGATTATTGGGGAAGAATTAAACAAGACGATAATTTATCACTTCAACGAATTGCAGCGGTCACTTATCAGCTTGAGAGAGTCGTTTGCTGTGCATAACGACGCGATGATTGAGGGGCTCACCCGAAATTTCGACGTACAAAACAATTTGTCGAAAGAATTGCGACAGGCAAACAACGCATTGAGTTCCGCCACGCATGACATCTCTCGTCGAATTGATGCTCGAGAGACTCCCGCACTATACCAATCCTGAAGCGCTGAACCGTCCTGACCAGGCTCCACATACGGCACCGGCAGCTTCTTATGATAAAAAACCAGCTCCTGATCGTGAAGATCGTCAACGCCAACGCAATAAGAGAGATGTACTCATATACTCGCCTAACAAATGCGATCAACCGAATGCAATCAATCCAATGCAATCGTCTTGTTTGGGGGACTCCATAGTTAGTGTGCCTAAGTTTCAGCTGGAAAATGAACAGTGCCAGTCCAATGTAATAACCGAGGTAAAATTAAAATTAGCCAAGACTTCTAAGCTTCAGACCGAGGCTCACCAGGAGCCCAAACGTACTTCATCCCTCCGCTGCGTTGCAGGGCCCGCTATTACACCTCTCAGAGCGATTGAACCACGCAAGTACATTCACCTGTGGAACATGCTCTCTACTGCTGATGAAATCAAAAATTATTTAAATGAACTTTGCCCACAAAAACCATTTATAGTTGAAGATTTGAAAACGAAAAATAATTATAAATCATATAAAATTGGTGTGCCTGAGGAGTGCTTCGATAAAATTTTCTCAGTCGATATCTGGCCCGAGAATGCGCGCGTTAATAGGTGGGTGAACTTTAAAAGCGTTCCCTGAAAATCGGTCATTTCGGGGTGGAGTCGGCGAGCCAACCGCCGGGTAGTACGAGTCATTCAGAAATCAGTATATTTTACCAGAATGTGCGGGGTCTGAAAACCAAGCTATTGGATCTGAATAAGAGCTTACTCCTCTGGGACAGCATGCTAGTGGCAGCTACGGAGACATTTCTCAATGGCTCGGTGGAGGATGCCGAGCTCATTCCTGCTGGCTGGTCGCTCCTACGCCGGGACCGGGGCTCACCTGGCGGTGGGGTCTTGCTCGCCGCGGCCCCGGGCTTCACATTGAGGAGGCGACGGGACTTCGAGACAGATGCTGGGGAGGACTTGTGGGCCTCTTTCACTCACCGTGGTCTAATTTTTTATGTATGTGTAGTATATATTAGCCCTAGTGCAACGGACGACGTATACATGAATTTGTTCTGTAAGATTGAATCCTTTATCAGGACTTTAAATGGAAGGATCATAATAATAACAGGCGACCTTAATATGAATAGTGCATCTGTTAATTTAAATAATTACTACGAATTTTTTCTGGAATATTGTGGCTTAATTGACTGTAATGCAATTTTTAACTATCACGGCAGTAAGTTGGATGTAGTTCTAACACGCGAATGCGATGAGTCACTCGTCAATGTTATCGAGGCGCCGGCCGGTGGGGTAGTTAATATTGATAAGTATCATCCTCCCCTTGAAATAGCGTTCACTTTAAATTCGTGCAAAGGCACTGACATTAAATTATCACCTAGTAACATGGAGGTATCTCGCGACTGGAATTTCAGGAAGGCTGATTTCTCGCGTTTGAATAGTTTGCTCAGTGAATGCTCGTGGGATTGTGTGTACCAGTGCAGTGAGGTCCAGACGGCGACTGATGGTTTTTATGATCTATTATATTCCATTTTCGATCAGTGCATTCCTATGAAAAAGCGTTTGAAGTGTGCTTCTTCTAGATACCCAGTCTGGTTCACGCCTGATATCATAGCGGACATGCGCAGAAAGAAATCACTACACAGAGAGTGGAAACTTTATCGGCGTGAGGAGGATTACCAATCCTTTTCTGACCTCAGATCGAGCCTGAAGTCCCGTATGTCCGAAGCCTACAGATTCCATATAGCATCACTTGAAAACGACTTGAAGAAGTGTCCGCAGAACTTCTGGAGACACGTGACTAACTTAAGATCCAGGGGCGGTTTTGAGCCGATTGTCGAATACGAAGGAACTCCTCGTGAGGGGGTCGCGGCGGCTGAAGCCTTTGCCAAATATTTTTCGAGTGTTTTTCTTGAGGATGCACCATCCTTGAATGCTGAGCAGTGTGTACATAAATCTGGCGAGGGCGGAACCGTGGATGTTCCCTATATATCGCCGGAGGATGTCAACACTGGTTTCAATAGACTCAAGGCCAATAGCTCGCCAGGCCCGGACAGTCTGCCGGCCTCTATTCTCAAATCCTGTAGGGAACATTTGACTCTTCCCCTCTGTTTTCTTTTTAATCTGTCTCTAGCGAGCGGTGTTTATCCGCGTCAGTGGAAAATATCTAGAGTCACTCCAATACCTAAGACTCGCAATAAGAAGGCAGTGGATGAACACCGCCCCATTGCGATTTTGTGCTCGCCCGCTAAGGCATTCGAATATATTCTGCATCGTGAGATATATAGACAGGTCTCTCAATATCTATGCAATGAGCAGCACGGTTTCCGGCCGGGTAGGTCGGTAAATACGAACCTGCTCGGACTCGTTGACTTCGTTTCGAGTAGTATGGATCGCGCCTTGCAGGTGGACGTTTTGTATTTCGATTTCCGCAAGGCTTTTGACAGAATTGACAATGACATACTATTGCAGAAGCTCAGTAACATGGGGTTCTCACCTAGGCTCCTCAGGTTTTTTGCGGGTTTCCTGCGGGATCGTCAGCAATTCGTTAAGTATGGAGTTTGTGTTTCTCGACCATACTTTACGCCCTCCGGTGTGAGTCAGGGATCGGTCTTAGGACCATTGCTGTTCCTCATTATGATTAATGACCTGGTTAAAGAGGTAAAGCATGCTAAGTGCTTATTATATGCAGATGACTTGAAGCTTGTCCTCGAAATAAAATCACTGATGGATTGTAGGAGGTTGCAAGATGATATCGATGCTATCTATCGGTGGAGTCTGCGTAACAAAATGTTTTTAACCCTGACAAGTGCCATGTGATGACCTTCGATCGAAAGCGTGTGCCTATACAACATACTTATTTTATAGATAAGGATGCCATGAAACGCGTATCGACGGTAAAAGATCTGGGAGTGACGTTCGATCGGGCACTAACTTTCAATGAACACGTATCAATCACTGCGAGAGAATCTTATCGGCGGCTGGGGTTTGTTTTGCGGAATTCGAGAGATTTCAGTGATCCTCATGTCCTCAAGCTTTTGTTCTCCACCCTAGTAAGGAGTAAATTGGAGACGAGCGCTTGTGTGTGGAACCCTCATTGTGATACTCACATTTTGTCTTTAGAGAAAGTTCAAAAGGCCTTCCTGAGAAACCTATACAGGAAAACGTTCGATTATTATCCCTATTTATATCCAACAGAGTTTTTGCTAGGTCAGCTGGGTTTCAACTCCTTGAAAGTAAGGCGTTCCTTCGGCCAGCTCAAGACCGGTTGCCGGATACTTAGAGGAGCCATAGAATCCCCGAGCTTACATAACCGTATGTGCGCTCTAAGTGTTCCGGATAAATATCTCCAGCGCCGGCCCAATCGGAAACATAATCTGTTCGCCTCCGAACCGAGCCGTACAAAGTCGCGGGATTTTAGTCCATTATGCAGAATTACTCAGGGCCTCAACGCATTCCTAAGTAGCTATCCTGAATGTGACATTTTTTGTGACCGTTGGCCTGATATTTATAATCTTCTTTTAAAATTTTGTGAAAGTAATTTTGTATAATACTTTACTTTGTTTTTTTTTTTTTTTAAGTTTTAGATTCTAAGAATTTAAGATTGCTGTTCTTTTTTTAATCTGACTGTAATTAATTTATACAATTGATACTGACATATGATTATTATTTAATTTAGCTTTAGTTAATCTATAATAAGTGTAATTGGCATTTGTCGTTCTTATTAGTATGAATAAATAAAATAAATAAAGAGAACATGAATAGGGAAAGAGTAAACTCAGATTTGACAAGTGATAGAGTCGAATGGAGGAAACGTACGTGTTGTACCGACCCCGCGTAAAGTGGGATACGGATTTCACGATTTTTCCATGTTTTGCTCCATTATTGCGTAGAATTTTTGTGTGGAAATGTGATCCCATATTCAAATCGAACGTTTGTGGTGATGGCAGTTGATCAACAACGTTTGCTGCTGTGTATTGTAGAATAAATTATCATTACAAAACAAATTCTCTTTTCATGTTAGGTGTTGTAAATCTGAAGGGATTTACAATCAGCGCCATCTATATCAAGGCCTAAGTATGGAAATGGTACCGCTTGCAACAAACATTAGAAGTCCTTACCCTGTACTCCAAAAGTATTTAAAATAATCTTCAAACATCTATTTTGTTAGCCTGTGTGTTTAATAAATTTTTCATTTTTTGTATTTATGATGAGAATGTGCCGAAGATTTACCTTCTATTGCAGGTATACAGATAACGGGAAAATTTTACAATCACATACAGGATTTGACACTTTTTGTAGAATGAGTTTCGCCAATTTTCTTTGTAATACAACATTGCTGTATAAACTTACTACCATTGTTAACGTCATCTTCAATATTGTTTATTAGATATTCTAATTGGGTGTAACGTTTATAGTTTGTAGGGTAGTCGCACATTTCATATACCGCCAACACGGTCGCAGTCCATTTCGCCGCCGCTAATGAAGGCTCAGGGGCGATCGTAAATCTTCTCAAAGCGATAAATAATGGAAAATTGCCCACCCTTGTCACATAGTATCAAATTGTGCTGCTAACATGTCAGTGAGGGTTAAGCTGCGTTTCTGATATCACCGACTATTGGAGTACTTCTTCCTCAGTCATTGAACGTTGACTGTCGTGTCTAGATGCTACTATTTGTCACCTCCTCGTGTTCAATCTAAATTTATTTTAATAAGATTCTTCAACTATTCTCGCAATTATTGGGAATAATTTCGATTGGAATTTCACAATGATCTGTCAAAAATCTATGCTTAAATTCTTTGAAACTGTATATATATTAATTGAATATCATGCGTGGTTAAAAATTGTACAGCTCATCAAACTGCTCCTGCTAATAAGCAACAGTTCTACCGGGTTTAACTAGAACAGAGAAATGCAGCTGGCAACTGATCCAGCATCTCTTACAGAAGAATGCTTACTTCCTCACGGGTTCCTGCCAGAGTGAAAAGATCAGTTGGACTAAGATACCAGAGTGCTACAACCCAGCTTACTGTGAATTGATTGGCATACTTCAAATCCCTTGGGGCAGTATCCCCAACTACCCAGCCCAGAATCAAAACTTTGCCTCAATGGGATGCAAAGTCTTGTTCGGCAGAGATCGCCACATTGAAACCCTGCCTTAACCCGTCATCATAGCTTAGACCCTACAAGTATTTGCGTTTAATTTCATAATAACAAGGATTAATTCGGGTGTCGGTCCGGAGGCGCGGGCCTGGGATCAACAGGTACACACACAGTACTCGGAGCTGTCTCAGCTGGCTCGATGTTAAACCCAGGACAAAGCAAACGAGAGCCTGATGACATGGCTTTTATACCATTAGCTATATTATTATCGCACAGTTTACTTAAAAAAATGTTTGTAGATGGTAGAAACGCCAGTTAAAATGCTGACCGCATTTTATATACCTCTTCAAAGTTGATCAAAGTAATATTTGTACAATATTGCTTGATGGTTGTAAAACTGGCAATGCTCTGGTACTTCTGCTGTGATAAAAGAAAGAGTTATTAATTCGTTTTGTTAGTAACATAGTACTGTCGGCGACTTGCTCTTTTCTTTGAAAAAAATACGAAGTGTTTATTTGGCTTTCGCATGAAGGCGCATCTAGATCACATAAGTATCACATAAAAACAGTGGCGCTTCGGAAGTGCCGACAGAGTAGGAAATACATAAACAATATAATACACCCTTATACGTATATCCACACTTGTGAGTGCAGTTGTTTTTCCGGGGTCAAAAAATGCCAAACATTCCCAAAAAATCCACTTCAATAAAAAATAAGAGAGAGTGAGAAGAAAGACATGCGCCTGATGGCTGATGGTAAGCAACACGCCTGCCCACAACAACAGCACAGTCCCACAGAGCATTTGAACATGAAGAATTCAAACATACTCTTCTCTTATATAAACAGCTCACTAAATGTTCCCAATGCTGGGAACATTCAGTGCCATAATCCACCATGCTGGCCCAGTGCGGGATGGTGGATACCTATTATTCTTTTACAAGAGCTAAAAACTGGGAAACAAAGTGGCATCTATGTTTTCGACCTTACTTTGGAACGTTAGACGTAAATCGTAAATCCAGTTTCCCGATACGGCATTCTGTGAGATATAATATTTGCAGTATTCTTTGATCAAGTATAGAAACCGTGGTATCATTGACGCAAGATCGGCAGAATTCACAATCTAATCAGGAGGTTCAAAACCCGCCTGTACCTCTGAGTAATATATTTCCAAACGCAAATATATGTTTTTATCATCACTAATGTCTACTTTTAATACTGACGAAAGAAAACATCGTTTAGAAACCGGAGTGTTCCTAGAAAGATAGTATGTTTTAAGTATATCAACACTCACCACAACCCCCAATTGGTCTGCGTAGTGGATTAAGGCTTCTATCTCTTTGAGAAAAAAGGCTTTTGAGTCCCAGAATTGGGACATAACGTGGGCTACTCGTACATATGCGAAATCTGGATAAGTCTAAGATTCTAAAGAACGTGCAGTAAGATATCCAAAAGTTTATTTATTTATTTAAATTCATCTTTAGAGAAATTGGTTAAAAAGCGATTTCCATCGTCACTGCAGTTTTACGATTAAATCGTGACCGTCTCCCGTGAAACAATAAGGCCTGCGTTTGTTGGCCGCCGGCGCGCGGAGAGGAGTCGCGCGAAGGAAGCAATAATCGTAAAGAGATCGTATATCCGACTCTTACTGCGTCCGCCGCGGAGCCAGGAACCGGGAGATGCGGTCTTGACCTCTCTGTGACGGGTGAGAACTGAGAATACCATCAGAAAATAACACAACTAAAACTCTCATAGTTTCGTTATACCTAAGTTTTTATCACAAATAAAAAGATCACGCATCTGGCAATGTTCATCATCATTAGCTGTTGGCGATCAACACATCTATGTACATAACTAGTTATAGCGATTTTATAACACTTTGGTAAAATTGTAGGAAGATTTAGTTTAACGGTAAATATTGTGGTAAATTAGGTTTATTTAGTTAGGGTTAGGTAGGACACACCTAATAAATATGGTTTTGCTTTAATTTGATTCGAATATTAGGTAGGGTGTCTATTTATTTCCCTAACTTTAGACATATTTTGGAAAATTTGTTAGTTTATGTTAAATAACTCAATTGTAAGCTAAGGTACCCCCCAGAATGTTAGGTTCATTTATAGACCTGGTCGTGGGCTACATTTAAAGTGGTCATTCATTAGCCTACGACTACGAATGGAAAAGTTATGGCGTAAAATGTGTAAATTCCATAGTGAAAATGAGCCGAAAAGAGGGCTCATAATACGGGGCTCTCTTTTAGGTAAAGGTAAGGGGGTACCTTAGCGATCTCGATTTTGTTCGGAGCATGCTCTTCTCAGCGGCTCCAGTACTAGGAAGAAAAGGAAGAAAAATAAAAGGAAGACTCAAGAATCAGCGTTTCACTACCCCGCTCCCAGCTCCCTTTCAAGATCCGGCCAAGAAGGTCTCGTCGAGCGAACGTCGGGATCGCGCCGAGTTGTCGTCGTGTCATCGTCAAGGGCACGTCGGACACGCTGACTGTCACGCCGTGTGTCACGCCGACTGTCACTCCAAGTCTCACGCCGACTGTCACGCCGAGTGTCACGCTGACTGTCACGCCGAGTGTCACGCTGACTGTCACGCCGACTGTCCCGCCGAGTGTCACGCCGAGTGTCACGCCTAGTGGTACGCCGAGTGTCACGCCGAGGGTCAAGTCAAGGTCACGTCCAGGTCAAGATCGAAGATTGTCCCACAGCAGTTGCAAAGTGAACCCAAGGACGAGTCTACCAGCGCCTGTCGGAACGAGAGGGCACGTACTCAAGAGACCTACTTACAACAGGTCTCTCCCCCACTCGCTGCCGGCAGACCAGGCTCGTCAACGCATAGCGGTCGGTCTTAAGCCGGTCGCGACAGCTGGTCCTTCGAGCCGGATCCACGCCATAGCAACTATCGTGGGACTTCGTCGAAGAAGTGAAGACTTGAAGACATCTGCGCTTAGACAACGGACGAGGTGATCATCGTGCGAGTGGAAACGAAGATCAAGATGCCCGTTACAAGAAGCCAGAAGGGAATAGATCAGCAAGAACGCACGCCGGCTGAGAGAGCATCACGTGGCACCACAATGGAGTCCGGCACGACATCCGGTACTAGAACAGAAGGTACCTTCCCCGTCTGGGACGTCGTTCGAGACTACGACTGGGGCCACAACCGAGGAAGTGAGAACACTGGTAGGAAGTCCAAGTTCGAAGATCTCCGAGAGGCTACAGAAATCAAAGACCTCGTCTGTAGCGTCAACAGCCAGAAGGAAGAAAGAGATGGAAGCACGTGTGGAGTTAGCTAAACGGAAGCTAGAAGAGGCACGAGCTGCGGCTGGGTTGGCAAAGGTTGAACTGGAGATGCTTCAACTGGAAAAAGACGACGACGACTCCGTGATCAGCGTACCAGTTGATCGGAAAGAGATGGTGCAGAATTGGATCAGCGATTCGACGGAAAGGCTGCCAGGGGAAAGTGTCAGAACCGGAGGAGCCCGGCAAAGCACAGACAGCCACGAAAATCGCAGAACCTTCTGCTGATATTAAGTGCATCACTGAAGCTCTACGGGACGTCATCAAGTTGTCAACGAGAAATGTAGCAGCACCTAGCTACATGTTTGATCTCCCACAGTTCGACGGGAACGCTAGCGAGTGGCTAGCTTTCAAGAGGGCATATGAAGATACGGCTGAGAACTTCTCTTCAATCCAGAACATGATAAGGCTGAGGAAGTCCATCAAGGGTGCTGCACGAGAGTCGGTCAAATGTCTACTGTATTCAGACAATACATCTAAAGACATCATGGAAGCGCTGCGCCGGCAATACGGAAGACCAGATGGACTAGTGCTGGCAGAGATGGAGAAACTGAAAAGGCTGCCAAAGATGACGGAGAGTGCTCAAGACGTGTGCGATTTTGCATGTCGAGTGAGCAACATCGTGGCAACAGTGAAGAGTCTGAGAAAGCCTCAGTATCTCCAGTCGCCGGAAATGCTGAAGACGGTAGTGGACAAAATGCCTGCGGTCATACGGTTCCGGTGGTTTGACTTCACTGCTGATACGGAAGATCCAGACTTACTCCAACTGAGCAAGTTCCTGAACAGGGAGGCAGACCGGTGCAGTCAATATGCACTGCAAGAAGCCGTGACCAAAAGCCAAGGTATGAAGAGAGAAGTCACCCATGCCGCCGTGGAACAAAGAGAAGACAAGGAAAACTGTCTACTTTGTCAAGGAAGTCATCGCCTCTACCAATGTAAGAAGTTTACGGAAGCCTCGATCAAGGAACGATGGAAAATTGTATCAAATTGCAAGCTATGCTTCAAATGCTTGCAAGGGCGACATCGGAAGCAAGACTGCCAGAAGCCAGGATGCAGAGTATGCAAAAGGTGGCACCATGAGCTTCTACATGAAGACCAGCAACCTAAAACTACGGATGACAAAGAGGTTACCAACAACATGCTCCAGGTCAATACGGCGAAGACTAAGAAGGCATACTTGAAAATGGTACCAGTGGAAATTTACGGGCCAAAAGGAAGCGCCAAGGTTTTGGCTTTGTTAGACGAAGGTTCTACGGTGACGCTGGTTGACTCATCGGTAGCCGAACAATTGGGGCTACAGGGACCTCGAGAGCAACTCACCATTGAAACAGTTGGAGGAAAGTTGCTGTCGAACAAAAGATCCATGAAGCTCAATATGAAAATTCGAGGAGCTCATCAAACACGGAAAAGGACTATCACCGGGGCAAGAACCATAGACGAACTTCGCCTGACACCTCAAGCAGTAGACAAAGAGAAGGTCAAGATGTACTCTCACCTAGACAAGATCGCGGAGCAACTCTGCTACAAGGAAGAACGGCCCATGTTACTTATCGGTCAAGATAACTGGGAATTGATTGTCTCCAGGGGAACGCGGAAAGGGAAGAAGACTCAGCCGGTCGCATCACTCACCTATCTAGGATGGGTGTTACACGGATGCGACTCGGGGGCAACGAAACCGGTCAACCTCGTATCCTGCGCGCACGTCTTGGCCCGAGATAAAGAAACATCAGATAAGTCCACGGAGAACCAAATAAAAGGCATCCAGAAGAAGCAGGACAACGGCGAGAATTGTAAGGAAAAGGATCTTACGCGGAGAAGATCTTCGAAGAAGAAGAAGAAGATGTCTCAAGATAACTCGATGAAAGAAGCTGCAGAGAAGGTTCTTCGAACAATAGGCCAGAACGAGAGCTCAGAGGAAGATCTCACTACGCTCACGAAGGGGAGGCCCCGTGAGACGTTAAAGTTGAAGAAGATCGACACGATGACAGCAAAGGACCTACCAGGAGACGAACATCGCTTCGGAGAACCGCCTTCATCGAGTGCGGCTATCGACTACCTTGGCCCCACTGTTGTCAAGGTGGGTCGACGGTGTAAGAAGCGAAGGAGAGCCATGTTTCGGCGAGAAGACTGCCTGCCGCGCCTACACCGTGGCGATCCTGTCCTCGCTGTGGGTTCCACGCTGCGCAGAGAGACGGTACTCAAAGGGAAAGTGGTCCGCACCTACACCGGACCATATGGCAGAACACGAGACATCGAGGCCCGCACAAATTGCGGAATCCTACGACGGGCAACTACCTAGGCTGTGCAGTTGGTATCCCCATGGGGCGGCGAGCACGAGGTTCCTGACGTCGAGCAACGGCAGCATCGAGACGACGAGCAACAGGCCTCCGACCGGTGACATCGCCGAGCCAGAAGATGGTGCTTGCGCACGAAGGGGAGGATGTTGGCGATCAACACATCTATGTACATAACTAGTTATAGCGATTTTATAACACTTTGGTAAAATTGTAGGAAGATTTAGTTTAACGGTAAATATTGTGGTAAATTAGGTTTATTTAGTTAGGGTTAGGTAGGACACACCTAATAAATATGGTTTTGCTTTAATTTGATTCGAATATTAGGTAGGGTGTCTATTTATTTCCCTAACTTTAGACATATTTTGGAAAATTTGTTAGTTTATGTTAAATAACTCAATTGTAAGCTAAGGTACCCCCCAGAATGTTAGGTTCATTTATAGACCTGGTCGTGGGCTACATTTAAAGTGGTCATTCATTAGCCTACGACTACGAATGGAAAAGTTATGGCGTAAAATGTAAATTCCATAGTGAAAATGAGCCGAAAAGAGGGCTCATAATACGGGGCTCTCTTTTAGGTAAAGGTAAGGGGGTACCTTAGCGATCTCGATTTTGTTCGGAGCATGCTCTTCTCAGCGGCTCCAGTACTAGGAAGAAAAGGAAGAAAAATAAAGGAAGACTCAAGAATCAGCGTTTCACTACCCGCTCCCAGCTCCCTTTCAAGATCCGGCCAAGAAGGTCTCGTCGAGCGAACGTCGGGATCGCGCCGAGTTGTCGTCGTGTCATCGTCAAGGGCACGTCGGACACGCTGACTGTCACGCCGTGTGTCACGCCGACTGTCACTCCAAGTCTCACGCCGACTGTCACGCCGAGTGTCACGCTGACTGTCACGCCGAGTGTCACGCTGACTGTCACGCCGACTGTCCCGCCGAGTGTCACGCCGAGTGTCACGCCTAGTGGTACGCCGAGTGTCACGCCGAGGGTCAAGTCAAGGTCACGTCCAGGTCAAGATCGAAGATTGTCCCACAGCAGTTGCAAAGTGAACCCAAGGACGAGTCTACCAGCGCCTGTCGGAACGAGAGGGCACGTACTCAAGAGACCTACTTACAACAGGTCTCTCCCCCCACTCGCTGCCGGCAGACCAGGCTCGTCAACGCATAGCGGTCGGTCTTAAGCCGGTCGCGACATTAGCCGTAAGACGTCCACTGCTGAACATAGGCCTCCCCCTCTAGATTTCCACAACGAACGGTCCTGCGCAACCTGCAACCAGCGGTTTCCAGCGACCTTTGTGAGGTCATCTGTCCATCTAGTGGGAGGCCGTCCAACACTGCGTCTTCCGGTTCGTGGTCGCCACTCGAGAACCTTTCTTCCCCATCGGTTGTCAGTTCTGTGCGATGCGGCCTGCCCATTGCCACTGCAGCTTGCTTACTCTTTGAGATATGTCGGCCACTTTCGTTATTTTGCGAATATCCTCATTACGGATTCTGTCGCGCAAAGAGACTTCGAGCATAGCCTTCTCCATAACTCGCTGTGTGACTTTGAGCTTCGTTATGAGGCCCACAGTGAAGGGCCACGTCTCAGTTCCATAAGCCATCACTGGCAACACGCACTGGTTAAAGACTTTCGTCTTTAGGCATTGGGGTATTTTGGACTCAAAAATGTGCCGAAGTTTCCCGAACGCTGCCCATCCGAGTTGGATCTTTCGCTGGACCTCTTTGTCGAAGTTGGTTCTACCTAATTGGATCTTTTGACACAGGTAGACGTATTTGTCAACAACTTCGAGTGGGGTATTCCCAACAATAACCGGTACATACAGGTGTCTGGCAAAATTAATCCCTACCCAATCTAGCAGAATATTTTTATTGTTAATCGCTAAGCACACAGGAACAAAAAAATCTACTTTCAAAAGTGCACGGATTCATTTTGCCACGCTTCTCACCAGCCAGCCCTTCTACCGCCTAACTAAATCAGCTTTCGCTTTACTATTGTCTCTATCATTTTAAGCAGAAAGAAAAGAGAGAGCAATATTAAATAACTTCGATAACAGTTCTAGTTAGGCGGGAGACCCTCCGGTCTGTACCTCCGTGTTGAGGTATTATATAGGAGAGCTATGGGACAAGTGTTCAGCCTGCCTCATATACCTACCCAAGCTTTGCTGCCAGCTCTCGGAATATGAAGTATAAGGAGTGCGTTTAATATATTGGCTACATTAGCGGGGTAAAAATAAAAAACGCTGCGTGTTTGCGTTTTAAAAGAGCGATTTTCTGTAAGGTGCGTTGGGGAAACTCCGGACGGATTTTTGACTAGTTAGCATAGTCTTGCGATTTATTTAATTTCTGGAGATCAATGTATGTCAGATCTCTAAAATATATCTACATTTCTTAACGAATAGACAGAGTATAAGTGTGAATTTTGTCTGTCGTACAGGTTTAATGGTTTTTGTTGTAGACATTTGCCAAAACAAACTTTATCTTTTATGATCACGATAACATATTTACCACCGAAGGGCAAGTTCGGATGGCAATTAATAGTAGCCTCTATTGCTTAGAAGACATATTCCATAAGAAGAATACATCCAATCTTTCACTTTCCAAACTAAATATTTTGCATAATTTACTAATTCACACACACCACATTTCTCATTTGCCGGAGCGATAAACAGAAACTATGGGTCGCGGGATGATAAAATAGCATCCTATTTAATCTTACGTGTGTTTGCAAATTATTCGAAATTAGATAAAAAATAATTCATTTGGTCTTACCCCATATCCGATGTTACCCGAACGCACCTTACGTCTTAGTAACTTTGCTAAACCTGAGCAAATATTAACATGGCATCAAAAGACATTTGCTCATATTTTTTTGCGAGGCGTTGTTGTTTATGTGAACTTGAAAACCTTATATTAACACACATAATGAAGAATACAAGCCAATAAATGCAAAATCTTCCGGACAAATAGCAATAACGAAACGCACTCTCTTTCTCTTCTTTTAATTACTTTACTCTAAAAATGTATCCACTTAATCAACTAGGTACAATGAAAAAAATAAAGTCACACACTCGATTTTAAACATGCATATGAATATTTAATATGTATTTGTGATACCAAATAATATGGGTACCTAAGCCAACTAAATGCACTGATCCAACGAAATATTGAGGTTTCGGAGTAAAATAATACATTATTATTTTTAACAATGAGTATAAAAAACACCAGTTAATAGAAGTTTAAAGTTATAACCAAGATATAGAAATAGGAATTAAGAAATTGTCTACCCATGTAACACACGCTTTGCTCCGTTGTTTTGCCGCCGCGCCGTATCAAAGACACACCCATATATTAGCATGTAGGTGACGTGACCCCGTAAGATTCTCGTCTACCAAAACACGCGGCTAAAGAAGTATTCACTTCAAAAAACTGACGAATTGAGAACTTCTTCCATTATAGAATAAGGGTTAAATTTCTACGAGCTTGTACAAAACCACATCCATAGGGTTAGTAGTTCCGCGGCGGGTATTGTAGTTTTATGAGGCGCTTTGTGCGGGTCTTGAGTCTTGTCCAAGTGATTTTAATATTAGCTGAGAGGAGCCGTTTCAGAGACACGCTCATATTCCAGAGTTTGCTTGCTCTGCTTTATGGGGGGATTTGGCGAACGACTCGTGTTACGCGGTTATTATACCATTTGGAGTGCCAGAAAGCTGGAATAGCTAGTATATTCATGTACCTACCGACATTTATGCACGTAGGTATAAGGTATAGGTCATTACGAGTACAACCATGTTTCTGAAAACAAAAACACTTTGATTTAATTTGTTTTAAATAAACAATAATTATTAATTATGTAATTTAAAAGTAAAACATCAAACGAACATTTTAACATTTAATTAAAATTAAGCTGACAAAGGAACAGAAACAATCAAAGTAGGTAAGCACACAAACATTCCCACTAATTGCTTCAAAATTATTAATAACATCATTAATTTAAATCGATTAATTAAATTAAAATAATCACCGCTCCTGGGAACGCTTTGTTAGCAAATTGCTAGTTGACAAAACGAATGGTTGGACCGCAATGTTGCGGTCGGCAATAATTGAATACATTTATTTTCACGATCTTTATTATGATTATGATTTAAATTGCTGAGTTATAGATAATGAGTTCGATTAAAACTTGTAGATCATTTTCCCGCTTCGATAACATCAAATACAATTGTTCGAATAACGGTCTGATTGATACTCGTAGTAAGCTAAAGAAGTAAAACTGATCGGTATTTTCCTTATCTGTTCGTAGATAGAGTCTAGTTATATTGTCACCGTGAGAACTACAACATGGTACATACCTCTGACTACGCGCTCTTACGCTAAGGATATCTGAATAGGCGTGACGACAGGCAAACTATTTGATATAATTACAGTATTTAAATCACGGATCTAAATAGAATAAAATATGTACCAATTTTAATTTTGATATTTTTTTAGTTTAACTTTATGATCATTCAAAGCTAGATGGGCATGTCCATTTTAAAAGTACGAAATTATTAGAAAATGTATTTACCATTGGATAACCCATTCAATTTCAAGTTAATTTTGTTATGAAACCAGTTTCCTAAACGCAATATTTAATATATCTACCATACGAACTTTACGCGCGACGCATAGAAAATACGATAGTGTGACGTCACGTTTCTGTAACGATTTGTATGAAGCGTTTTAGGAAGAGTCCAAAATTGTGATTTTAAAATCGTGAAGATTACAAAGTAATTCTTTCAACTATGTTTCGGTTATTGAGTAGCCTTTTGACGGCACATTAAATCAAAAATGAGTTGACATGCCTATTATCCAAAGACCGACGAATGTCTACAAAAAACTAAACGATCAAGTCCTCTACCAGTCCGAAGTGGCCAACAAAGTGGTGGCGAAATTATGGCTTTACTATTGGCATTGCCATTGAGTTTGGTAACACCGCCACCGTAGCGTAGGGCTATCTATATACGAGCCAGCGTTTCAGTCACACGACGAGGCGAACAAATGCTTGGGAGAATAATTATTTTCTAGAGAAGAGAGAATTGTAATTTTTTGTAGTAGGTCCATTTTCCCTGGATTAAAAAAGGTTCAAATAGGTATGCGGTATTTATTTATTTATCTTATTTATTTAGGCATACATCGCCACATAATACGTACATGACTATGATACATTTAGTAAAATGCACTACAAACATACCCTGTAGTTAGGATGTTGCGATTAGTATAGTACATAATATTGATATAATATTAAGTGTTTATCAATTAAATCTTTAAAACTATACAATTCATGATATTGAAACCTCTTTATCTTCTAGGTTTTCGTCTATTTTATAATAACACTTGAAAATTAGTATTTGTTTGGGGCTAATTTTAAAATGGTAAATGTCTGTTTCCTCTCTGACACCTTTAGGTAAGTGGTTAAATATTTTATTTAACATGTATTGAGGCCCTTTTCGTATTATTTCAAGTTTAGGTTCTGGAGCTGTAATCTGGTTTTGCCTTCGGCCACTGGTGATGAATGTAAATCAGCTTGGATGTTTTTGTAACAAAAGTTTTTTTTTTTAAGTTTTTAAAAGACTGCTTCTAGAATGTAGGTACATGCATGGAACTGTTAAGATGTTAAGTTGTTTGAAGTGGGGCTTACAACTGTTACGTATTGCCGGTATATAGATCTTAATAATCAATGTAACCCTATGCAATCGTAGCTATAATGGTGGTTATTTTTATTTCGATTATTGGTGATTATAACTGCGGCCTTATCTTATCATTTGGAATGATAAGTGGATTACGAGCACATTCTCCTTTGTTTTGTTTTGATTTAAATAGTCTACATCAATTAATGGTAAATTTCGAAGCTAGTTTACAAGTTTCCGTGGTGTAGCGGTTATCACATCTGCCTAACACGCAGAAGGCCCCCGGTTCGATCCCGGGCGGAAACATAGTTTTTGCTCTTTCTTTTCGTTTCCTAATGTCGTTCTTAAACGTTTCTTAATGTCAATACGTGCTAGTTTACAAGGTCAGTTGGCGCGAAACACGCAGCAATCAAATAAAAAAATACGTAATTTATACTACACAGCTATTTATTCGTATTTTACTCGGAAAATGTGTTGCAATTATATAATTGTTTATAATTATTGTATAGCTTTTGTGGGTTACAATGATCGTATCTATGAATTCAAAACATAATTTCACTTCCGAATTATTTTGTACCTATTGTGGAGTTTATTTGGGAAAAAAATTGTATAATTTGATCCAACCGTTCAGTTAGTTAACGTCTAATTTAAGATTTAGAAGTTAAGATGATACACTAACCACTGTATAGAAAAAAATAGTTTAAGGACAATTTTGTCTCATTGAGATGGATTGGCGACAGGAACGTAATAAATAAAGATTTATTGGTGGCACCAGTGGGGCAACTGCGGCTACTTACAAAACTATAATCTGTGTTTTAAATTTCAACCCGATCCGTTTAAACATTTCAAAGTGATTGAGCAACATACATCCTAACTTTCGTATTTTTAATATTACACACACAGTACATATACTCCCCTAAACTTCAAGTATCTACATCAGAGGCTTGTGCCGTGCGTTTTGTGTCAATAAATCAATCAATCACTCAGGACAAAGCCTTCAATACATTATATATAATGTGCACCGAAATTACCGAGTGTCAGACAAGAATCGGTTCGCGGGGCGAAAGGGTGCTTTGTACTGAACCCTTGTTGTGGTTCAGTCCTCAAAACGAGGGGAAAATCATTTATTTATGAATTTACATTATATCAAATGCTGATACAACAGAATATTGGTCGCTTTTGCATTCAATGAAAAAAGATTTTTTTTTTTTTTTTAACTTTTATAGGTTTACACTTGACCGCCATCTCGCCTGATGTTAAGCGACGATGCGGTCTACGATGGAGCGTGTTTACCTAGAAGAAACCGATTCACTCTCGATTTGAAGACACAAAGATTGTAACCATCGGGGAAAACCCACTCAGGCAACGTATTCCACAGCCTAGACGTTCTTATCACAAAAGTAGAGTCAAATCTCTTCGTTCGTGTCTTTGGAACTTCAACCATGAAACGATGTCGCTTTTTCGAGCTACGAGGATTCCGATAGAAAAAAGGGCAAGGTGGTATCAGATCATGCAAATCAGTCGCACACTCTCCAAAGTGTATCCGATAAAAAACCGATAGGCTGGCAATTTTTCGGCGATGATCAAGACTTTGTAGTCTTTTTCGCAGAAGAGAGTCATTGCCTATGAACCTTTTGGCACGTCTCTCGATCGATTCCAGGGCCTCCAGCTGATACTTAGCCGATCCATCCCAAAGGTGCGAACAGTACTCCATACAAGACATAAAATAAAATATATAAACAGTACTCATCAGTTTTAGCCACGTAGTTCCCGGGAGAAAAGTAGCCTATATGTTTTTCCAGACTATAATCTGTCAATTTCAGCCCGATCCGTTCATAACATTACGACGTGATTGAGCAATAAACATCAAAACATTAACATTAAATTGATAATATTAAGTAGGATATTGCAGCAGTTCCAAGATTGCCACACAATAATGAGTTCAACTGGCAAACTCTGCGTTCTCTCTCCATTGTATAGTATATATTAATTTTCCATAACTGTCGTGTTCATAAGTCGCTTGCTATCAATCCGCGGCAGCCTGCTGTCGGCGGGAGCAGCCGCGACCCCGGCGCCCTGCGACTGTGCCCACCACACACACCTACTCGAACAGGGATACGCAGAAATACACCGAACCGAGACACTAGCCTACACACTTCATGTTGGGTATGATCAAACACCTAGTGAAATAATGTCAGTGAAAAAACAGAAAGTGATTTCAAATGAAAATTAAAATACACTAAATTTCACAGTTATCGTGAAATATACGAATATGTCCTGTAGGGTAGGTCCACATTATTAGGTAGTTTTTTAATTATTAACTTCGACTACCAAAAACTTTAAGCTTCAAAAAAGAAAGATGCTTTTAATTTTATGTTAGTGTTAGTTTTGCAATGTGGCAGTTAGACATCGGGAATCCCGAAAACACAACGTTCCAGTCAACACAGCATTCCTGCCTAACCCTACACCGGTTAGCGACAACACACAGCCCCTAACGAAGGTACCGCCGTGACTTGGTAGCCGGGGTGGGGCGCGGGGTACAAACAACCCCGCTTTTAGCTCCCGACACAAAGGCAGACACCTATCTGCGCTAATTTAGACACAGAATATCATTGTTGTCGAGGACTGGCGAATCATTTTGTTCATAATATCTCGTCTAGTTGTTTGCATGCAACTATGCAATCCATGTTAATTGCATACAGTACAGGGAGAACACCCACTCTCGCCAAAATACACTGCACAACGCACTGCAGTTACATCATACAAATGTTTCAGCATCTTCATTTTCAACAGGCTGAAAATGATAGTACAATCCCTATGGCTTGTACTATCAAGCTTTGCTTATTTTGGGGCCAGATAGAGTTGTGTGTGAATTGTCCTCCAATATTTATTTATGTTTCTATTGATAACTAACGGCCCGTTCCGTCTTTGCTCGGATAGTGTCTTATAAAGACCTCAGAAACCTTTTTTCGGTCACGCACAACAACTTTGCCAAAGACCATCACATAATCAAATGGACGTACAGATATGCATTAATCTTTATCTTGATATGTACAATCTTGTTTGTCTGCGATGGACTCCTACTACTGAACCGATTTTAATCAAATTCGCACACCGTGTGCAATTTGATCCAACTTGAAAAAAAAGATAGTATTTATGGCAATGAATGGTCTCTATATAAAAATATCCGAGCGAAGACGGAACGGGCCTATAGTAACGAAGTCACTATTTTCTTATCTGTGCCTATGTTATATTAATTTACCTATGTATATAGAAGAAGCAGCTGGTACCTATGTGTCGACTTTGATACGGTTACGATAGAGCGTGCTTACACAGAAAAAAACATTCATTTTCGACTTGAAGATACCAAGATTGTAACCATCAGGAAATACCCACTCAGGCAACGCAATCCACAGCCTCGACGTGTTTATTATAAAAACAACCTCTTCGTTAAAGTATTCTGAATGCCAACCATGAAATGCTGCCAACTATTTCAACCATCACACAGATTTATTTAATACTTTTTGTAGCTTTAAAAAGAAGAGACCGCGGGCAGTTGCTAGTATAAGTATCAAAAACTTCCCTCAACGACGTAACGCGACAGCTCCGTCCTTATGTCAGTACTGTGAGTGAAAACAAACGGTCGTCATTATCTGGTTCGCCCATTTGGTTCATTATAACCGCGCGCGCGATACACGACTCTGTGACCACGAGTTAAGGCTCATTATTTTAATTAAGATGTGTTGTTTTGTGTGCTTCAATGGTGTTAGTTGTTTTTATGGTGAAGGAGGTTTCATGTCGCGGGGAATGAGCGGGGCGAGGCGGGGAGGGGGACCCGTGGGTATGTTTTTATTACTATTTTAACTGTATTTATTTAACTAGCGGCATGTCCCGGCTTTGCCCGTGGTACAGTCTATAGAACTCAATAATCACGTACACGTCCAACAAAGAAAAATTTTTGTGAATTTGGTAGTTCCTGAGATTACCGCGTTCAAACAAAGAACCTCTTCAGCTTTATAATGTTAGTATAGATTGCTTGGATCGATTTCTCTTGCAGCTATCAGCTGTATATTGTATGCTGAATAGCATAAATATGTTAGTTTATAAGTTACGATTTGATTTTCGGGTCCTACGCATTTTGCGATAACGCTAACTCACAAGTCCTTTATGTAGTAGACGCACCAAACGCTAGTTACTCGTATTAAAGCGTCTGATTTCGTGATCCAGAGGTCACAGGTTTGAATCCCGTCTGTACCTTTGACTATATTTTCAAGCACGAGATTATCAGCACAGGTATTAATGGTGAAGGGGAAAAATGCCAGTCATAGGGACTACCGATAGTAGTGCAAACTTACACCTAACTCAGAATTTTATAGGTCACTTTAGAAACTACGCGGGTGAAACCAGAGGCCGCTGCTAGTTCGGAATAAATCTACAAAGCATTGTCGTCTAAATAAGTCTTCTAAGCATGGCCATCTGGACTAGACGGCCATGCTTCTAATCATTGCCATCTAGAAATGCTCACGCTAACTAATTGGGCATGGTCCAGAATTCACCCGAAGATTTCTTTCGTTTACGAGTGTGATGCTTAAGCTCACCACACAGCTCACGAAGAATCTGTGTGTGTGTCCGCCAAAAGAAGTTCTCACTTCAATAATCGTAAGAAAACCGGCGTATTCCAAGAACCTAAGAAGGACATTTTTGGTGGACATGTTTCATCTGTCAACGCTAGCGTGTGTGCTAGCATGGTGAGTTATGGCCTTAACTCTCTCTTTGTGAGAGGAGATTCGGATGAGGGAACAAAAACAGCCTACTTATGGTTTTCCACTTTCCTTACATTAGCGACTGCGCAACAAGGCAGGTTGTGAGAGTTTGCTATTTAACATTATAAATACGAAAGTCTGTTTGAGTGTAAGGATAAAATTGTCGGTCTTTCATTCCAAAACTACTGAAGAGATCTAGATGAAATTTGGAACATAGACACGTTCTATATTGCAAATTTTTTTTTTTCTCTGGGTGTATCTGCAATCAGCTTTGCTATAAGCAGATGTGTTGAGTGCTGGAGGCGGGTTTAGTGTGCTCCCCATTAGGAGCGCTACTCAAAATTTAAAAAAGCCATGGAATGTTTCATCAAGCCATCGGCAGTATGTCATTTCTTTTAAGACGTTTAGTGTATGGCAACGTCAGCAATGCAGTTGCAAGTGGATTTGGGTGCAGTAATAGGAATAATATATAGGAATTCCTCAAGGATCCTCATTGGGAAATGTACTGTTTTTAATTTTTATGAATGATTTAGCTAATGTAGATATTGAAGGGAAAATTGTGCAATATGCTGATGACACCACAATTATTCTCACAGAAGAGACATTTGATGATCTCCAAATTAAGGTCAAGGATACTATGTGCAGATTTGGTCTATGGTTCCAAAACAATGGACTCAAACTCAACATGCAAAAAACTAAAATAATGTTTTACAATCCACAATCTTTGAACCATACTCCAATTCCAGTGGTGTTACATGTATGTCGTCAAATATTGTGCGACTTCTAGGTTTCGATATTGACCCAGCTTTGAAGTGGAAACATCATATAGATGTAACCTGCCAAAAAATGGCAAAGGGGGTCTATGCATTAAAGCAACTAAAAGCACTCACTACTCAAGAAAATTTGAAGGAAACATATTATGCATACATTCATTCTGTTTTGTCTTATGGAATAATTTTGTGGGGAAATTCAACTGACTATGAAAAGGTGCTAAAAATGCAAAAACGTGCTATTAGAGTACTTGTTGGGGTAAATTTGATGAAACATGCAGAGAACATTTTAAAATTTAGGAATCTTAACATCAGTCTCTGTTTATATTCTAGAAACACTAAAATATGTAAGAAATAATTTTCACAAATACCAAATTAAAACTGTAAAAGCAAAAGAACGATTAGAACTATGGGATTAATTTTAGAGACTGATAAAACAAGATTAAAATGACGGATAGAGTCTTACCTTTTATCATGGGAAAACATTGTTCAATAAACTCCCTGAGGTTATTAAAAGCATTCCTATTCCTAGCAACGAAAAGTTTATCTACAGCGTCAGGATGCTTCTGTTGGACAAATCCATTTATACAATAAAGGAATATATTGAGAATGACTATAGCCATATGAAATTTGGATAAATTTTAAAAATTGACCATAAATTGTAAAATAATTGATATTTGCCCCTTTACAGCATTTATTCTTTAAGTTATACTATTTAAAATGTAATAATAAGTTATGGTTTCATGTGTTTTTACAAAATGTGTGTTATTTTCGGACATTGACGAGATATGACAAAGGCGCCCTTACTATGTAAACATAATAAGTTGTTGTATTTGACATATCAATAAAAAAAAAAAAAAAAAAAAATAGCCTTTCCCCATAGTTTAGTGAACTGGCTCGTACTTCTTCCGCCACCGTGGTTATATTTGCATATTCATGGATTTCTGTGTTTCGAATGTACCATGGTACATTGCATACGGTACGCAATATTGTATTCTGCATTCTTTGCAACATACTGATGCTAGAGTTGCAGGCACTACCCCACAGCTGTATGCCATACATCCAAACTGGCTTTAAGATGGTGTTATAAATGGTTTATATATCAGTAATTTGTTGTCAGTGGAAAGTACACTGTTTCTTCCCAGGATCCAGTAAAGATTCTTGTACCGAAAATTAAGCTCTTCCCTTTTCTTTTTTATATGATGGTTCCAGGTCAGACGGCGATCGAGATGCAGGCCCAAATACTTCACGCTGTCCCTGTGAAGAAGCATGTTTCCCTCTAAGTATACTGGGGGGCAGTTTCCTTTACGTAGTGTGTAGGTGACTTGTACAGATTTAGATGCACTGGCTCTGCTTTGCCATTTCCGCAGCCAGTCTGATACTTTGTCTAATCCTTTTTGTAAGCAATTCGTGGCCATCTCGGGATTTTTGTTGCTTGCAAGGATTGCGGTGTCATCTGCAAATGTAGCCACGGTTAGACCTTCCTCAATTGGCAGATCTGCTGTGAACATCGTATATAGGACCGGTCCCAGCACAGAACCTTGGGGTACTCCAGCCTTAATTTCATATAGCTTGGAGGTAGTTTCATGCTCCTTGACTTGGAAGAGTCGTTCCGACAAGTAAGGCTGGAGAAGCAGAAAGTAGCTATGTGGGAGGTAACTTCTTATCTTGTACTCTTGTACAAGATAAAATGTTGACTGCCCATCTCAGTTCCTAGCTTTTACAAGAAGACTTGGTATTCTAATAATGGTATTCAAATCTAAAATGAGAGACAGTTTATTATATAATTAGCGGCCAGAGAGAATTAGACCTAAAAACTATTCAACCTTATGAAAATGGTAGAGGTTGCTAAGCAATAGTGAATGTTTGAAATGTGATGACATAAAGTAAATAAATAAAATTTTCAGAAAAACGTAGTTTTCTACAGTTTAAAATAGAAATAATACATGAAGAATACTAATATTATGATCAGAAAAATATGCTTTATCGTGAGGACACGATAGAACAGATATTAGTTGTATGAAAATTCACTATGTAAGTACATAAATTTCTACATAGTCTCATGAATGATGATTTTAGTAGGAAATGTACGCTTACATATTGTTTAAAGCCAATATGTAACGTTACATTATTCCCCCCGAAGACCCTCGTGCCAGACCCGGTCAAAGGCCTGTTGGATATCCAGAAACACTGATGAACAGTACTGTTTTTCTTCCAAAGACTGTCTGACTTTATTACACACTCTATGAACTTGTTAAGTTGTAGAGTGGCGCTGCCTGAATCCAAATTGATGGGTGGGTATAGTACAGTTATTTTCCAAGATTGGTAGAATTCTTGCCAGCAGTAGTTTTTCGAATACTTTCGAAAGTATTGGCAATAGACTAATTGGTCTATATGAACTCAGCTCTGTTGGTGGTTTACCTGGCTTGTGTACCATCAATATTTGCGAAACCTTCCATGAGAGTGGATAGTGTTGGGTTCTCAATATTCCGTTGTAGAGTGACGTTATGAAAATAGTTGCCTTTTTAGGGAGATGCATCAAAACCTCTTTGGTTATTAAATCAAATCCAGGGGCTTTTTTATCTTTCAGATTGCCAATCATTCTCCAGACCTCCCGCACGGTGATAGGAGAAGGAGGACAGGCCATCTGTAAGTCCTGTTTCAATGTCTCGTGGACATGTCTTTGAAATACCATATCCATAGCATCGTTCGGGCAGAAAACCTTGGAGAGATGTTCGGCAAATGCATCGGCTTTTTCTTGGGAGTTTCTAGCCCAGCTTTGACTAGTTCTGATAGGAGATGAAGCAGTCAAAGGCCTATCGTAGTATTTAGTGACTTTCCACAAGGAATAATTAGTAGAGGCAGTAGCTGTCAACGATTCCAATTGAGCTTGAAGGGTACTATCATTCCAGGATTGTAACAAACATTTCAAGTTCCTTGCAGCTTTTTCGAAGTTGCTCTTATCCTCCTGGAGTCTACTTTGGTGCCAAACTCTTCTCAGTTTTCTCCTCTTAGCAATTGCGCTTTTGATTTCAAATGGAAAGTTACAACCCCTGTGATTGGTAGAATGTTCAGGAGTATTGAGCCAGCAAGCTTCTTGGATAAGTTTGGTTATATACTCTGTTGCTTGATCGATTTCCTCTGGTGTTTTTAGGGCAATTTTAAGTGTTATTTTGTCATCTATGTACTCATTAAAGGACATCCAATCAGTGAATCTGTTGTATAGACTGGGACGTGGAGCATATTCAAGTATTTTAGAACTTACTGTCAACAAAACTGGCGTATGATTCGAAGATCCCTCATAACATGGCTCAGGTTTTGTGTAGAGCTTAGACATACCCTTTGTTATGAAGAAATCAATGAGGTCAGGAATTTGTGCAGCGTTAGTTGGCCAGTGTGTGGGTTCACCTGTAGATATGGTTTCAAGCCGATTCTCATCAACACTTAGTTTCAGATGTCTGCCTCTAGTGGTTATTAGTCTGGAACCCCAGTAGGTATGCTTGGCATTCCAATCACCTCCCGCCAAGAATCGATTTCCTAGTGTGTTAAAAAAGTGTGAGAACATGTTATTGTCTATTTTATGTTTTGGTGGACAGTACACAACAGCAATGCTTAGTAAGCCACTTTTGTCTTCTACAGCTACAGTTGTAGCCTGGATGTGGTCTGTTTGGTATTTAGGCATTTCATAGTGTTTTAAGGTTTTCTTAATAATTACTGCTGTTCCAGCATGGCTTGTTCCATCTGGATGACATGTATGGTAGCATTGATAATCTTTAAACTGGATGTTTGTTGATGCATTACAGTGGGATTCTGATATTAGCAGTAAGTCCAATTGGTGTAGCTTCATAAACGCCTCTACTTCATTTTTATTGGGAGCTAATCCATTTATGTTGTGAGTAGCTAGTCGCAGATTCGAGATCGCTATTGCAAAATTGAGAAGAGAACCGTGCTCGATTAAAATTTAGACATTGACTACACAATTTCAGACTATAACCTAACTTTGTTACAAATTTCACCACGATTCGTTGAAGCTTTTCTACGTGATTGTACCATTGTACCGACGCTATTTATAGGTTCTTGAATTTCTTTTCTTTCTAGACTTTTCTATTTGTAGTATTTCTTTAAGTTTATTGCGCCAGCCCAACTCGCACTTTATCACTTGGCTTTGTTCAATATGAGAAGCTCTTCCCAGTAGCTCCCACAGACTGCAATAAATTGTATTTCAAATGCAAATACAATTGGAATCGAATTGCGATATTAGTCAGGCTTCTGTAGATCAATTGTTGCAGCGAAGCTTTTGAATGCCATTTCTCATTGAGTGCACGCTCGTAGTGAGGGGACGCAACGAGTGTGAGACGTTCGGTGGGAGTCTGTGACGTGGTGCGACAAGAATTTATGACGTGAAGAGACAGAAGTTTGTTACGCGATGCGACAGGTGTTGTGACCATACTCATTAAATCGCACTCAAAGAGTACATCTTGTGCGATAACTAGAGAAAGGGAATCTTAAAAACGATCTCGGTTTGAACTGACCCCAGTAGGGAAGACCAAGGAACGACCTGGCGTTTGCGATAGGAATACACTGTGGCGAGGAGGACACTGAGGAGACTTCCAAGGAGGGACGGACGAAGGGGCAGCGTCTGTTTCGTGACAGTTTTCGCGTTAACTGGTTTCGATACGAGTATGACCAATTATCTGATTGTTTTACATATAAAATTATTTGCACAAATAGGTTAGATATTTTATAATTTATTTTTTCTTTGTATATATATGATGATAATAAATATATGTCGGGGAGACAGATAGATCGCCCGACATCAGTGAGGGCGGATCAGCCATTTTCCATCACGTGAGGTTATGCCTGGTTTCTTCAGTTGCGGGTTTATTGAAACCAATAGTTGATATGAATCAGCGGAGTTATATATTCCGTTTTACAATTTATTTGATACAAATTAATCACAGGCAATTAAGATTGAGATGGATTTAGAAAGCAACAGATTTGTACGCGAGCTCAACTGACGTTCACCCACAGAGATAGAATGGCATAGAGAATATTGTCGTCAGGATTTGTGTACTAACCTTGTTCAACCTTGTCAACTCACTTGTTAACGTCAACCTGTTACAACTTTACTTCTCAACGCCATTCCACTCCAATGTAAGCGACCGGTGTTGCCGCGTACGACCCTGTTCGAGTAATACTCGCTCTAAATCTGTACACAATAATCATAAGGGTACTCTGCCCCGTCATATATAATGTTACCGTAAATATATTTTTTATTTGTGTGTTACTACTGTTTAATAAATTTAAGTATGCACGTAAATATCTAATAATAATAGAAAACCACGGTATATATACAACTTTGAAACAGACTTCTAGATTAGAAAATACTGAACACTGAGTGTATTCGTCATTTCACTTTTGTATTTGTTCAACGACGCGACGTCTAAATACAGACAATACATACATTTGGTACGTCTAAATACAGACAATACATACATTTGGTACGTCTAAATACAGACAATACATACATTTGGTACGTCTAAATACAGACAATACATACATTTGGTTTCAGCACAGATTGCGGTTTTAGTAATGCAACCGTGAACAACACTCACACTTTCTGCGTCTGCTATCGATGACAGCTCCTCAATGGACTTCAAATTGACTAAAACAAAAGTTTTCGCCTTCATACTCGACATCTGAAAGTGTTTGAAAGTATCTAGGACTCATTTCACAAACAAGTAACTTGTTATTTGTCAATCAATTTAGCAATCACAGATTAACTGAAACAAAACGTTCAGTAATCTGTGTTAGCAATATTTAAAGTATTCAATTGTATCAGTGTAGTGATGTTTTAAAATACAAATTCCCTTTGAATGGCAGCCCTAGACACCCTGGACGAGATGCGACGCGACGTGCTGCGACGCGACACAACAAGACGTGATGCGACGCGACATGCTGCGACGCGACACGCGACTCGCGCTTGTGATTTCATCCAATACTTCCATTATTCTGGTCGATTGCAACTATTTCTTTTCACTTTGCGAGGAATATTTTATAGAACGTTGTTATTGAACAGAAACGTTTCAACTTTTCTACTAGAAAGGTAACATTTTCAGAGAGAAGAGTTTTAAAATAAACGTATCATTTATTGGCCAATATTTTTGAACGAGCAAGCCTGTTACTAACAAATTAAAAGTAAGTAAATTAACACAAAACCAGCACCACAGCAGGTCTTTACACAAACGACACAACTAAGGTTCTATCTATACAATATTATAAAGCTGAAGAGTGTTTTTGTTTGAACGTTAGGATATCGGGAAAACTGGTCCGAAATGAAAGATTATTTTTCTATTGGATAGTCCATTGAGAAAGGCTATAGGCTATAGAACATAACGCTACTATCAATAAAAGCGGAGCATGAATCAAGAGTGTAACAAAAACGAGAAAAAATAATCCTTTTTGAGAGTTTTCGTACCGTGTTTTGACATGAGAGCATGTGTCTCAGATTGCGTCACTAAATATAATCAATTTTATTTCTAAATCTGAGTTGGTACGACCAATTTCCGATAGGTGGATAGATTGATAGGTGGCGTAGCAGGTAGCTGAAGAGGTTTTTTGTTTGAAAGCGATATTCTCAGGAATTACTGAACCAATTTCAGTAATTCTTCCCCCGTTTGTTATGTACGGGATCCCGATGAATGCTATATATTGTACCACGGGCGAATCCGGGGCGGACATCTAGTTAATTAAATTCCGAGGGCTGGCATTTTTAGGTAGCTATTTGAAGGAAGCTGATAACTGGTCTCATGGCTCTCTTATAGCCCCAACAACGAGGCGCAGACCTGGCTGATGAGGAGCGGTGCAAACCGAAATTATATATTTAAATGTTTCTTTTTAATAATATTTTTTAACACCAAATTTTGTATAATTTGTGATTAAAACTGTATGAGCCCTTAGAATAGTCGATTATCGTAATCTAGTCCGTAGATAGGAAGAGGAATCAGCTAGCGTTATTTACACACAAAAACGTAAAACGTACGTTGTTGTTACGTCTCAATGCCTCAACTCCTTAGCCGATTGAAACGATATTTTTTTACAGCCAGCCTGAGAAAGGCCTGTGAAAGCCTGCTTTTTATTGGGGAAAAAGGTTCTACAGAGTTGAAAAATGATTAATTACAAAAATTAATAAATAAATATCGGTGGACAATTCACACACAACATCATCTGACCCCAAACTAAGCAAGGCTTGTACTATGGTGACCAGATAGCTGAAATAATACGTATATAGTTTTAAATACATACTTATTATACATAGAAACACCCAGAACACAAAACGTACTTCATTTCAGTGTAATTAAGTTTGTGCAAAAATTATGTATAAGGGTTAAAATGTCTCTTATCAGTTTGGGAAACCTGTTATAACCAGTAACTGTATCAATAAAACACTCCTCTTATATCGACCATGGATCCGACCCGGCGGAACATGAAATCGTTTTGAAGATCCGGATAAATTAATTAAATCGTCCCGCGCCCGGGTCCACTCGTCCGGAAATCTTCCCGCACGAGTCTCCACCTCTTATAAAAAGGTTCATGCGAATGAAAGTTAATAAAAACCTGGTCAAGTGCGCGTAAGTGGACGGTACCCGGGTTCCGTACGCCCTCGACGTCCGTACCTACACGCTTGAACGTAATTTGACTTCACCTGTCAGTGTCAGGAATATGGAAAATTGTCCGCTTGTCGTAGAATGTCCGTTTTCCTAACGGTGACCGGTGCTCGATGTACTTGTAAAGGTTTCACATTTATGTAACTTATTGATTTTTACGAAGGATTGTCGATATAGGCAAAAATATTTCTCCAAAATTTTTTTGAGATTTTTTAGCACTCAATGTTTTTCAATATCAAAAAAAGGTTTTTCAAGTGAAAACTTCGTTTGGCGCACCACAGAGAGATCTTTCATAGGATGTGAATTGGGTTCTAGCGTCACGCTCGGGTATGATAAGAAATCTTCAGTTAAACTCAGGGCTATGGCCAATGGCCATCTAGAATGCGTCAGCATTTTCCCACTGGCCATCTAGAAACTGACAGTGACTGAACTGATTGAATTTCATGGCCCATGGCCACTCCCTCCGGTTTCACCCGCGTAGTTTCCAAAGTAAGCTATCAAATTCTAAGTTATAAGTTTTCACTTCTATCTGCAGTTATAATTATCGACAATATTATTTTTCTTTTCATTTCATTAATTATTATAGATTTTTTTCAAACCTTAGCCTCCAAACGTTCTGAAAGTATTGCTGAAAGCAGACACAAAAACCCATGTTTGTAATCCTAATTATCTATCGTTTAATTTTCTACAGACTTGCGTGTGTTCTCTAGAGCTCTACAGATTTTTTAGTAAGCTTCTACGACTTTGCCGAGACGTGTTTCTTTAACTCGACTCACTATTTTGTTTAATCATGTCAAGGACATTATAAAGTTATGAAAATTCTCGAGAAAGTCATCGAGGTAAGGCTAAACGAACCATATTCCTAGCTGGTTAAAACTTGAAACTATTCTACGACAAAGTACGAGTACATTGGTCACACGATCAAGATTCGAATCAACTTTTATGATAAAGACCCTTAACCGTTCCCCGAACAGATACCGGGGTACTCCGAACGGGATAGAAGTTGCGAAGAAACTGAGGCGTAATTTATGCGAGAGAGAAACGATCATACCGAGACACGTCCGACTTTTATCGTTCTTTCAATTGTAGCAAAACGGGCTCGCGCCACCGCTCAAGACATCCCACGAAAATACTGCACAACATTTTTTTGGATAGACACTTACGTTTCTTCCTACAAAATACGCCAGTGGCGCCACTATCAGCGGTATTCAGTCGGTACGCAGAGTGTAGATCGGCCCGGACGGTGCGGTGAAATATTACACGTAACTCTCGCAGATAATTTTCTTGCGAAATGTGTTTCGTTGTATCAGAGTTTTTCAAGTTTTTCGCCAAATGAATGTGGACTTTTAAATCGTGGTGTCAAGGACTATTGCTGCACAACTGCTCAACACATAATTTTGACTTGTCCAAAGTGTAATTTTGTTCATGATTTCAGAGTTGGTTCTATTGCAAAAGTTGTTCCTAAAAGTGAGTAGGCGCTTGACTACACAGTACAACTTGAGTACACCGCCCGCTCTTCGCGTTTACAAATTTGGCGTTTTGCCGCCAAATTGGTCAGGTGTCAGGTTACACAAGTGCGGTGTTTATGCTTCGGCATATGAAGTGCCGCCTTACTTGTACCCGTTTGAGCCCATTTACTTTTAAGAGCGGTTCAAGACGCTTCTAGCGGTGTCGTTTATTTATAATTATTAATGAACTTAAAACTAACATTGTTGACACTTGAGGAAAAAAAATCGCGATTTCTCTAGTCTTACAACTATTACATTAATAATTTATAAGGGATACAGTAGTTTTATGGGTTAAATGTGTTGTACACGAAATAAAAAACTCGAAACACCAAAAAACTGCATTCGATTGCACAATTTTTTTCTCAGATTTCAGAGATCAAGATTTTCAGCTGATTCTGCAGAAACACCATACCTCGATTTCAATCGATTCTGTCGTATTTTGCCTAAATATTGAACTACTTTTAAACCTACTCCTCAGCCAGGCCTGAAGGTTACTCTGCCACTCAGCCTACAGATTTAGTGTTTGCCCGCCGCACCTGAGACTAGAAATCTTAAGAGAAGTGCCGCGTTACTGTGCTCTTCATCAATAAGGTCAAGGAATGGTCCCTATTTCTGAAAAAGTAATATTTCGCAAAAAAAAATATCATGGTATCATAAAACACTACGTAGGAACGAAGTTCCTTCAGATGGCATAGAAGCAAATAAATTTGCAAAAAAAATTGCTTAATTTTGTTAAATGATCACTTCTGTTAAATATTTTTCTTACTGTTTCAATCGCACATTTTCTTCAGTTTGGTCGCACAAGAAAATCCGTATCTTCTCCAAGTCTACCGTCTGGTGCTTCGTTCCAATAAAAACTGTTTTTTTACATCGTGAAGTCAAGTCCGACCGAACAGTTTACCTACAATGTTTACGCGACGTGAGATAAAACACAGTTTTCCTCAATCAAAGATGTCAGTACTTGTCCATAAAGAAAATCGTTCACAGCGAGTGTGTCACAGTGTGCAAGTGTGTCACAGTGTCCGAGTGTTCGCCGACAGCTACAACACACTGACGAGCAGAGAGCAACCCTTGTCAAGGCCCAGTCGTCATTTCACGGGTATCTTGTCCCTGCACCCAATTACAAAGTGATTGACCACCCACCAGCGACACTAGACTCCTCAATTCCAACAAATGCCATCCCAGATTGGGTCTGGTTTCCCTGGACGGTGCAGGGGGCATGTTTGGTCGAATGCCCCATTTGATTGGCCGCTTGTGCCTCGGACCGAGTTTCAATAATGAAGTGTTGGCTGTAAATAGATTCAGGGATGTTTTGGGATTATGTCCAGATTCTGGTAATGGTTGCCGATATCTCGAATAATGTACAGTAAATACGTAACTATTCAACTTTGGTACTCATTACTTAGTGATTGTTCGCGTAAATAAAGCATAGGCAGTCCACTAAATGTTCCCACTGCTGGGACTCGGGGCCTTCTCTCGCAAGGAGAGAGTCAAGGCCATAATCCACCACGCTGGCCCAGTGCGGCAGTGGATGACACATGACCTCGAAAGATTCCAGGTACATAACGGTTTCCTCACGATGTTCTCCTTCACCGTTTCTAGTTAGCGGCATTACGCACATGAATGAGAAAAGACAGTGGTGCGCGTGGGATACGAACCAGGGGATCGGAAGTTGCGGTTCGCTCGACTAGACGAGCCGTAACTTAAAATAATTATCAAAACGGCTAAATTGCTTTTAACTTTAATAAAATACATCATGTCGGCGTGCAGCTCCCGATGTCAGCTGGAAACGCGTCAGGTGCAATATATTCGCTATTTTCCGCCGGCTCCCGAGCCGTGCTGTCACAACGTTCTCAGTATTAAAAAGCTACCAAAATATAGCTACAGCTAAGAAATGTATCTTTATACGTACCACTACTTATCTACTTCAACGCTGAAGAGTTGCTCATGTTATATATACCAAGCACAGATTTGCCATTTTCTTCGTCGGCGTCGTACAAATGAATTTACATTGACTTCGTCGTACATTTACTTAGAAAACTAACCAGAAGTGCAGGCAAGAATTGAACGTACCTTACCATTTTTTAACCCCCGACCAAAAAAAGGGGTGTTATAAGTTTGACGTCGATGTCTGTCTGTCTGTGTGTGTGTCTGTCTGTGGCACCGTAAAACGGATGGGCCGATTTCGATACGGTTTTTTTTATTTGAAGGTTAATACCCGTGCGAATGTTCTTAACTATATTTGGTTAATATCGATTCAAGATGGCCGCCTCCACAAAATGGCGTACAAAATATTTCTTCACGACCTACCTCAATATGGGTATCAAATGAAAGGGCTTGACTAGTAGAGTACTATACACCATAACAAATTTAAAATTCAAGATGGCCGCCACCACAAAATGGTGAATTATATTATTTGTTTCATTACTACCTCGATATGGGTATGAAACGAAAGGGTTTGACTAGTAGAATACACTAGTGCAATCACTACGACAAATTTCAAATCCAAGATGGCCGCTTCCACAAAATGGCAAAATACATTTATTTTTTCACAGCTCCCTTAATATGGGTATCAAATGAAAGGGCTTGACTAGTAGAATGTTGTACAGATAACAAATCTGAGGTAGTCGGGGGTTAGTCAACATTTTTTATTTTGTTCTTATATTCGCACTGTCTAGCCTCTAGACCACCTCGGCTTTTATGATACATTGGCACGATAAAGACTGTAACTACAACTAGTTACAGTCTTTATCGTGCGATCCTAGATCATAAAAGCCAGATTCATATTTACTCAAATATTATTGAACAATGTCAAATAAGACATCTTTTCGTTATTTGTGACGTCTAACGAACTCAAACAGAGCTTGAGCTTGAGTTAGATTTCTTAATGCAACAAAAAAACTTAATGTGGTTACACATTTGGTTTCATTACCATATTATGTATGTATTTTTTAATCACAGGAAGTTTGGTGGAAGGTAGAGGTTCAGGAATACGTTAGCGTTACAGCTTCGTATCCCTGTAAATGTTCAGAACTGTGGATGATATTAAGCCAACGGTCCATTTGAGAGCACATTCAACGATGAGCTAGTAATGGACCGTTATCATTCCATAAACAACCATAATTGTATAGTAATATGACTCAATAAACATTGGCCATGATCCTGAATCCGAGAGCAGACCCCGTACTATGAGTTGAGTCTACGACGAATTGAATAGAATTTCTTACATACATTTTTAACCCCCGACAAAAAAAGGGGGTGTTATAAGTTTGACGTCGATGTCTGTCTGTCTGTCGGTCTGTCTGTCTGTCTGTCTGTCTGTCTGTCTGTGTGTGTGTCTGTCTGTGGCACCGTAGAGCTCAAACGGATGGGCCGATTTCAATGCGGTTTTTTTTATTTAAAAGTTAATATCCGTGCGGGTGTTCTTAGCTATGTTTGGTTAATATCGATTCAAAATGGCCGCCTCCACAAAATGGCGGACAAAATATTTCTTCACAACCTACCTCAATATGGGTATCAAATGAAAGGGCTTGACTAGTAGAGTACTAAACGCTATAACAAATTTCAAATCCAAGATGGCCGCCACCACAAAATGGCGAATTATATAATATTTTTCACAACTCCCTTAATATGGGTATCAAATGAAAGGGCTTGACTAGTAGAATGTTGCACAGATAACAAATCTTAGGTAGTCGGGGGTTAGTCAAAATTTTTTAATTTTGTTCTTGTTAACACGTGACTATCTGCCCCGACACTAAGCAAAGCTTGAACTATAAAAGCCAATTAGTTGATACAAGGTTAGAACTATATTTAGATAATTTTGAACACATACTTACGTATTATGCATGCAAAACACACAGAAAACATACGTATTACGTAACACTAATATTTGTCCTGGGTGGGAATCGATTCCACGATCTATTAACCAGTAAGCAGACCCACTACTAATTATGAATAGGTACGTGATTTATGTTTTCTTGAGAACACAATAATTGAAACTACTTCGACGAAATATCAAATCAAATCAAAATCTTTTTATTTCAGATATCTCAGATCCATTTACACATACAATAATATCATTTCCATTACATACTTAAATTCTATTATAATTATTTCGATTATTTTATACCATATTAAAATTAAATTAAAATTACACAATTAAACATAATGTCAAAATTAAAAAGAAAAATTACAAATTATATTTAAATTACATTATAGAAACATTTGGCACACATAAATTCGCAGTCCCTCTTGTTTCCGCTGAGAGCAATTTCGGGAACTTACATTCTACGAGTATATTATGTTATTCAATCATGTTAATGAACATGCTTACAACGAAAACGTAAAAAGAAAAACACCAATGGACACAATTCGTGAACTACGATTTCGAATCGCCTCCTACTAATTTCATAATTGTCAGTTTGGATGTTTTTATCTCAATCACGTCAGCACTTCTGAACGGATCAGGTTGAAATTTGGAACACAGAATATTCTCGAATACCACGTAGGCTACATTTTACCTCGGTAAAACAACGGGAACGGAAACTACGCACCTAAAACCGCGTGGCTAGTGGGAAATGCGATTCCCGTTCGAAAACGAAAACGACCATTCGCTTCGTAAAACGATCGCAATAACCGTGGTACGGGCCCAGGGTATGATAATAAGCCGTCACTCCAGCGCGGTAATAAAGTTAGCGTCCGTCCCCCCCGCACCCCCGCCGTCTGTTTAGGAAACAATTAGGTGTTATTATAGGCCCTAATGGGAGGGCGCCACCCCTCCTCTCGTGCGAGTGCCTGCTGCACAAGGTAATGGGGAATTGTCAAAACAAGGACGCTGCGGCTTGCGGTCTCTGCATTGTGCTCGTGGAAATGTCTGCCTCGGAGCCCTGTGGAATTCAAAGGATAAAAATCCATTAAAGCATAAGTATATTGCTTATTAAAAAAAAATTGTCACTTGTTCGGTACAGAGAAATTTATTTTCACCGAAAATTTCATAAAAAACTAACATTGAGTCTAAATACACAAAAGTAAATTTTATTTTTTTGTTCTTATTTCAAAAATCGCCTCATCAATTTCGATAAAATTTATTAAGCACCACCTCCGTATATTCCATATATTATCTACCAAACAAAAAAGAACCACTAAAATTGGTTCACAGTTGGTGGAGCTATCGCATTTCGTTAAATTTTAAATACTTAAAAATCCTAATTAATGTATACCGTAAAATACTGGAAAGCTCTTCTGACGTCGGCTTTATTCTAAACACAACCCGGATTTTCACAACACTAGAGTGAGTAGTTAACTCAT
Source organism: Ectropis grisescens (assembly GCA_017562165.1). Lineage (NCBI taxonomy): Eukaryota > Metazoa > Arthropoda > Insecta > Lepidoptera > Geometridae > Ectropis > Ectropis grisescens. The sequence goes on from CM029771.1 coordinate 339,428, forward strand.
GGACAAGCGTCTTGGTGCTCTTAGATCAAATCATTGCTTTCCATCAGGCGAGTTGTATACACACGGCGGCTTGTTTCGACAAACACAATGGTCACTACAGAGCTTCACACAGTATCATAAGCATCATTTGAAGTATATCGTAGATAGTTAGCAGTCAAGTGCCAAGCCTCGTAAGCTCCAGCAAAGCCTTACGAGGCCCCGTGTCTATCCAGGATATATCCTCTTATGTTGTCTGTAGACCTGAATCCAATCTCTGCATCAACGTACATCTTGTGTTAACATCGTCCCACAACTCGGCTACATCGCCCGCTTGTTCATGTGTTGCTTATATCTTACAAGCGTAGGCGAACCAATGGTTGTTCTTTGGGAGGATAAGTTTTTAAGTTCCTCCCTAAATAATTAGTTTTCAAAAACCAGTTTATTTAACTCGCATAATTATAATAGGTTCCCGTTTGATCACTAACTTGCCAGATGGTAAGCAACGGTGTGGTCCAAGGTGATGCACACTGACCCACAATATTCATTCTGACCGTGAACTTGGAGCTAAGAAGTAATAAAGCCGCCACTAAAATAATTTCGTACGATTTTTTAGGATACAGGAATGCATTAGCCCCTGTATGAAGGCTGTTGCAATTTTACATAGTGGGTTTGACGCCAAACTACGTCGAGGGTCCCGTAACCAATCCTACAAATCTTAAATATGGACATTTTCAATTAGGGTGTGTTACCGGTTATTATGATCACGGTGCCGAAATGAAGACACAGACAGTAAAGACCTTCTACAAGTTTAAGGTCGCGTAGAGTGCTATGGAACGAGCTATGCTCGGTGTTTCTCTGAGGGACCGTATAGGAAAAAAAAAGTTTACGATCTAGATTGTTTACGTAGCTCAACGTATTAACAAGCTGAAGTACCAGTAGGGTGGTAATTTCTGCCGTAACACCGATAACCTGATATCCTCGTAATATTCATTAGATATATAGCTTGTAACCGCCACATCGATTGAAACTCCGATATTTCTAAATTTCGCTAAATTTTCTCAGCAGCCTCGTAATGAATTGGCGATCGAAGGACAAGATCTTAAGCTTATGAAGTTCATCAATCGAGTGATTAGAGCAGAGTCCAGCTAGTGATATATAGATACACCGTACTAAAACCGACCGATTTTTTCACAAGTTGAAACAATTTATACTTTTTAAGTTAGTAGTGCGACAAATGTTGGCCTTATCGCTATTAGCGGCCCCTAATATGCTTCAAGGAAAAGTATGGAAAGTATTTTTTTAAAATAAAGAGTGACCAGACGAGCCGGACATGTGTCAGATGGTAAGCAACATGCCAGCCACATAACAGCACAGTGATACGCAGCTATCGGAACATGAAGAGTCAAATCATTACCTAGCACTGCACTGCGCTCCTCACGCATAGATCTAAGATGTTATATCTCCAAGTCCTGTAATTTATTTGGAAACATTGCCCTTCAAACCGGAACACATTATTGCTTGGCGGTAGAATAACTGGCAAAGGTGTGTTGTTTCCCCAGGCGGACTCTTATCAGAGTTATATCATTACAAAAATTACATGCTATTACGAATTTGTGTCTTGGATTTTGTAAGTTATTTGTACTTATTGATTGATGAATGCAACATTTTCATGTTACACTATATATATATATATGTATTTTTTCGCTTAAAAATATTCGGATCGCCACGTCTAGCGTGGTCACAGTCGATGCGGCGACTGGCCAACACACACAAATCAGCACTAACCATATACACATACACACAGCTTCTAACATCAGCCTGTCGGCCGCAGGTGATCCCCCGCCGCATGACTCCACCACCTGAGATACAACGACGCCGCGCTAAACGATGTCAGCTAATTGCTACATTACTTGAGACAACACCCAAGTAGTATTTGGTAACACATGATCTGAAACATTACAAGAACAATATTACAAATCTGAGTTACCCCCGATGGAACTTACCGTTTTCTAGGACCATTTTCAAATTTTAAAATAAATATTTCACAATGAGATGACACTAATTATCGAACGGATAAGTCACAAATATTGTATGTTAATTATTAGATCTCAATAGTCATTTGTAATTAACAATGCAATTTCTTAACAAATGTACTATTCTAACTTTACCATCACTTTTTAAATGCTCGCTTTTTGTCTTTCAAGCAACCAAAACTCGGGCCATAAAATATTGTAAATCAGCTTCTATAAAACTAATGTTGTGAATCGATGTTGATGATTATTTTTTATATGTAGTTGTACTTTATACGTCCCATGAAATATTTTATAGAAATCGGTGCAGCGGTATTTGTAGGAGGTAAGTATTAGCAAAAATCAAAAAACATACTCTTAGACAACTATACTTCAATGATAAATTCATTGGATTAAAATTTGAGAACTGTGTGAGTTTCATTTTTTAAATTGGAGTTAGTTTTTTTTGTTTTTCGGAGAAAAATAGTTATTGGCTAAATAGATCCATCTACTACACATTTCTTTCTCAGAAACTTTCATAACTCTAATACTATCGTGTACATTACCATGTTCGTACACAGCTGCGGTCAACCTCGCTCGGCGGGTCCGGCGGCAGGCCGGCGCACTCTATCACGCGGGGAAGTTGTTCGACGCGCCATCCGTCATCTCCACCCGAATCTAATTACTGTTCACGCTCCAAGAAGATAACTTTATCGTTGCTTGAGGAAAAATACTTTCGAATTTTCTTCATGTTTATTTATATTTTTACTAGCCAAGGGGTTTTACCGGCGTACTTTCCGTTCGCAAAAACTAACCTATAATCAAATGTACCAAGTTTTAGGCCGCTCCGATTAGCTGTTCCGGCGTGATTGAGCAACAAAGATCTAATAAGTTGATTATGCTAGGAAAATAACGGGAAAAAACCCGAGGAGCATTGCTAGTAGTAAATAATCATTTAGTAGGCTCTTTAAGCTTTCCCATCAGAGTGAGTCACGTGTCCTCGCCTCGTTCTCCTGCATCTTTATAAAGTTAATGGAGTCGGTCTCGCGCCGCTGTTTGCGCGGAGACACGCGCCGCAATATCGGGAGCAAACACCCCGCCGTACGGAACATCTTGCTTACCATCTCGCGCCGGTACAGCTCGCTGCATAATTTATTTACGAAAGAAAACCAGAAACGACTTCCAGTTCTCTTGTATAAGCGCAAGCAATCCACTAAATGATTGCTGCTGGCACCTGGGCCTTCTTCAAGGAGAGAGTCCACCGCTCCACCGCGCTACTCCAGCGAGTTGGCGGATACATGACTTCGAAAGATTCTGGACACATGCCAGTTTGCAAGTTAGTGGCTTTATTTATGCACATGGCTTCGAAAAGACAGTGCGCGTGGGGTTTGAACCCGGGCGCTCCAGATCGACAGGCACCGTTCTCCCTACTAGACCAGCCTTAACTTAAAGCTCTTTTGAGTGGTCTTTTAATAACTACTTAAAGAAAAACAATATGTAATTATACTATGCAGAATTTTTATTCAAGATGTAAGAGCGCCCTATGATCTTACCTGCATAGTTCCCGTTCTTGTTATTTTCCCGTGCCAGCAGCCTATGACTATTCCAGACTTTCATCTAACCTTGTTACGAATTTCATCCTGATTTGCTCAGACGTTCCGCCGTAGAAGCATTGAAACATCCATACTTTTGCATTTATAATTCGAGTATTAGTAAACTCGAGTCGGATTGACCGACCGTATATACGTGAGTGTCCCGTTATCCAATTAAATATGAGTATTAGTAAAATACCTGTAATAGTGTTTGAAGCCAAAATTTGTTCGCGTTGATCATTCGGTAGCCAAAAACTTCACAGGTTCGCGTCACCAAAATGCATATAACAGCGTAGTGGCGCCGGAGTATCAGAACTGGGTGTTTACTCTCTTTCGACGAAAAACATAATTTCGGAATATAGTCGCGACTTTCCTAATCCGGTTCTGCTTCGTTGCACCCGATCGAGCCTTGCGTGACATATAAATGTTTAATATAAATATAATACTCTAATTAGAGTAGCCTTAGAACGTTTGAACGGACGAAACGACGGATCGAAGTAGGACCGGATTAGGAAAGTTGTGAGTTTATTTCGAAATTACGTTTTTCGTCGAAAGAGAGTAAACACCCAGTTCTGATACTCCGGCGCCACTACGCTGTTATATGCATTTTGGTGACGCGAACCTGTGAAGTTTTTGGCTACCGAATGCTCAAAGCAGTTGAACAAGTTTTACCATCAAACATAATATTAAAGGGATCCTACTAATACTCGTATTATAAATGCGAGTTTGGATGGTTCAATGCTTCCACGGCGGATGAGCAGATCAGGATGAAATTCGTAACAAGGTTAGATGAAAGTTTGGAATAGTCATAGGCTGCGAAAGTGAGTAGACGTCCTGGACGTGTACGTTTGACGTGTTTTGGACACGTAAAATCTTGTGACTACGCGTTACTGACACGCATAATAGCAACATTTCTGTAGCTATAAGTATAGGTTAGCAAAAAAATACGAAAAAGCAGCATTAGTGTTAATTGTTCACTTAATGCTGCAGTACCGACTGTCAATTTTTTTAAAGATCTCTACATATTACATTTCGTACAACTTTTCAATTCATTTGACTGTACTTCTAAATTCTGAAAACGAGTATACTTCGGGCAATAAGTGAGTTCTACGCACTAGTAATAGGAGTCAGTATCGCTTGGCTGCCGTTCACAGTCGACCCCGCGCCGGAAGTGAGGGAGCAAACACCGGAAGTGAACGATGAGAGGCTCCGCTGGGGACCTGTATGTTCTACTCGAAACGGATGATATTAGTCAGGAAAATAACGTATTACATTTATTCTCCAAAATCCTTATTGTAAATAGTGGTAGAGCCCTTTGCAGAGTCTGCCTGAGGAAGTACCACGCCTTTGCCAGTTATTCTAGCGTAAAACAGTAACTTGCAATCATTAATACTGTGTTCCGGGTTGAAGGGCAATATTTCCAGTCAAATGACATGGTATAAAGATAAAATATCTTGTATATCTGGCTGACGCAGTGCAAAGCTAGATTGTGATTTTTACTCTTCATGTCCCAATAGCTGCGTGTCACTGTGCCGTTACGAGCAGGCATGTTGCTTACCATCAAGCACATGTCCTGCTCGTCTCGTCACTCTATATTATAAAAAAATAGGAATTAGTAACGATCTAAATTATTGTTTAATATTATCAACGTTTCAGCAGCGTTACAACCGCCATAGTCCCAAGAAGACGAACAAAAATGAGAACGTCGAACTTATTAAAATAATTTAAATTAATAACTAGTAGCGCCCTGCAATTCTATCCCCGTTGTTTCCGTTTCCCTCATTATTTCGGGATAAAAAAAGTAGTCTTATGTGTTATTTCAGACTATAATTCTATATTCTACTATATTCATACGCTACTACGTGATTGAGCAACAAACATTAGGATTAAAACGCTCTAAGCTCATCTCTCAGGCGAGTGAAATATTGTCCTAACTATCATTGATCCATTACCCTCATATAATTGTATGTATACACTCGAACGTTAGCTACGTATGAACGTGTATACACGAACCGATCGGTTCCCGGACTATGAGCGTGTGAGCAAACAACGCGTGATGCGAAGCTGCCAGTGTCGGCTTAACCTCAGTTTGCTGAGCGCCTAATTGAATATATTACGTTGACGTCACATCTACCATTCGAAATTGCTTATGGGAAAGCTATCGCTCTCTCGTTTATACTCCAAGTTGAAGAAAGAGCAAGCCTGCTCCTGTAGACCCTGGTTCCCCAACACTCGTCCCTCGCAGTAGTGAAGGCCGCTATAGAAGGTAGTTCCAGCCACGCCTGTGGTGACTGGTAACTCGCTTTTCACTCGAGTCTTCTCGGTAATGTTAACGGTGTTATGATACAATTCTACTTTTGACTGAATTCAAGAACGAATAGAAAATGTTTTCGTTTCGTTTGAACCGTATCTCCAGGGCAGAATCTAATATAAATTTCTAAATTTGATATTTTTTTTCTGTATTAACATTCGTTATTTGACGTTTGAAGTTACGGCTGGTCTAGTAATTTACGGCTGCTCTAGTCGGGAGAACGGCGCTTGCCGATCCGGAGACCCCGGGTTCAAGCCCCATACGCATCACTGTCTTTTCGAAGTCATGTGGGTAATGCCGCTAACTTAAAACGGTGAAGGAAAACATCGTGAGGAAACCGACATGTACCTAGAACCTTTCGAAATCATGTGTCATCCACCAACCCGCACTGGGCCAGCGTGGTGGATTATGGCCTTAACTCTCTCTTTGCGAAATAAGACTCGAGTCCCAGCAGTGGGAACATTTAGTGGGCTGTGGATGATTTGACGTTTTGTAGTAGAAAGACTCTTTACAGAGTCCATCTGGAGAAGTACTACACCCTTGCCCCGTGCCCTTGCCAAAGCAGTATGTATGTGCTAATTTTACTGTGTGTTTGAAGGGCAACGTTTAAGATGAAATGAAAGGGCTAAGAGATAAATCATATCATATAATAAACTCTTTATTAAAAACCACAGAAACACAAGAAAAATAAACTATAAACTTAGACACTATGTTTGTGTGACGAGCACAGTGCAGTGATAGGTAGCAATTTGGACTTTGCACTGTACTGTTATGGGTAAACGTGTTAATTACTATGTTTTTTGTGCAAAAATGCCTATTTATTCAAATTCGTTCTGTTTTTTATTGATTGATTAATAAGATAGCTGGATTAATAGATTATTTATTCAATATAACTAAATAAACAACAAATCATCTTTGTAAAAGCATTTACGCTCTAAACTTTTTAGTTATTTAAGTTGCGTTCTCAGGTAATTATTTTATGAGATGATGACACCATTCCTCAAAAAAAGAAAATACGATTTCACACATTGTGTAGGCAATTTTTCCGCTCAGAGGAAGAGACAAACGTGATGTGCCGACCCAAGAAAGCCAAAGAGGGCAAGTAGATGATGATGATCAGTAAATGGTACCAAACGCGCCGTCAGTACCCGGCAGAGAAGCCGGGACGTAATAAGTTTACGGAGTACAGCGTTCCTCCATTCGCCGCGCCGCAGATAACGCAGTTTTTGACTCTACTCGAATTTGCGTTTGCTGACGAGTATGTGTTCGGTACTCGGTACTATCACAGTATATAGAAATTGTAACAATAAGACGAATAACGAGAAATGCCGACAACGCATTGACGCGTATGTAAAACAAAAAAATGCTTGTTAATCTATATTTAATTTTTTATTCCTTTACTATAACACTCGTATTGCTAAAACCAATTCTTTATCATTAACAATAAATAATTAAATATTAATAAAATCACAACATAGGTAGTACGTCAAACGCCTGCCCCGAATCGCGCTCCCAAACTGCTAACATGTTCGTGTTCGCAGCTTGGGAGTACGTTTCTCACGTCTCGTTCCACACGCCCCGCACGGTTGCCCTGTGTTACGTTGTCGTCGAACGTCTGTATGATTTATTAAACTGTGGTAATACTATGTTTATTGGTATATGCTGACATATGTAGAATAGCGGACGGAGGGTGTCTGAATCCACTCACACTCTAAGACGCTATTGTGAGCTAGTTATTGAAGTGAAAACCTCTTTTGGCGCACCCACAGATTTTTCGTGGGCTGTGAATGAAGCTCATCGTCACGCTCGTAAATGAAAGAAATGTTCAGGTGAACTCGGGATCTGACGCATAATTTCTAGATGACCATACTTAGAAGATATTAAAATCTAGACGACCATGCTTTGATGATTTATTCCAGATCTTTGAAGATATATTTTAGACTAGCAGCCTCATTCGGTCTCACCCGCGTAGTTTCCAAAGTGATCTATCAAATTCTGAGTTATGAGTTTTCATTTCTATCGGCGGTCCCTATGACTGCCAATTCATTGTTTATTCATAAAAAATGAAAAAATACTTATTACTTGCAGCGACCCGCGGTTAATCCGCGTCTTTCCCGGTCCCAATACATTAATAATAATAATAATAATGACGCTATGAAAAAACTTCTGGCGTGACATCTGGTCGTTGCCTGTCGAACACACGGAGGGTGAATGGATGCGCGTTGTCGAACGGGCATGCGAGCATATTGGACCTATGGAGTCTATAACTGTAGACCCTGAAGACGTTAGTTGTGCTATCCGGACGGCTCAGAACTGGAAAAGTCCTGGGCCGGACGGATTGCACAACTTTTGGATAAAATGGTTTCGGTGCTCGCATGAACGATTGGCAACGCAATTTCAAGAAGCCATTGAGACAGAATCTCTTCCTAGGCTCCTGACCACCGGTGTTACCTTCCTGCTCTACAAGTCCGGTAGTACCACAGATCCTAAAAACTATAGACCCATTACGTGCTTGCCTACCATCTACAAGCTGCTTACATCCATTCTGAGAGCAAAAATTTACGCGCACATCATTGCAAATAACATTTTGGCCTCCTCTCAGAATGGATGTAAGATGGGATCCCGTGGTACTAAAGAGCTGCTCCTCATTGACATGACCATTTGCCAACAAGTCAAACGAAACAAAGGAGCCCAATTGACAGAAGCTTCACGCCTCTTTCACTGGCAAACGAGAACTGGCGTAAACCATCGGTGCTCAGCACTGATGATCGCAAGGAAGTGTGGAAGAGCAAGGAGCTGCACGGGCGATTCTATCGGGCCCTAACGGGACCCGATGTGAATCTGCTCGCGTCGGTGAACTGGCTACGCTTCGGGGACCTCTTCGGAGAAACCGAGGGTTTTGCCTGTGCAATTGCAGACGAGGTTATCAAGACGAATAATTACCGGAAATACATAATGAAGGACGGTACGGTCGACGTTTGTCGGGCATGCCGCCGTCCAGGCGAATCTCTTCGTCATGTTATTTCCGGTTGTTCGCATCTTGCTAACGGCGAGTACTTGCACAGACATAACCTAGTAGCCAGAATCATCCACCAGCAACTTGCTCTTCAACACGGGCTTGTCGAGTCCGAGGTGCCGTACTACAAGTACGCACCTGTGCCAGTTCTTGAAAATGGTCGTGCGCTACTCTACTGGGACCGCTCTATCATCACGGACAGGACTATTGTCGCCAATAAGCCTGATATCGTCCTGGTAGACCGGTCTCAGTGCCGAGCTGTGATCGTCGATATCACCATACCACATGATGATAACCTCGTGAAAGCCGAGAAGGACAAGCTTAGCAAGTACCTTGACTTGGCTCACGAGGTTACTGCCATGTGGAATGTTGATTCGACGAGCATAGTCCCGATAGTCGTGTCAGTAAACGGTCTTATAGCGAAAAGCCTCGACCAACATCTTAAGAGGCTTTCGTTAGACGATTGGGTCAAAGCTCAGATACAAAAGGCAGTCGTTTTGGATACGGCACGCATAGTCAGGAGGTTTCTGTCTCTGCAGCCTTAACCACCAGTAGCTTGGGCTCTGCCCCGCTGCAGGCGGTATTCTAGTTTTTAAGTTTTTTTATGATCTTTGTTTATTTTTAATATCTATTGTAAAAAACTTAAAAAATAAGAAAATAAATGAATATGTGATAATAATAATAATAAATAATAAATATGGGTGGACAATTCACACACAACACCATCTGACCCCAAACTAAGCAAAGCTTGTGTGATGGCAGCCAGATAGCTGATATAATACTTATATAGTTATAAATACATACTTATTATACATAGAAACACCCAGACACAGTGCAAACATTTGAATTCATCACACAAATATTTCCACTGGGTGGGGATCGAACCCACCCAGTTCCCGAGATAAAAAGTAGCCTATGTGTTATTTCAGACTATATAAGTATTACGTGTTCCGAATTTCAACCCGATTCCTTCAAACCTTTTGACGTGATTGAGCACAAACATTCAAACATTCAAAACTATAATGAAAAAATTTTTTTTTTTTTTTATGTTATAAGTTGAATTAAATTAGGTAAAAGTACTCGTATATATAGCATACACTTACGTACAGTATCATCAACATATAATAATAATAAAATAGTCAACGTTTATTAATGCTCTGGATAGTGGAGGAATTATTGAATGGAAATAAAACAAGTACTTAAATTAAATTCGAAGCGAAACTCTTGAAGGACGTGAGCAAAATTAATGAATGTTCTAGAATCTTAATCTCAATCAATCAATAATAACGTAGTGATCTCTTCAATAAAAGAGATCACTACGTTATTATTGTTTGTTATCGTTTGTTAAATTGGTTTGTTAATTTAATAAAATACGTTGCAAAATTATAACGAATACCGATTAATTGTAATTGCAATATTATAAATAACAGATAATACGAACAATGTAGTTCTAAAACCTGGGGTTACTACCTCAAATGAATTTTGCACTCAAGGCAGCCAGAGTTTTCATTTATACGTTAGTAAAATTTCAAATTAAAGACATTGAAATGGGATTTCAAGAATTTTTGAGTCGTATATTTTATTCTTCAAAAAAACGTATACAATCAACCGTTTTTAGAATGCAAAAATAGTTCTCAATATCGCCAAAGACGGAGCCAATGTTTAATTTTGTTAGAGAAAGAAAAGTCAATGGCAATATTTTGAAAAATATTTTTTGTCAATATCAAATCTGTTATTTAAATTGCCTCATTAAAGTGCCTTGTACGATGTCCATGTTAAAAGCATAGTTTTATGATAACAAAAGTTGTTATCAGATGCGAGCCAATCACGAAATTTACAATATTTGCTTGTGCACGGCGTATAATCCCACCATTTCATCCGAATACCAGAATCCAATTATATTTGGCACAATCAACAATACCGAGTACACTCGAAACCACTACCCGTGACCATACATGATTAACGCCACTTTTGTATCACACAACAAATAATGGGAACTTTAGTATAAAAGTCCGTAGTTCACCAATTTCGCCACACGTCTTCAGTTGACGGTAGACGAACAAACGAACGAACGATGGCGGCTAAACGAACGATTGGCCTCATCGGGTCGTAATTCGCAAATTCGAATATCGGCTATTCGAATATTGAGAATTTACAGTACGAATATTTGAACTCGTAACTCGATACTAAAATTTTAGTGTTTTGAGTATCGTATAAATTTATTTTTATTTGTGTGAACTGTTGCGTGTGCGTCCGCCATGTCATTTTAAATCATAACAGCGCAATGATTAAACGTGTGCTCGGACCTAACATAAACCATCAATACGAATGCTGAATAATAAAAGTAACCGAATATTTCTCAGAAGATATTCCGGGAGTCAATAAAAAGAAGGGTTTGTGACAAACTTTGCCCACAAATAAACCAATTGACAATCGAGAATGAGTTGTTTTTCTGGCATCATTCACGACGCCGCGCCGATCGCGGTACTGGCCGTGTTTACAGCGCTATGAGAACTTTCCAAGAAGTGGCGCCCAAGCGATGGGAATATCGCAGTTTTGGAAAATTAAAACATACGAAGACGCCACCAGCAAACATTTTTGAAGTGAAAACTTCTATTGGCGCGCCTAGACAGATTTTTCGTGGGCTGTGAATTGAATTCTAGCGCCACGCTCGGGTATGATAAGCGCTTTTCGGGTAAACTCGGGATGCTAGAGTGAAAAACAAAATACAGTGAAACGCTATTTCCGGCCCGCGTAAAAATTGGTTTTTAATTTATTTTTAGCCATGGATACACTAGTCATTCAGCCGCATGTTATTCTCGTGTTGCTGTGCTTACCAGGTATATTATAATTTGCAATTTCGAAATATTTTTAATTATTTAGTAGCCCTTAAATAGTTAGATAAGTTAGTATTTCTTATTTTTGTTTTCATTAGCGCACACATTTTTTACAATTAAGAAATATTTGTTATATATTTACCCTTATTTCTCGGTAGCTCGAAAAAGCGACAATTTCATGGTTGGTGGTAGTTCTTCCACTTACTCGAACGAGAGTTTTGACTCCACCGTAATAAGAACGTCTAGACTGTGGAATGCGTGGCCTGAGTGGGTTTTTCGAGATAGTTACAATCTTGTTGTCTTCAAATCGAGAGTGAATCGTTTTTTCTGGGTAGATAAGCACACTCCATCGTAAACCGCATCGTCATTTAACACTAGGCGAGATGGCACTCAGGTCAATCGTCCAAACGTCAAATAAATATCTTTTCCTTATCTTTTTCCTTTTACTTGGATAAAATTCAATATATTCTTAGCACAAAGGCAATTATTATTAAAATACGCAGCAATAGAGCCCCGTGATCCTCCCGTGCCTTACACCCCGCCGCTCGCCACAAAAGGGGATCCTCAACCGTCTGGGTACTTCGTAAGACCAATATTTTCTCGCAGAGGGAGGCTTCTATAAATTCTCTCCCTATTGATAGTTAGTAGACATTAGTTCTCCTTTTGTGCCGCGGCCCATTCAGTTGAAAAACTGGCTTACAGCGTCTGCGCTGATATTGGCTCCACTCGCTTTATGAGACGGGCATCTATTATGGCAGCCACACGTATTACTGTATGTAGGGGGACTGGTATGGACGGTGAAGTTGAATTCATGAAAATGACGAAAATCTAAAGATAAAATACAGCACCTACACAGAGGGATTGTATCTGGATTACAAAACTTAACGATAGCTTAATTTTGTGTTGTTGAATTCGTTTGACGAAGGTAATAGACGATAAATATTTTACACCTCTACAGCCTACACCAATATGATGACATAGAAGTTTTGAACTTATCCTTCCTTTGGTGTAAAAAAAAGAATTACAATCTGTGTACACCGACAACCAAATTCCATACACTAAAGTTAGATGCGACTTTTTTAAAGGTTGTTAAAGCAGTAGGCCTCAAGAGGCTATTACTGGCTAGCCAACTTTGCTCTTACTTAGGAACGTTATTTACGTGTTAGCGTTTATTCTGCTTCAAACTACATAGAAGTATAATTTCTTGAATGCGCATATTTTATATAAGTATGAACCTTGGATATCAATGGTACACTTTTCCTTTTTAAAAGCACCTATGACAGTTGGCATCAGATCATCTCTGCTGGCTACCGCACTCGGACAGAAGATGCATGCTTTAGTGACTCACTAGTCTTATTAATAAAGGGGCATTTACCGTGGTTAAATGGTCCCCTATATTTCGATGCAGTTACATGTATCTTGTTTATAGGTAAACTAATTAATAGTGAAATTTGACACCAAAGTTTTTAATTATGAGCAGACGTATTGAACTACCCTTCGCTTACAAGCAGATTTACTAACTTCTGACTGGACTGTTTAGTTAAATAAATATATGTTGGAGGACATTTCGCTCACAACACCATCTGACTCCAAACTAAGCTATGCTTGTACTATGGGAGCCAAATAGCTGATGCAATAATTGTATAGTTATTAAATACATAATTAATATCTATAGAAACACTCAAATACAGAACAAATATTCGTATTCATTTCACAAATATTTGCCCTGGGTGGGAATCGAACCCACGACCTGTGCAGGTAGACTTACTACCAACTAAGCCACGAGACCGGTCCGAGAAAATGAATAATTTTCAGTAATTTCCCCGTATATGAGTAAACAGGCTTGTCCGGCCGCTCGCATGATCCGCGCCCATTCCTCACTTCTTTGTGCTCCCGCTTGACTCGCCTGTTTATACGCCGCCTGTTTATATACATATTATAAAGCAACTGCGTAATGGAACCACTCGGGGCTTTGAATTAGCCAAGAAAATAACGATATTTCTTGTAATTGTTGCTTAACCAGCTGGATAATCGTACCTTTTTTAATTGTAAACTTTTTGGCGTGTGGAGCATTTTCTGATACTGGTGGAATTTCTAATGGGTTCGCGTCACCAGCATGTTAATGTTGCGTAGGAGCAGTGGCGGAGTAGTAGAGAAGTTCCCTTTCCCGTTATTCCCGTTTTATTTTCGGGATAAAAAGTACCTAGCCTATGTGCTAAATCAGGGTGTCAGCGAACTCCACACCAAATTTTACTATTACTTTACTTTAAATTACTTTAGCCGTTTAGACGTGAAGAAGTAACAAAATATACATTCACACACTTTCGCCGTTATATTACCTCATAAAATATTATAGAATTTCTTTGGGAATGGTTACCAATTTAAAGCTCATTATCCACTCCAAGCGCGCGCCTGGTGAAGAGATCAAAGCGGCACGCCGGATGAGCGCCAGAGGACCAGAGTGCCGGAGGGCCGGAGGACCACTCAACGGAAGAGGGCGCGTCGAGTCACCATGTCGATCCAGACATAATGTAGGTATCTGACGCGCCTCTGTCAGTTTTACCCTTCGCGAAACATCCTACGTTATCTTTAATAGGGGGCTTTGAATGCCATAAGACTGTAACTTCTAATCATATTAATGGCAAAGTAAAAAAACTACCAACAGAACGACGTTTTTGAACTTGCGATAAATGCCGACAACGCAGGGACGCGTGTAGGGCTGTGTTTAAATCATTAAATTGCAATTGTAGGGCTGAAACGAATAAAAAGTAACTATTAATTAATATTTTTAATCATTTAATGGCAATATTGTTAAGTATCGGCAACATTATTAGAAACATAGTATGTATTGCTATTAATAATGCTAATTATTTACATTAATTAAGAAGAAAATAAAATCAAAATACATTGTATACGTCATACGTCAGCCCTGAACCGCGCTCCCAAACTGCTAACATAGTCGTGTTCACAGCTTGGGACCACGCTGCCCGCGTCTCGCCCCTCACGATTGCGCAGCCAAGATGTCTTCGTCGGCCGACTGTATGGTTTATTAGACTGTGTAATAGTCTATAGACGCGGAACACTAAACCAGCGGCAGTGTTTCAATAATCAGGGGAAATCTTGACATTGAGAAAGCTATTAAAAGATGAAATAATATTTAAAACAAAATATTTTTCAAGTCATCAAGGCTAGTTGAACTTTATTCGCTTCAAAACGAAGTGTTTAATTAATACTATTAAAACTAATCTCCGTCTAACCCACCCCTGACTCGCACAGCCTGACCGGCCCTTCTACCGCCTAACTGAACCAGCTTTCGCTTTGCTATTGAGGTCTCTATCATTTCAATCAGAAAGAAAAGAGAGAAATATCAAATCTAAGAAGACAGTTCTGGTTAGACGGTAGTCCCCCCCCCCCGGGCCAAAAGTGCCAATGACGCTCGCCTTTGAATTACACGATAAGTATTCATGGAATACTTCAGATGAGAATACTTACACTTTTCCATTGTCATACAGATATCCCATAAAGTTTCGAACAGTTACATGACTTGCATACCTAACTATATTGTTTATGGGCTTTCAAAGGAACATTGTTTCCAGTTTATAAATTACTTGCGTAATCT
This sequence comes from Ectropis grisescens, assembly GCA_017562165.1. Lineage (NCBI taxonomy): Eukaryota > Metazoa > Arthropoda > Insecta > Lepidoptera > Geometridae > Ectropis > Ectropis grisescens. Next base: position 354,791 of record CM029771.1, read on the forward strand.
TCTTCAATTAATGTTTGTAAAACTACTTAAATAATATTTTAATAAAGTTTTTTTTAGAATAAATGTACCAGATTCCCATTCTCATTCACTCGCCATAAAGTTTCATTTATATCAATTTTACCTCCTTTGAAAGTATCTAATTTAATTTAATTCTTTCAGAGGAGTTATGGTATATTTAGATAAAGTAGCAAGACTGTAAGTGTTGTGAATATAAGTGTCCGCACCCAAAAACATTGTATAAACAAGTTTACAAAAAAGCGACGTTCGTAACAAATCCGTGACTCTGGAATAACCTCGACCAGCTTTGTCAGTAAAAAATAACGCATCCAATAATCCGAGCGGAGCCGGCGGCGGCAGCACATGCAAATAATTTCCAGTTTTAGGGGGGTTATTCTGTAAAGATACTGACAACATACAACAGTCTTCGATTAAACTAGTAATTATATTTTTAGCATTGAGTTTTGTGGATTGAACGTAACAATTCTTTGGACAACTTCTTATTTTGTTGGGCCTTACACTCGTCCATCCTGAAAACATGCATGCCTTCGTGTACGCACCAGGTGTAACCAGCCCTATAAGTAATCACTACATAACAAATTGTGAGCTAGTGTCTGTACGCTGTCTGTACTTGCATGCAAGCAATAACATTTTTAGAAAATTCTCAAATATCTTTTTAAAGGCAATGTGTTGGTCAATTCAAAATTCTCAGGTCAACAGATACATAAACTATTATGTACAGAATAGTAACAGTGTTTATGAGATCCTACTAATAACTAACGATCTTATAAATGTGAAATTTTGAATGTTTAGATGTGTTTTGCTCAATCGCATCGTAAAAAGTAAAAACTAAACAATTATGAAGGTACGTATAAATTTGCGTGTAAGGGAAAATCGACGACATTGCTTAAATAATGACCTCACAAACAGCACTCTTAACAAATTTTCAATAATGATCATTATCAAACTTCATTAGACTTTGGTAATCTAATCTAATGTACACAGATGTGTTATCATATTATGTACACAGATTCTTTGCCTTTTTGTAAATGACGTTGCCAAGTGTTCTCATGAATTTATGGTATGAATAAATGAATTGAATTGAATTGAAATGAAAACAACGGTAGGTACATAATTCAAATGGATCCACAATAGACCGAGCAATAGCGAATTGAGACACCCAAACAAGTCGGTTAAATATTATAATGTTTTGGAATACGGAGATGACCGTACAGAATAATCCGCGTGCCAACTGGCGGCGCGGGCAAAAACGAAACGTGTGAGGACAGGGAAATGAACAATTTCACGCGAAACGGGAGAAAGGACGCTCCACAGCTTTATGGAACGGTTATGAAATCAGTTCTTCTTGTTTTTTCAAATATTTTATCGGAATTTAAAAAAGGACACTCTCAGTGTGGTCCTATGTTTTTTATTTGTATCGCCGAAATCTTCGCCAGCTGTGACCGAATTCGATTAAGTCCGTTTTGTTCGGTATTGTTTGTCATTGATTTAATGAAGGCACTTGTGTTACTACGTTACAGAGTTGTTGTGGTGTTTATAAAATTTCTAGGACCTGCTGAGTTAGCGGAGGCGCAAGTCTGAGGTAGTTTTCAAATTCACTATTACCAAACTTAAAATTAGTTCGATTACTAAATACAAATATCATTTTCATGTACAAGTACCTACCTCTTCTTATCGTACAATGGACATTAAAAATGTCAAGCTATAATTTTTTTATTAATTTTAACGACTCATTTAACTCAAGGTAAGTACAACCAAAACTAAAAATGAAATCAAAACTCATGTGATTGGAATGTCAATTGACTTTCATGATTTATAAATTCCACATATGAATTCACCTCTGAAATAAATAAGTCAATGAGTCAAGCTTTGAACCTGTTAATATCATCCCATTTATGGACGGACGTTGAAATTTGGCAATAATGAGATTAAAAAACGATGTTTTAATACAATGACGACATACAACAGTTTTCCTTCCTCTTCGGCGTGGATCGTTTCAAGAACATTGTATACAAACAGTACTTCGCTAACATCCTCAAAAGTTTTCAGTTTCAAAAAAGTTTTACATTAATGCTTTTTCTTAAGGTAGATACTTTAGAACTTTCCGTATGAGTTTCCAGTCTTTCAAATACTCGGAAGTACTATCAATTTATCTGCAAAATTGCCCCAGAATAACACTCCTTACTTTAGCAATAAGTAGCCATTATTAAACGACGCCACGTTTCTGAAGAAATAAAACTAGTTTCAAAACTACGGATCGACGTTGTTAATGGGGGTTTTAAATCAAATTGCCACCAACGTGAATATCACACGAATAACATATTTTTCACAACTCAGGCGTATTTGCACGTTTTTAGGCGAATTTCTCAAAAACGTAGCAAGGCGCACCCATTCTAAAGTTTATTTTAGGACATATTCAATTATATAACGAGACCCTCACGTATATACAATCGGTCAATCAATCCGACTCGAGTTTCGGCCGCGTCCGGCGGCCATTTTCAAGGAGAGTGCATCGAGTCGGATTGACCGACCGTATATACGTGAGTGTCCCGTTATATAATTAAATATGTGTAACAACCACGTTAATTTTAATACTAAAAATTATTTTAGGAATGTAATCAATCAAAATCAATTCTATTAATAAACACTTTAACTATCAAAATTACCCGTTAAAAATTATACCCGTATTCTATTTATAAAATTCCAGATGACTTTTACAAACTCTTGATTTGTGTATGATGAATGATGAGAATGTAGAAACCATGTAAACTGTCTGAGATGTCCCATCCATCACAATTTTCTTAATTAACATAAGTCTCATTGAAGATGGCTCATTAACGAATGTCAGGAGCATAATTTTAAAAGTAGTCTTATTAGAAATTAGAACCATTCGAGTTTAATTTTGCTTCTAATGTTTATTCAAACCTTTTCGGTATGTTAATGATAAAGTATTTGTTTCTTCACTATTATTCAGGTTGCAAATAGACCTATCAATGATAGTTCTCGGTTTCTATAGGGGGCGCCGAGAAGTTTGAAAAGCATAATTATTGTAATGTCAGTAATTTGTCGTATTTCCTGACGCATTCACTTAAATGTACTTTTCAGAAAACTATTTTGTCTCTATTTTTAATGATGAAATCGATATTGCTTAACTGCTTCACGTACATGAATCGTTTATTTCTAGTCATTGATTGAAAACTCAAATCAAATCAAAACACATTAAAAATCTGCCAACTGTTTCTAGGATAAGATGCTCCATCGTAGATCGCATCTTCGCTTAACATCAGGCCGGACGGCAGTCAAGTGTAAACCTATAATAGCTAAAAACAACGACTGATCGGTCGAAACAGTGGTCAGACTTAATTACGAAGCTATACTAATTTCATCACAACTATTAAAATGGTAATTTTATCGATTAAAAAATTAGAATGCAGACTTAAATCCAACCTTAAAATCCCTGATTGGTATTCAACGCCCCAATTACTTAAGTTTCGCCTCAGTCATTAGACGTTTTCACTGAACGCATTACGAAACTCAATTTCCTTTAGTGCGGCACAAACATGTCGGGAACACCTTTCCGTGACAAGCCGCAGCCGCAGCCGCAGCCGCAGCCGCAGCCGCAGCCGCGCCGCTCACCGCCTCGGGAAACAATTCAATTTTCACTACCATTTAAATTTTAAAAGCTTTTATTACAAGCAGCGTAACTTATCGACGTTGTCCGGAAAATTGGCAAATGCGCGGGAATTAAACTGAGCTTAAAATAAAATGTTTTTCGCTACGTACTCACGGTGCCAAGTTAATAACGTGGACTATCTGTATCTTTCTCTATATATAAAAATGTTACGTAGGTTTGTGTACGCTTCAAAAACTCAAAAAGTTCAGCACCGATCGAGCTGAAATTTTACAATGATATATATAATCCGCATCAAGGTTTGTTTTTATCTAACTTTTGCATCACAATGTGCCACAGCGAAGCGTGGCAGGGTACAGCTAGTAGCTCTATAAATCTGTTCTTATAGTAAAACTGTAACGAGTAGTATCTGTACACTAAATATATTTTTCATCCCACCAGCTCGGAAAGAGTACTTTTGCTCCTCGATATCAGGGCGCAAAAGTCGTTTTTACCCTCTAGAGGTTAAAGTAAATTTGAATTTAGAACATCGTATGTACTGAGGTTTTGAATTCAAAACATAATTCAACCTATTTATTTCTACCTCCTTGGTGCCGAATGCATCATACATTTTTTTTAATATGTTAAAAACTCAGACTCGGAACCTCCTTGGTGTGCTTACTTTTTTTTAATTTGCTTAGCGCGAAAATTACTTTTAACATTCAAGTAAACAATAAACTTGAAAACAAGTGAAAATGAGTGATTCTAGTGATGAAGAAATGTATTTGACGCCAACAGAATTAACTGAAACTGTTAAAATGCACAAATGAGCTTTCTCCTCAACAATCACGTGAAAAGTATTTAAAACAGTACGATATGCTTAACACGTGGCGAGTAGCTAAAAGAGCCAAAAATTTATCAGAAAATGTTTTGCTGGCATATTTTATCGAATTATCTAAGACCAAGCAATCAAGCACTCTGTGGAGCACGTATTCAATGCTAAAAGCAACAATAAAGATGAAAGAAGACATACATATCGACAAATATAGTAAATTAGTGGCATTTTTAAAAAGAGCCTCATCTAGTCACCAACCAAAAAAATCAAAGGTTTTCACAGCATCTGAAATTGAAACATTTCTTAACGAAGCACCTGATTCCGTGTACTTGGCCGCAAAAGTAAGTCAATCCCACTTTTAGTATCTACTTAAGTGTATTAATCAACTACTATGATCGAATTCGTACTTAGTAAGATGTTGATAGGTAGAATTATGCATTTAAATTAATTGTATTCATTGATATACTACAATATTCTTTACGTTACAGGTGGTTCTCATTATTGGCATAAACGGAGCATGTCGAACCAACGAACTGACACAACTTAATGTCAAAAACATTGAAAAACATTCAGATGATTTACTATTAATTAATTTACCTAATACAAAGACAAAAAGAGACCGCAACTTCGTCATTCGCCAAGAATACGTGACAATTGTTGAAAAATATCAAGCCTTACGCCCGCCTAACACTGCAATCAATCGATTTTTTTACAATATCGCGACGGAAAGTGTGTCAGACAGCCTATGGGTACTAATAAAATTGGAAGTATCCCACGAGAAATAGCAACTTTTCTTGAACTTCCAGAACCCCCGCTGTACACGGGTCATTGTTTCCGACGAACTTCCGCCACACTTTTGGCCGATTCAGGAGCTGATCTCCTGTCCCTTAAGCGTCATGGAGGATGGAAGTCCAACGCGGTTGTGGAGGGATACATAGAGGATTCCATACAAAATAAGTCTAAAATATGTAAAGGCATCGTAGAAGGAATCACACTGAAAGACCGTCAGCCTGATCCTTGGACTGGTCCTTCTACATCAAAAATGAGACCTTACGAAACACCTAACCATTGTTCTCTTTCACCGACATTCACGCCAAGAGAATCCACTGAATCGGTACAACTATTAAATATGACAGATGATAGTTTACCAAAAAATAGTACACAAGTGACTAACACCAACATTACGGTACCTAAAAAAAATATTACACTTAACATAAGTAACTGTAGCAACGTTACTTTCAATTTTTCCTAATAATACCTACGTATTATCAGCATCATTACTACATATTATATAATAAAGTCACTTCTAGCGTCTGTCTACCCACTGTCTGGGCACCCATGCGAAGCCGGGGCAGGTCACTAGTTTGTTATAATTCAAAGGCTATTCTGTACTACTTACCTATAATAATGTAATAGTTAATACCTAAACTGAAATAAAGTTATATTGTGATTGTAAATGTTTTTTTTGCATTTAGTCATTTCCTCGCTGAGGTGGAATGAAAAGTTACGTGTTGCACTCGAGTGCAAAGATTTTTCACCTTGTGCTCTTTTGATTCCCTTGCTACGCTCAGGATTCTAATTTTGAATCACTCGCTGCGCTCGTGATTCAATTTTAGAATCCTTCGCTTGCTCGGTCATCAAAATTGAGCACGCGGTTAAAAATCAACTTTGCACTCTTGTATAACAAATAACTATTGAATTCATCTTCGAGGTACAATACAGGCACGGTAATAAAATACTCGTATTAGGTATTACCGGGACACAGGTATCAGTATCCAGAGATTGTACAACCATCACTGTACAATCCATAGGTACTCGTACTGATACGAAAACAGCATTTTTCTTTCAAATCTCTCATGTCAGAATAAGTTATTAAGCCGAAACAGCTGAACCAATCCCGATTAAATGTATACTATGTATAACCAGAGTTCGTAGGTAAGTTACTGAACACTTTTATCCCCATTGTCGGCTCGATTTTCTTGCAAGGGAGGTGAACGTTAAAATTTGTTCGGTTGTAACTCATTATCACGTAGTCGAATTTCATTCATTCTTTTTTCCTTGGAAAGAACGTAATTGCCTCGTCAATATTTCACATATCAGTGAGTTAGTTACTTTTGCTGAGTTTTTGATTCTTTCGAGTTTGAAATTTGGTAGCAGTATTATTTTTCCGTGTTGTAATGAGGCTAACTTGAAGCAGGAAAATTTGACACAACAATACTTATGGGTTACGTGGTCGGGGAAAATTGGAAGTATTCTCGCTCTTGTTCTAGCCTTTGTATATTATTGTACATAATAATATGCTGTAGTGGCAGGACTCTTCGCAGAGTCCGTAGAGTCCGTTTGGGGAAGTACCACACCTTTGTCAGTTATTCTACCGCCAATAAACAATGTACAAACATTACTGTGTTTCGGTTTGAAGGGCAATGTTTCCAGTGGAATAACAGGGCATAGAGATAAAACCTTTTGTCTCTCTGTTATGGCAAGAATATTGCATACCATCAGGCACCTTTTTTGATCGTCTTGTCTCGTCACTCTAAAAAGTATAAATTCTACTCATAGCTACATATGCGTGTCAAAATCGAGCGACCCCAAAATTACCTTTCATGTTTCAGCTCCACATTACAATTTTCGTACGATTTCTTTGCAGCGACGCATTCTCTTTGATAGCTAAGAAAATAAATTACTTGTCGGTCGCATGTAAACAGGTTTTTTTTATCAAACAACTTGAAGCAACATTAAATTTTGTGAAAGAATCCGTGAAACCGTTTTGGAGCCCTTTTGATGTCTCGAAGAGTCGTTTTGTGTTTACAATCGCTCGCCAAATGCCTACTTAAGTACTTTCGAGGGGGGACTCGATTGGAAAAGAACTCAATTTTCATTTTGTAAATATGTTTGGAACACTTGGAACTGGGGACCTTCTTTTGATATCTGATTTGTTGGCGTGAATTTATTTAGATTTTTTAAGCTGTTCAATTCAGTGAGCTGAAGTGATTGAATAAATATTGATAGACTTAGATTGAGATGCTTGAGGAATTCATTTATTCTTATGTACGACTGTTTAAATATTGTTATATATTTTTATTGCACGTATTGAAATCCAATTACTTTTGTTTTACCAATAAACAAATCGAAGAATTTGCGTAAATTCAATCTGAATTAAAGAAATGGGTACCTATAATATATTTTTACATTGGTATTTTTCCCTTAAGTAAACTTACCCAGGGTCTAGGTTTCTATAAGTAGACTGGACTGCATCAATCAGATTTGAAATACCATTTGAAACAAACTATGAAGTTTCTTAATCGGGTTAGTCGTCTTCGAGTCAACGGTAGTCATACATGACGAATGTAGAACCTGTTTTGTGAAGTCAACTATGAATAAGTAGTTTATTTTACAGCCATCTGTAAACATTAAAATCCTGGACATTTAATCATGTTACTGTATCGTTACAGTATTTTTTTGTAAAGTGTAAAGTTTGTAATATTGTATGAAATAATACATACGTAGCACTAGCAGTACCCCGCGGCTTTACCCGCGAATTTCCTTGTCCAGTTACTTTTCCATTACAAGAACAAAATTAAAAATTTTGATTAACCCCCGACTACCTTAGATTTGTTATCTGTAGAACATTCTACTAGTCAAGCCCTTTCATTTGATACCCATATTAAGGGAATTGTGAAAAAGGAAATGTAATTCGCCATTTTGTGGTAGCGGCCATCTTGGATTTGAAATTTGTCATAGTGCAAAGTATTCTACTAATCAAGCCCTTTCATTTGATACCCATATTAAGGTAGTAGTGAAAAATATTATATAATTCGCCATTTTGTGGTGGCGGCCATTTTGGATTTTAAATTTGTTATAGCGTTTAGTACTCTACTAGTCAAGCCCTTTCATTTGATACCCATATTGAGGTAGGTTGAGAAGAAATATATTGTCCGCCATTTTGTGGAGGCGGCCATTTTGAATCGATATTAACCAAACATAGCTAAGAACACCCGCACGGATATTAACTTTCAAATATAAAAAAAACCGCATCGAAATCGGCCCATCCGTTTGAGCTCTACGGTGCCACAGACAGACACACACACAGACAGACAGACAGACAGACAGACAGACAGACCGATAGACAGACAGACAGACAGACATCGACGTCAAACTTATAACACCCCTTTTTTTGTCGGGGGTTAATTAAAACAAATTGTTTGCTATTTCGTAATGTGATCTAACGGCTGTAAGTTTATGAGTAACTGTAAATAAATAAATAACTGTGTTCCAAGTTTCCACCCAATCGAGCAGCCAAACTTTTGCATTTATAATGTCAGTAATGTTACATACTTAAGTGTTGGTATGAAAATGTTTTTTTTTTTATATCGCTAAAACAATTCATATTAGAAACTATGTATATTGTATTGAAATTAAAATTATCCAGATGAAATAAGTCCTACTATTATTTTAAATTTTGATGTTTATTGCTCAATCACCTCGTAACAGCTAAACGAAATAGCTCAAAGGTTAGTTTTCATTCCGGGAAAATTTACTGACTTAAAAAAAAGGAGGAGGTCTAAATCGACTGTAAGTATATATTTTTAAGTTTTCCTATCAAGTATATTATGTAGAAGGTTTTCACGGAAAAGCCGCGGTGGCGTAGTGGTGAGAACGGTCGGTACACAACCGTGCGGGCGTAGGTTAGAATCCCGCCTGCTCATCTGAATATTTTTCCAAGTACACATGTACGAATTTTTTTTTTCACCACTTAAAGGTAGAAGAAACCCAGTGTCACGTGGCTATTTGAATTTGAAGAGTCCATAAAACACTTTCTAGCACTGCATTGCGCTCTTTACAGCTTTACACAGATACATACATACTTATATAACCATTTGTTTATCGTGTTGACCGAGTTGATTTCTTTGGAAACATTACTCTTCAAACTGGACCTTTACAAACAAACTCATCATCTAACCATCCATATCTGCGTTTAAAGCACTCGATTAAGCGACATAATTATTATTTAAGTAACCTTTTAAATTAAGTTATTAAATTTATACGAAGTTGATAGTTGTATTAGCGACACCTATTGCCGGTTTTGTGTACTACATTAACGCATTTCATAATGATAACTTTCAATTCACGTTACGGTACAACATTTTCTGCAATCTAAAAAGTAGTCGTAGTCTTTGCAACTTTTCATAGATGGCGTTATTCTAAATAAATTTTTACGGAACGTTCATTTTGTTGTACTAGATGGCGCTCAATGCTTATTTGAGTGCAGTGTTTTACAATATTATAGTAGTCAACATCGTATTTAATGTACTACAAAAAAAAGTTTAATTACATTAAACTTAACAGAAATAATTGTAGGTTGATATTTCTTCTTTAAACAGCAAGATTGAAGATGAAACATCGAAAAAAAAAACTCAACAGATAGGTCAGTACCTACCTAATTCGATAGCTAGCATGGACGTATAAAAAAAATTTAAGCGTTCATGGTTAGGTACCATAGCTAGCTTATTAGGTAGATTTTCCTTCTTTTCGTAACAGCCTTTCAAAGAGGGGTTTTCTTTTCTGGATGCAATTATTCCTGTTACAGAGGAATTAACAAAAACAAACAATGGCGCCTTTAGCAAAATTGAGACCTATCTCTGATAGGTAGCATCTGCACTTTAAAATGAGTTAGTAGATGTTTTTCTATTTTCATATGTATTTTGTTCTTATTAACAGTAAACAATTTTAAATTTAAATCTAAATTTAGATAGTAATATTACTTTTTAAAATTTTGAAGTAAGTAATTAATTAAAATTAGGTACTTAATACGCAGTTCTTAATGTTTTAATAACGTTTTTTTTCAATCGATATATTAACAACGTTTTAACATTTCTTCGTAATAATAGCATTCAGAGAGAGGTAGTTAGTACCTACTTAATTACTACTTATTACAAGTAAGAGAAACATGTCTGTTCTTAGAACTACTGTGTAGAACTTTACTAGTCATTGAACATTTTGCCTACACATACGTATACCAATTTCCTTTGACCTTGCGCGGACTTTTATTTCCTTGACACGACAGGCCTAACTGACCAGCCAAAATAATCCAGTGACGAAAGGTCCGTCGTAGCATAGAGTTTATACATCTCGAGAGTTCTTCAATTCTTGGGTAAGCCATGTTCACATTCGTATATCACATACAATCTTGATTGACATAGTTGTACAGTCGAAATCCAAACAGCCAAGAGGTGGAGCAGCTGTTGGATTTTAAGAACTAAGCTACGATATTTTTTGTTGTTTGATGTTTTGTTCAACACTTCAAATAAGTCAGTACGAATGTCTCTGAGATAGTATCAGAAGTCTGTCGGCACCCTTCACGAGTGGAATGCGCCTTAATTTATGCGTTTTTCAGTTTGGTGAAGTGACTGGCAGATTTATTGAAGGCAAGGCGATAAGCGCGGCTTTTCTCTCGAATTGGGCAGCGTCAGGCGTGAAGGTAGGAGCGATTTATTTAAAGTTTCAAGAGCAAACCGGAGTAGGAGATCTCCTTTCCCAGAAGGTCTCCTGTCAGCTGTTACTTTGCATGAATTTACTAAATCATTATCTGATTGATGCTTATTGTGTTATTTCATCCTTCTTATGAGCATACTATGCCTAAAACCAGGATGCAAGTCCTAATCTCTATATATAGAAATGTTATATTGGTTTGTGTACGCTTCAAAAACTCAAAAAGTTCTGCACCGATCGAGCTGAAATTTTACAATGATATATAATTCGCATCAAGGATTGTTTTTATCTAATTTTTGCATCACAATGTGCCACAGCGAAGCGTGGCAGGGTACAGCTAGTTCTAAATAGAAAATTAAGGCAGTGTTACCAAAACCCAAATTGGTGAATTTGACCGCCAATTGAAGAAAGCTTTTTGAATAAGACAGAAATAGTTAGTTCGGTATCTCGAAACAATTATTGAAATGTACTTTGTCAATTTTGTACAAATAACCGTGACGTAAGTAAAATGTGCTTGCGTCACGAATGATGTCACAACATGGACCATACTGATTAGTACCTACCTAACTTTCAGTTTTAATTTTAATATATAATATTGTTTTTCGGTTCTTTTAGCCGTTCTACAGTAGCAATTGCTTCTCGGAGTCCAGGCCTACTCTCAGAAGGAAGGAGAAAGAAGACTGTAGTCGACCACGACAGTCTAGCGCGAGTCGGCGGGTGAAACGTGGCAAATGTCCTCTTTTGTTGATATCTTTCATGAAATAAATCGGGTTTCTTACGTTATTTTGATTCACCGTTAATTTCCGCGGTAATAGGAAACGCATTCTATTTTATTTGGACTAGGGAATATTCTAGGTTTTCATAATATTTTGAACTAATTCACATGCAACGACACATCCAAACACAACTATACTAGTAAGACTAATTTATACCTACACATTATATACTCGTTTACGTTTGGTATCATAAATCTAATTTTAGCAATAAATTAATTTGAATTAAAGCAGGATTTGAATACACCATTTTGCCCTGAGACTACGAGACTGTCACGAGACCACCAGGGCTCTTAGACATGTCCCACAAGAGCACACCTTCAGAGCATTTCTCTCCCTGAAAATATTTTTACATCAGAAATCATGTTCAAAGATTTCCACAGATCAGCTAAAGCTCGGACAGCTGAGGTCTGCAGCCGCGGAGCCGAGGCCGGCTCCCACACGCGGGCCGTGAGAACTTGAGCCGTCAGCGGCCGAGTCGCGGCTCGCGGCGAAACTAAATTATTGTGCTACTTATGAGGTCAGCTAATGCTGCGGTCTTGCACGACGACGAGTCTATTGCGACTTGACAACATCTGCATTTTATTTTGTAGTATCGAGTCGACGAGACGAACAGGACATGTGCCTGATGGCAAGCAACTTCCCTGCCCAACAGCACACTGAAAAGTCCAAATTATTACCTTCTGGATAAGATGTTTCATGTCCATATCCTGTAATTTCACAAAAAAACCTACATTTTGCACATTATTGCTTGGCAGTAGAATAACTGGCAAAGGCGTGGTACGTCCCCAGGCGGATCCTGTAAATAGTCCTACCACTAAACAATAAATGGGTAGGCGTATCCTGCTTTCAATTTTGTATTTTGCAGGTTCTCGTAGACCTCATCGACGCTTAATATATGATGAGGCAAGTGCCAGCGTATCCTACTAATATTAAAAATGTTAAAACACTCGAAGCCTTCTCTCGAAATAAGAGAGTCATGGTAATAATCCACCACGCTGACCCAGTGTGTGTTAATGGATGACGCATGACATCGAAAGATACAGTGTTAAAAATATGTCGTCGTATCACGTAGACTTGGCTTGATGGAACATACTTCTTGACTATGAATCTTATCTATATCTTGAATTTACCGCTAGTTTTTCTCCGCCTTCAGCTTTTCCAGCAAGAAATCAAATCTTGAGAAAGAGTTTGCCAGGTACGATTGTCTGAGGGGTGAGTATGAAACAATACAATGTTGTGTACGTAGAGATGTGACCAGTCTATAAACCAGACAGTCATATTATAGCTCTAATTTTTGTATCTAATAGATATCGAAGCCATGACCAACGGTTCAGTGGACAGAAGCACTACCAACTGACCGCCGTGCCACAATTAATTCCTTTGGGAGCTTAAAAGGTAAAAAATATTCTAAGTAAAGTTTTATATACGGTACAATGATTCAATTTGAAATACGTAGGTATGTTAACATTATTTGATTTTATCTTCCCTCGTCCCATATTATCTCGTCTCGTCTTACCTCATCTCAAGCTCATCCCAAGAGTCTAAGTTTGTCGCGTCGCAAGCTTCACCCCGGCCGGTGGGTTCCAACCCTGAAGATAATGATCCGAATAAAAAGCCAAGTGGTCCGATCGTCAATGTCGAGTGACGAAACTAGATCCACGATAAACTACAGAAATACAATATTTTCACGTAAACTTGCGTCACGGCCGCGCTTTTGCTCGGATGTAAGGTTGCATAACTTTACTTAACTTGCATCTAAATCGGATCGTAAGTTTTTCAAATGCATACAAATTTGTTCGTATAATAAATTACTGCCCTGTAATGGAATCGGACAGAATAGCAGATGGAGATGGACTCTACCATTAACAGATTGGCCAAAAATGAGAGAGAGAAGTATGAGACATCCGCCGGCAAGAACAGTTGATGATATTCGGAAAGTCTTTGGGCGTTGGGGCATGCATGGAGAGACTAGCAAAGGATTGGAATAAGTAGCGACACTAAGAGGCATCTATGCTCAGCTCAGTCTTTTTTAAAGCTTAAGAATAACATTGTGAGCTAACAGGGATGCATCTATCCGCAAATTGATTTCGCCAGCGTCGTGGATTATTTTTCTTTGTGCCTCGGAAAGAAGAGTCTAACTTTAAGTTTCAATTCCTTTTCTAATCCATTATTCCGCAATGCCGTACAAAAATCCTGTGACAAGGAGAAATGATCGAGAGTTTTAACCCCCTATCTTCACCTGCACTCAGTTGGACAGCTTTCAAGTGACGGCATAGTGCTGAATCTTATTATTTTATATCCTTCTATCATCCTACATTGATCTCTTGGTGGTTCATATGACCCATAAATTTTGTTCACGAGCCTGTAGTCTAGCAGCATATCACAGTCAACGTTGTATTCTAAATATTTGTATAAAAGCTTATTTGAGATAAAAACTAGTTAAATTTTCAAATAAAATCAAGTCGTCATAGAAATTTTCAACCTTTGTACCTCAGACGAACTCGAAGAGACAAAATGTAAAATTTTGGAACACGGAAGTATTTTAAACATCATAAATAATAAACATGAATATTGTGATTTAAATAACAAGGACTTTATATTTTCCGTCGTCATTCATTCAGTATTTACTCAGTTACCTTTCGATCGAGCCAAAACACAGATAGGAAATGTCTACAAACATATGCCCCTTTTTATCCTCCCGCCCAAATAAGACGTGGCCAAACACATTCGACCTTAGCGTGACTTCACGAGTACCTACACGTATGACATTGGCAAAAAACTCGAGTAAAAACTAACCGGCAGACAAGCATTCTTTGTGTACGTCTAGCCGAGCGACCTTCGCTGTGATGGACGACTTTTTAGCACGAAAAAAATCGCCGTCCGGTGAATTTACCTAACTTTTTGTTGGCGCTTCTCGGAATAGCGATCCTAAAACCTTAGGTAATGCATTCCAGGTTCCGATTCGCGGATTATTCGATTATAAGCCGCTATAATTTTAGTTGATAGCGATCCGAGACGATCTCTTGCGTAATTTGGACGTTCTTCCTCAGTTCTCGGTAATTGATTTCGGGCCTTCTCGGGAATCGATCGAAACATGGGAAAGCTGTCTCTTAAATTTTAGCTTAACTATTTATCTGAGAACTGAGAGCCAGATAAACAGTAGTTATAATAATTTATTGATGTTAGAAATTAAGTAAATTGGAACGAAATAAAAACAATACTAACACAAAAAGTGCTCAATAGATTAATTACCTATCGGTCCCATTGCACACAGCGGCATGTTCCCAGAGCATCAGGACATTCTTTCTTAACGAGAAAGTCAATGCCATAATCCACCACGGTGTCTGGTTGTGCGGATTGGTGAATGACACATGACCTCGAAATATTACATTACCTCACGATGTTTTCCTTCGCCGTTTTTAACTTAACAGCATTACGCACATGAGACTACGAAAAGACAGTGGTGCGCGTAGGATTCAAACCAGAGGCTCCGATCGGCATCCGCCTTTCTCCCGACCAGACCAGCCGTAACTTGACGGGCCCGCCTCAAATCTACTTTTTCTTCGCGGCTTTGGTCATGACGTCACTCAGCTTGGTGCCACTACGGAGGTACACTACGGAGGTCATTTCGTCTCCAGTCTGAAATGCGTCAAAGCGGTCAGCCATGGTAAATATCTAATCATTTGTACTTACAAATTTGAAATGTTGGAATTAAAATACAAATAAATGTTTATGTTGAAATATATATGGGGGTCCATATCTCGATCAGTTACGTGACGGGGTTTCCGGGTCTGAATTGGCTCGCCTTAACGCCGTCTCTAAGCCGGAGTCAGGTGCCTGGCTGCATGCCCTTCCTTCCCCTCAACTGGGCATGCTGTTAGATAACGACTCCCTTAGGGTGGCTGCTGGACTTCGGCTTGGCTGCGCGGTTTGTGAACCCCATGCCTGTATCTGTGGCGCTTTTGTCGATGCAACGGGTTACCATAGCCTCAGTTGGACCCGATGTGCTGGCCGGAGACCCAGACATCACGAAATAAATGAAACTATCCGCCGAGCGCTTGTTTCGGCTGACATACCTTGTGCTTTAGAATCTCCAGGGCAGTCTGGATCCGACGGCAAGCGTCCTGACGGACTCACATTAATTCCTTGGTGTAGGGAGCGCTGCCTTATCTGGGACGCCACTTGTGTGAATACTTTCGCTACTTGTCACCTCCACGCAGCGGGCTGCAGGTGAGGGTGCGGAAGTTGCCGCGAGGGGAAAGCATCTCAAGTACGCCTCTCTGGAGTCAACGTATGATTTCGTCCCTTTTGCGGTTGAGACACCAGGTCCGTGGGGCAGGCCAAAATCTTTGTCGCAGAGTTGAGCCGACGCCTGCGGGAGAGTGGCCGAGACCCTCGATCAGGGCAATACTTGTGCCAAAACGTTTCTCTGGCTATACAGCGCGGAAATGCGGCAAGCCTGATGGGAACATTTGGTCGCGGAGTTAACGATCGCGGGATTATTTAATCATATATAAATGTTTTTAATATTTATGTATAAACATATTTTTTTGGTATCTTGTAACTTATTTAACTTTATTTGTTTAAAATTAAATTATTGTTATAATTATTTCGATGTCTATTATAACAAAAATGTTTTACGTTTTATTTGTCAAATGTATCTAACCTAAGCAGGTGCCTTCCGGGAAATACTTATGCTATAGAAATACCTCCAGCGACTCCCTTTGGTATATGTACTATACAGAAACGATGTTAGAGTTATATCAGCGGAAATTATAATTTAGATATATATAGGTATTGAATAATCCATCATTTTAGGATTTGTAATTATATTTTTATTGATAAATTATAAGTCGTTAATATTTAATTATATTATCTAGTTTTAATAAACAGTTTCTGAGAATAGGTAGTTAATTACAAAATCATATAGGTACTGAGGTACGTGTTTTCTGTTTTATAGTAAAAGGTGACGGGACGATCACGAAGTGTTCCTGGTGGTAAACATTGGATTGAAACATTGCCCTTCAAACCGGAAGACATTCATTTCTGCACATTACTACTTGGTAGAATAATTCATAAAGATGTAGTATTTTCCCAGGTGGACTCGGCAAAGAATCTTGCTACTATATAAACAACACCAACTAGAAGCCGCAGAGCTAACTTTATTTCTTTGTTTAGTCACACTGTTCTCGGGAAGTAACTGCTGTATTTGCAAACTTATTTTTTAAATATGATATCCTAATTTCGTAAAAAATAACTACAGGATTTGTACCAACGCCAACATTAAGATTACTACACAGCACGTCTGCTGCCTCCATTCCTATTGTTCGCTATACCGGGCAAATCACAGTTAAAAGAATGCCTATTTTTCATCTAAAAACATGGCAGTCATGAAAACTGCCGGTAGAAGTAAACATACATAAATCAGCACGAGTGTCGCGCACTGACGCTTCGATAATAGGTCTCGAGCCCATAATGTTGTACTGGTAGGACTCTTTGCAGAGTCCGCCTGGGGAAGTACCACGTCTTTGCCAGTAATTCTACCGCCAAGCAGTAATGTGAAAACATCGTGTTCCGGATTTATAAAATTTAAACTACTCAGCTAACCTGTACAAAATGTCTATGGAACCAAATGGCAGCTATTCTGCATCAAAAAAGTAATCACGTAAATTGGACCATTCATCCCGGAGTAATCGATATACATACATACAAAATAAAATACCGGCCGAATTGATAACCTAGTCTTGTTGAATTTGGTTAGAAATAAATCTCCTTCCAAATAGTATTCAACGCGCCTAAATAAGTTTTTTGTATGTTAACCTTTACTTGCAATCGTAGTAATAATCCAAATTCATTTCGATTTCATTGAAATAATCCTCAGCGCGATTATTAAAATCAATCTGTAGCTGCGATAACCCGCACGATTCGATTTGCATTCGAGTCGTGCGTACTCGATAAATAATCTGTGAACATAATCGGACTTTTTCCGCGGCTTCAAGGGCCGCCGCCGCCGCGTGAGCGATTGCCTCGTCTCAACAATGGAGGCCTTAATGTGATACCATTAGATGGTGGGTATCCTTGCCTCCTACTTCTAATGCCTAGGGCTGCCATGAGACATCCTAGTAATGTGTATTATAAATGCGAATGTTTGGACGCTCGATCATGACAGGACGGCTTCACTGATCAGGTTGAAATTTGGAACAGGAATATGGTCTGGAATAGCACATACGAATTTACTTTTTATGTCGGGCTAATCATAAGAACATACTGGGTACAGTTTTCAGTTTATTTTCAACCCTGATTAGATAGAGTAGAACATTATAAAAATACAATTATTAGGTTTAGATAGATAGATAGATACTCTTTATTGACACACCAAAAAAATGATACAAAGCAAAAAAATAAGTTTAGTAATAATAATAAGTGTAGTCATAAGTATACAACATAATCGCCATGAAGAAGAAGAATTCCCTGAAAGATATAGTAGATATCGCATTTTACTTTTACCAATTTAGAGTATATCTATTTCGATTAGGAAGATTTTTGGTTCCACTTTCAGAACACGAATATTTAGCAGTGAAGTGCAGCCTTGAGCAGGTAGGGATTGTCAATTTGGACAAAACCAAAGTAACTTATGTAACGATTGCATTGCTCCGGAGCCGATTGCCGTGAATGAATCCACTCTCGACATTTTTCAGAGATACGTTTACCTAGAGGTCCTAGAGCAAATGCTCAAACTAGGTAGATGTAGCTTTGAGAGTGAGGCCATGAGAACAATTTGTTTAAGCTGGGCAGCGTATGGGAAACTTTGTCGAGTCTTCTCATCTCCCATCCTTGAGTCTCTTGACAAAAGCATTTAACTAGTGCGTCATACAGGTTATGACATATGGCCCTGAAACGTGGACACTGAAAATGAAAACGGTCCGTAAATTTTCCCTGGGGGTTTCTCTAAGGGATTTAATAAAGTAATTCGTTAAGAGAACTAAAGTCGCCGACAGATAAGTGAGTGAGCACAGTGAAGTGGAATTGGCTGGACCATCCGTGGCAGGCTCGATAAACATTGGTGTAGAGTTATTCTAGAGTGGAGACTGCAAATCAGCAGTGTTGGAAATTCTGAGACTGGATGGAGAGGATATACAAAAGACAGCTGTTGGTGGTTGGAAACTTAAAATCAAGTTGGGTGCAGAGATTCAAATCGCTGGCTGCGACACCCAGCAGATTATGACAGACAGCTAAGTTCAGCAGTTGATGATGATGACATAAGCAATAAAAAATACAAATAAAAGCTATTTCCACTTTGTAAAACGAACATGACCTTCGCGTCAATTTCGACACGTGATCAACACTTCAATATTGACTGATCTAGTTAGATCTAATTGATCCTCGGGCACGCCTAGACATTTCAAAAAACACCGCTTCGGGGGACGGCATTAAAAATAAAATTTGATTTATTTTACCTTTTTGTTACTAACTTGTCCATAATGGCCTCAGCATTTGTTTGAATCTACGCAGCGAACAAAGAGTTTATTGATGGCTATCAATTAATTTTAAGCTTTATAAACAAGCTGTAGAGTCTAATTATCTGCTCCAATAGTCTCAGTTGTAACCGTCATGGTGTAATGATCATGTCAATAATAATAGCGGTACTATATTTTACTCTACAAAATCACTCATCAGTCACATACAAGTAGGTTACATGTTGTTTTAAGTTATCACAGTTGTTTAGTGTGTTTACGGGTGTCTATTCGTGATCATAGAACATTTACCATAATCAAAATATCGAAGACTCACTCCAACATATAGTCTCAGTAAATATATTCCGTCATTGATGGTACTAGAGTGTAGGCATTGATGTACTCGTAGTATATAACGTCATTGAGGCTACAAATTATTTTTTCTGCGGTTTTAACCTTTCTCAAAACCCTCTGTAAAATATTATCAGCTATCATCAAACCTATTTAGTTGGTATATAAAAAAGTGCCTGCTGATTTGACAAAATGCATGGAACCACTGATTTCGGGATAAAGGTTAAAACAATGCGCTTAATACGATCTATAGTCGTTTTGTGACACCTTGTTTGTTTAGAAATTGTGTGATATTTGAATATTTGAAGTTGTTGTCAACGAGTAAAAGCCTCCAACTGGTACTTAGCCAATCCATCCTGAAGATGCAAACAGTATCCCATACAAGAGCGCAACTGTGTTTGGCATCAAATGAGCGACTTCGTTTATACTTTATGGTGCTTTTGTACTTTCGAGATTTTTGATTTATTTTGCTCCTTAGTTAATTTTGCCAGCTAATTTGTCTCTAGACTCAATTACAATACCCAAACTGGACGATGAAATACCTAAGATTCAGCGTAGATATTAGGTACCTATTTAACTATTTATTGACGATCAAGAGCTTGAGATGGTCAGTAACCGCAACAGACGAAAAGTGGGAGTCAATGGAAATTAAATTATTTTTGTGAAGAACAGACACGCCTGCGTGCTATCTTCGTTATACTTGATTTCATTGTAATCGCTCCATTCAGAGATTGTTTTGAGGAATATGTTCAGACGATGAACTATATTTATTCTCTCTTTGAAGAGCCATGCAGGAGACGATTCGATTCTGCATTTTTTCAAATCTCTATTTTTTAAAAGGACCTATGACAGTAGCCGCAACTTTTCGTCTACTTCCTACCCACCGAACTTTGGGCTGCATAAAATGCGCAGGAGCTTGCTAACTTGTTAATCTTACCGTACTAAACAGTCACATACCATTTCTACATGAATTGTATGTCTAATTGATAAATAAGTGAGTTTTCTGTCAGCCCTGCCCTCAACGAGGTGTGAAAATGACATGTACACTCAAAGCTGAGTTCGCAATTAATCGGGACGCTCATAACGACCTGTCATACATATTCAAGCATCGCGTCTTATTGTTAGCCTGACACAAATTGCTTGCGTAGGCTTCTAAGGCGATTATGAGCAAAACCAGAGAGCAAGGTTAACTAGGGATTATACGGAGACCGCAGATGTGGCATTGGGATTGTTCGTCTGGGCGCGGCGAGGGATTTCGGTTAGTTGGGCTTTAAGACTTCTTCTATTTGTTACTCTGCTATCGGCTGACTAAATTGTTTTCTTTTTACATTACTTATATAGAGTGACGACACGAACAAGATATACGGTTGCAAATAAGCAAGATGCCAGTCCGTGACAACACAGTGCCATGCAGCTATTCAAAATTTAATCATCCAAATCGCTATCTAGAGCTGCACTGCGCTCGTCATCCAGATAAATAAGATGATTTTTAACACCCAGGTTGGTAGTTAACATGATAGTAATGTAAATGAGTAACATTATACTTTGCATGTACAATTTATTATTGAATAAATTATTTTATTTGAAATTATTTGATCTATCTTTCACTTTAATTATTCCACTGGAAACATTACCATCCAATCGTATCACAGATATTACCGCACATTACTGCTTCAGGGTAGAATAACCGTCAAACGGACTGCGGAAAGAGTTCTACGACCGCAGGGAAATGATATCGCGGTCTCATTGAATACGTTTATTATAGAGAGAGATATAATTACAGAGAGAGAGAGAGCCACCAAGGAAAATAGCAACACTCGGTATAATTGAGAATACCTAGAGTTATCCGATACAGAAAATTCACTAAATGTACTAAATTAGTAAAACTGGACTTATCTCTATACATAAAAACGTTATGTTGGTTTGTATACGCTTCAAAAACTCAAAAAGTTACGCACCGATCGAGCTGAAACTTTAGAATCTATACTAATATTATAAAGCTGAAGAGTTTGTTTGTTTGTTTGAACGCTAGGATCTCGAGAAGTACTGGTCCGGATTGAAAGATTCTTTTTCTATTGGATAGTCCATTTATCGAGGAATGCTATAGAACATAACGCTACTATTAATAGAACCGGAGCATGAAACAAGAATGGAACAAAATCGGGAAAAAATATTCCTTTTTTTGAGAGTTTTCGTACGTTTCGTGCTTTGACATGACACATGACAGTATGTGTCTAAGATTGCGTCATTGAATATCACAGATTACATACCTCTTGAATATAAAACCTTTGCTAATCAATTTTGTTTCTAAATCTGAGTAGGTACGACCAATTTCCGACAGGTGGCGTAGCAGGTAGCTGAAGAGGTGTTTTGTTTGAAAGCGATATTCTCAGGAATTACTGAACCGATTTCAGTCATTCTTTCACCGTTGTATATGTACGGGGTCCTGATGAGTGCTATATAACGTACCACGGGCGACGCCGGGGCAGACATCTAGTGATATATAATACGCATCAAGGATTGTTTTTATCTAATTTTTTGCATCACAATGTGCCACAGAGTAGCGTGGCAGGGTACAGCTAGTAGGTATAATATAAATATCTCACCGTAAAATTGTCAACACTGTCAGATGACAAGCTAACGTTGGAGATTATAATCTATTCGTTAGGTTAGGTTCGTTTCTAATCTGATGACGTTAAATTATTATCTGACGTTTTCAAGCCAGTAGTTCGCGTACTTAATGTAAGTACTCATTGTTACCACAGACACACAATTATCTAAACAAAAGCAAAAACCATTAGAATAAACGAAGATTGCAATTTGCTCCTTTTCTCGGCTTATCACTTTCAATGTGCGGAAGAGTCTCATTACCTCATTACTCTGCTTTGCATGTTATTAATTCCTGCAGTTGTTTGATAGAAATCGGCCGCAAGGACGATGCAACAACATTCATTATTCCGCCATATTACCTGTAATAGCGAGACGATTACAGCAGTAGTTTGTAAATGCTTCGAGCTCAAATTATGCTTGATCTCAGGATGTACGTATTGAGAACCGAGATACAAACAAATAAAACAAATGAAAACTAACATTATATTGAGAAAATACATGAAGGATTCTTGATAATCATAGATTAATCGTACGAATTGCCAAAGCGTTCTTAAGTTGTGATAGGTCATCATCACCATCATCTGCAGCCTGCAGACGTCCACTGCTGGACATAGCTCTCCCCCAAAGAATACGACAATGACCGGTCTTGTGTGATCGGTCCATCGTATGAGACGTTTCCGCTATCGGTTCTACGAGCCACATGACCTGCCCATTGCCACTTGAAGTTGCTAATTTTAAGAGCTTTGTCGGTGGCCTTATTTCTTCTCCGGATTTTCTCGTTTCGTTGTGATAGGTATTGATAATTATTTCCAGACGAGGGCCCGGAGCCGGGCAAGCCGCGGCGGGTTCGCGGAAGAATGCGAGAGCGGTCCTGCGTTCTCGCCGTTAAGGATGGAACCCCGTGGAGGTTTTAGTTGGTAGGCGCACCATCGTGTCTGTTCATGATGTCCAGTCCAACATTACTCGACCTTCTCCCCAGGCAGGAGGCTATGGGTAAATGCATTTCCTCCACTTACAAAAAAAGGTGTTGATATGTGCAAATAGAAAAAAAACCTACTTATTTATTTATTTACTTATCTACGCAGCAAAAAAGTGAATACATTTTCTTTGTTCTTCGTGCTTGAAAGTCTTAACTTCAAGCATAGAAATAAATACCTAATACCTTCAATGCAAGAAGTACGTACATATATTAGCTTAAAGTTACATTATTTACTAAAATATTGACTAGCTACCTTCTGGGTGTCGGTTTTTCGTGACGGTGGCGGTCTGACATAAAAATTCACTCTCATCAAAACCTACCAAAAGATCTGCTAACTAGTATAAATTCTAGAACGTTGTCCGATAGATTTTAGCAACACTATGACAACAAGTTTTTAAATAAAAATAATTTTACTATTTTTGCTTGCCGATTGGTATAAATACGTATATTAACAACTACTTTACAAGTTCAGTGATGACAAACTACAATTTAGAATCATCAGAGAACCGCAAACTCATATGTTATTAATTCTGAATAAAAATACATATAAATAAGCGAGTATAGATGGTTCGCGGATAACCGCCGATGCTACAGAGACGATCTTCTTAGCATTCCATGGATTCACCGTGCGGGTGCCGGGTCCATCGTGTGGCAGAGAGAGAAAAACTCGAGTAGTTCCCGAGACTTGTGACTCGGGCGTAGGTTTAAGGGGCCCCTTTCTGACGTACATCAACACTCACCTTCACCACTCGTTTTTCTCTCCCTGCCCAGCCAAATCTGATATGAGCCTACTAGTGCAGCTTTAGATACACGTTCTAGTATAGAACTTACAGCACTTCTGGATAAGCCAAGGTCTTTCAGTAGGCTATAGAGAGATTTTGCTGGTATACCTCTCGCTCCCACTTCTACAGCGTATAAACTAACTACATAGCCGTTTTTTGTTAATTCGTTTAGGAGGTCGTAATACTTATTTTGTTTCATCGCGTGGTCTTTAGGTATATTAGTTTCCCACGGTACGGTAAGTTCTACAAGGACTATGCGTTTCGTAGCTCTAGAAAAAGGAAAATGTCCGGTCTGGATGACGAAACACCCACATCCTCTGGGATTTTGTAGTGCTTTTCATACGTGTCCATTAAAATAGTCCAATCAGGTGCTGTACCCAGGATTGAGTAAGGCTTGTTCCTGGAGTTTGAAGTTGAGCCTTCTTTTACAAAGTTAATTTGTCTTTTGTTTGTCGTCAATCCCTTTTGGGCTCTAGCTACCGAAAGGCTCATGGCTTCACGTATGATTTCAAGTACTCTGTCATGACGCCGTGAGTAATGACCCCATTAAGGAGCACCTTGCATCCCACCAATATGTGCCTTGCTGTACATATCGCCTCTCCACAAGTATAGCAACATTTTTCAGAGGCTTTTCCCCACCTTACCAAGTTACTCTGGTCAGGAGGGTCATTTGGAATGCATTTAGATAAAATTTTAATAAGGCAGGGGACCAGTCATAGATCAAGGTGCGCCATTTTAGAGCTAATGGGATACAGAACTCACCTATGGTTAACCACTCACTTTGCATTTCTAAATTCATAGCGTGCACTTTGTAACTGTCATTTTCGTCTTGTTGTAGAAAGGTTTTTACCATGTCTCGGTCTTCCCTTTTTTTTCTCGCACCCAACCCAGCAGTATTTACTTGTGCACCTGCCATAAATTGTTTATGGAATTGAAGTCTAGATTCCAGGTCTGAAGCAGTTTTGTCTTTTGGGAGAGATGTAATTAATTCGTCTTGCGACTTTCCCAAAACATGCGTTTTTGTAACTCTTAGGTGTTTGTAAAGTTCAGACGGTTTCTTTAGTTTCAGCCCAAAACTATTGTGATCCCTAAAAGAGTAGAGGATCAGCCGGATGTGCCAATCCGAACCATGACTTCAATATCTTTATGACATTGGCATCTAGCTTTGCCAGGAGAGTTTTACCGATGTCATATACTAGGAAAGGCCAAGTGAGACGTGATGTGAGGTAGTTGTCATATATCCATGCTTTTTGATATTGCTGATAGGCTGCTGGTCTACCTTATTGAGGTTGTTCATGAAATTTTCAACAACCACCTCTAATGATGGTGTACGTCCTTTGTGATCTATCTTTCTACCAAGAAATTTGAAAGGCACTGCCTCTGCAATTGTGGCAACTCCTTGGCCACTTATGGAGAGTCCCGGATCGTAAGACGTATATTTGGTATTTCTTCTACCCAGACAAAGACAATGACATTTAGATGGTTTTGTCCTCATTCCTCCGTCCATGTACAGAACTCATCGACTTCGTTCAACAATTCTTGACACTGTTTGGGATTACGTGTAAGTATTGCAAGGTCGTCCGCAAAGGCCAAGATTGACTCAGTGTACTTATTGTTGATTTTAAACCGGTAGCCCCATTTCTTTTCCCGGGATATTAATTTGTCTACTAAAATATTTATAACTATATTAAATGCTATTGGTGATAAGCAGCACCCTTGGAATAGTCCTACATTGTATTCAAGTGGTTTTGTGTATTCCTTGTTTACTGCTATGACGAATTTTAAGTGGCAATAATAAGAATTAATTATGTCAATAATTTCAGCAGGAAAGTTATACCATTTTAGGGCAAATATCATAAGTTCATGCTGGACAGAACCAAACGCGTTCTCTAGGTCTATCCAGCAGACTGTAATTTGCCTCTCATGTGTTCTGGCATCTTTCAAACTTTCTGCTAGTAATGTATTGTGTTCCAGGCATCCAGAAATACCAGGCAAGAACCCTTTCTGGTGATTGGGCCTGAAATACCTATTGCTAGTCATAAATGTGGTCATTTTGTTTGCAAAATACTGAAAAGATTTTAGAAATTGTATTGGTTAGGGCTATCGGTCTGGTGTCTTTGGGATGAGTTACTTCCTGCTTTTTAGGGATGAGGACAAAATTGCTCTTCCAAATGCTACTGGGACTTGCTTTCTTGACCAGATCTTAATGAATATATTCAAGATATGTTTACGAACTGATGGACACTTTTTATACACTATGTAAGGAATGCCATCTGGGCCAGGAGCTGATTTAGTAGTTTTCTTTTTAATTTGATAGTTTACTTCCTCTTCACTAGGTGGGGTGCCTTGAAAGCCTGTCAGAGGATCATTAGGTCTTTGGATGTTTGGTTCTACGTACGAGCTCCCGCGTTTAGGCACTTCGTATGTGCTTTTAAAGTGATCGTAAATTTGCGCGTTAGTCAAGATAAGCTTTCCATTTTGCTCCTGAAAATATTTTTGGAGTATTGAAAAGGGTTTTATCAAAGTCTACTTCGTGTTTAGCTCTGTTAAAATTATCACGATTTTTACTAATTTGAAGCGATATTCCTTGTATTAATTTAAGGATTGATCTTAGAGCCCTGGACAGTTGGTGACTTAGATGGTTATCGCCCATGGTTTTAGCTACACGAAGACGTTTTATTAACTCTCTTTTCTTCCTCCGCAATTTCATTTTGAACATATTTTCCTTGCTATTTTGAGCATAACAAGTTGATGGTGGGTAATGTTCCGAGAAGTATGTATATATGGTGTCCTGGAAAGTTTCTACTTGGCTGTTTAGGTCTTGTTTTGGCCCAGGATGTTCTAATAAGATCGCCAAGTTTTCGTCATGAACTTTCCAGGTAGAGTTTTTTAAACTGGGAATGCCAAGACGTGTCCTGATGACAATGGACTCCTGGTAGTTTTCACTCGATGGTTCACCTTGGGATATATGAGGGTCAACTCTATCCATAGTGTTTGTCGAAGTACTGACCGACGGCTGTCGTGCTTCAAATAGGCTCTCGGGAATTACTCGAAAAGATACAAGTAAAAGAAAAGAGATGAAAAAGTAGCCCAATTAATGGAGAGTGGCCGGCGAGAGGCATCCGTCCGCCTGTATGCGTGACAATATCTAGTTTTTGCTCGAGCCTTATGAAAGAGGGGCAAGACAAAAGAGATCGATCGATATTCATGCCTACAATTAATTATTACTGTGAAAACTGATTTGATTGTAACACATTTTATTAATTAATTCCCTGGTTCCTTACGTGTGACATGGTCAGTCCAGTCTAGCACTTAAATTAGTTTTCCTTCACACATTATGTTGGACATGACCGAGTGTACACCACTAGATATAGTGAAAACAAGAAGAGGACATGCGCAGGCGCACTAATTAAAAAAAAATATTTCAGCGGTCGGTTCAGTCGACCGCAACAAACGTGAGAGTAACCTTTGAATAATGAAACAACCATGTAGTTAGTAAGCTTAGGTTAGTTTAAAAGAGTCCTCCGCCGATTTGGTAGGAGGTGGACGGCATCTAAGATAACTGTCTTGGGGGGAGAAGATCGGGAATTTCCACGTAGTATTCCCTGGGAATCACACAAAAATTTATCTCGGTACCGTTCTCCAATGGCCACTCGCCTGAATTGAGAATTCCTCAAGTCAATAAACAAATCGCCAATTACAAAGCTTCCAATACTAAAAGTTACGGCTATCATGTTATCGCTGGGCTTGTCAGAAGAACGGCGACTGCCCATCCGGAGCCTCCAGTTTCAAATCCCACGCGCACGTGTTTTCGAAGTCATGTGCGTAATACCGCTAACTTAAAACGGCGAAGGAAAACATCGCGAGAATTCTTTCGAGGTGATATGTCATCCACCAACCTGCACTGAACCAGCGTGGTGAGTTATTATAGCCTTGACTCTCTCCTTGCGAAAAAAGACCCCGAGTTGTAGCAGTGGGAACATTTTTAAATTTGTTGCTGTTTATGCAATAGTAAAATCGCTATCGTTGATGAGTTGCGCCGGCCGCGTCCCTGAGAGTCCCGTTATTCCGGCGGCCGGTGGCTGGGCCGGGGTAGCTGTACAGTTGTTATAATTGCAGGTAATTCTGCGTCGACGCCGCGCCCTACAGGCTGCGCGCTAGAGCGGGGTGCACCCCTTGACCGAGGTCAGGGGCGACCTTGACCTCGGTCAACCTCGCTTCTTACCACGAACCACCCTCCATCCTTCAACCCCGGAGCATTGTTATAATAAATAAATCAAGCAAAACATATTTATCAGCAGCCACGACTACGGGCTGCTAACAATGTGGTTTTTAGTGACAACTCTCCAATAAATTATGTTAATAGATTAATAAACGAGGTAGAATGTAATAGTGCATAATGCAAATCAAGTAACAGTGTATTAAAAACATCTCTTAGAAGTTCTGAATCAAAAATGACGATGTTGCCGCTCATTACTTCTAATTCTAAGCAATTCTATAGTCTGATGAAGATTGTCGGCAATGTGATAATGATTGTAATTTTTGATTAAAAATTAGATTGGGTTAGCTTTTAAGCGCAGGACCCGTCACTATACCGTCACAAATTTAGAAATGTTGACTAGCCCCCGACTACTTGGGATTTGTTATCTGTACAACATTCTGCTAGTCAAGCCCTTTCATTTGATCCTTTGACCCATATTAAGGGAGTTGTGAAAAAAGAAATGTGTTTCGCCATTTTGTGGTAGCGGCCATTTTGGATTTGAAATTTGTCACAGTGCAAAGTATTCTACTAGTCAAGTCCTTTAATTTGATACCCATATTGAGGTAGTAGTGAAAAAAAACGCAATTTTGTGGTGGCGCTCATCTTGGATTTGAAATTTGTTATAGTCTATCGCAAGGGTCAGCAACAGGCGGACCGCGGTCCGTATTCGGACCGCGGAAGGTCGAACCTCGGACCGCGGATGGTCGAACCTCGGACCGCCAAATGTTGTATTCTATTGTATTGTATAATACCAAGTTTACATTTTAAAATTTAGATAAGGTACACTGTACCTTTGTTAATTGAAACAATATTTTTTGCCACGTAGCATCTACGAGTACCTTAGTAAATAAACTATTTTTTACTAAATATTTTCCATATAGCGGCGAAGAGAAACTCCACAATTTCAAATACATCTTCGTCATCACACCTGTCCGTGGACACGAACGTGGAATGCGGTCCCCGCTCAAGATAACTCGTCTAAAAGCATCTACGTCCAACAACCACTAGAGAACGCAGAGGCAGGAATCCGCGAATTGGCTCTCATCATGGACAACAACAAAGAAAGATTCGGAATAAGCTTTTGCTGCGCCTGGGCGAGCCCGTTTGTCACCTGGATTGTCTTGCCTGCTCAATGGGAGTACCGCAAAGTCACAACGAAGCAGAAAACCTAAGACGCTATGCCGGCGTGTGAGGTATGGCCACCGATTTCGGTTGGTGCGATCGAAAAACAAAACGATTCTAATAGAGTACTTGGAAGGTCGGACGCCTTTCACTCACCCAAGTGCGCTACTCGCACACCTGAGCAAAAATGCCGGTGAAACACCCCGGGTGATAAGCGTGGATGCGATGGCAATCGAATACTCAAGAGCGAAACTCGTGAGTAGTGAGGTCATGAATATTCACGAGGTTGTCGTATACGAAGATATGGGAGAAACTCTAAGTTTCCTCAGGCCCCTTCGCACAATCAAACAAATGCAACTGACATCTGGGGGCATCCTGTTCCTAGTTCGACCAACCAAACCAGCTCCGAAAGCGCACAGCAGAGGACAGCCATGGAAAGAGCCGCAGCCAACCAAACCGGTAGTCTTCGTGACTGCCTTCAACGCAGCAGCAAGGACCTTACTCTGAATATCATCCCATGCATCACCCCTTTAGACGTTAAGGACGCTAAAGCCGCCAAAGAAGCTTCACACCAAAAAATGAGCCGAACGAGAGCTGATATGGGACGGGTTGAATCGCCCCGCTATGTCACGGCTTCGAAGCCGCGGAGTCATGCACTTAATGCCTTCATCTAATTTATAGCCGTGTGGCTGAGAGTGACAAGACAAGTCAACCTCAAGATCTGCGAAAACATCATGGAGTCCTTTAAGCTAGGAAGTGAAAACCTCTTATAGGCAAAAATCGAAGAGGATGAAGCAGCCATTTACAATAATGTCACTTCCCGGGTCATCAAGGGAAGAGTACGGAAAATTGCTTTGTGACACTGAGCAAAAAAGAGATAGAGCGCACGGGAAGATCTTTTTATGCGACATCTCCAAACGCCCCAATCGTAGTTACTGCCACTGCACTAAGATTATGCTGGGCGATAATCTTAGATTAAATCTTAGAGATGGCCAAGACCATTGAAGGGAACTCAAACGTCAAAGCGGGTTAGGAAAACTGGGAGGTACCGAGAATACAGTGAGTCAACGGAGAAACCAGAGTGCGCACCATGTCTTCTGCTCTGGTAAATGGTTTCAAAAAAGAAAGTGTCAGCTGCCTCAAGGTGGACGAAGAAGTCAGTGTCACGATGTTTTCCGTCACCGTTTTAAGTTAACGGCATTACGCACATGAATTCGAAAAGACAGTGGTGCGTGTGGGGTTTGAACCCGGGGTCTCCGGATCGGCAGGCGCCGTTCTCCCGACTAGACCAGCCGTAACTTTCTATCCGACTTCCGCACAAAAAAAAATCTTCATCCTCTTCTTCATCATGCATCATCATTCCCAAAAAAAAATTAACCAGTATTTTCAAGATCGACCGACGAACGCCCAATTACTCGTAGATTTCGAAGTTGCTGTTCTTCTTGAAAACCTAACTATAAAGAACTGGCTCAAGAGGATCGGTGTAATTTATCGCATTGATTTTAAGTCTTGTTTTAAAACCGACCGAACCGTTGCGGAATCCGACATGTACCTTGAATCTTTCGAAGTCATGTGTAATCAACCAACCCTCACTGGGCCAGCGTGAGAACATTTAGTGGGCTGTTTATGCAATTATTACCACTAGTTTCTTTTTTTGGACCTCGTGAAAATTTTCGCTCCTCATCCGGACTCCACCTAAAACTACTTGCCGACCCCTGGTCTATCGTATTCTCCTAGTCAAGCCCTTTCATTTGATATCCATATTGAGGTAAGTTGTGAAGAAATATTTTATCCGCCATTTTGTGGAGGCGGTCATCTTGATCGATATTAACCAAACATAGCTAAGAACGCCTATATAACCTTCAAATAAAAAAACAAAACGCATCAAAATCGGCCCATCCGTGTGATTGAACATTGAGTGGTATGAAAGCTCGCACCGTGGTCCGTCGCAGGGCCTGCCCGCTGCGCCCGCGCAGCCCGGCCGTGGGAAGCGCGGCCGCCACCGATTGATTCGCGTTTTTATCTCCGCAGCGGCTCATCAGAATGCGAGGGACATTATTTATCGTAATTGCATCCACGACTGGTTGCGGAGGAAACCGATAATGGAATTAAATTAATATTGGACTTGCGATTTTACTATTCACTAGGAACGCATCTCTCCGGGAGATTGTTAATTGTGAGGGTAATGTTGCGGTGGCTGGTTCGGTTGCAGTCATTTAATAAATTTATAATTTTATATTCTCCGAAGAAATACAAACCGACTACAATTTAAAATTTAACTCGACTTATCATATTTTTTTGTGAAATCTATAAAGTTAAGGTTAAGCAAATTTTAGTTCTTTGTTGATATTTATAAACCTTCTCAGAAGAACTACAAACGCATTAAAATCGATTCACAATTGGTAATTGGAATCGATCGACATAAACAAATAAAACACACACAACCGAATTAAGAACCGCCTCCTTTTTTTGCAATGAGTTTAAAATAAATGAAATTTTATAATATAGTTTTAACGTCGTATTACGAAACATAACTTAATCTCAATTTTTAGTCCAATTCGCAAAAGCTCAACTTTACCACAGCCAATGGACCAAGTTATAAGATGTCCTAGTACCGTCCGGTAGAGGCCCTGCTAAGATACTTTGGATCAGTCCTAAATCCACAGATTTCGTGCCTAAATCTTGCATGCTTTAGGTCTGACTATTCAGTTGATCAGTTTGCATGTTTGCAAAAATCACACCAGATACTAGAACCTTAACAACGAAGCCTTCTTTTTCTGCAGTCATAAATAAAATTGTGCAGATCATAATTAATAGCCCTACTTCCTGCTAATATTTAGTATTTAGTAGGTAGTGGTAGGACTCTTGGCAGAGTCCGCCTGGGGAAGTACCACACCTTTGCCAGTTATTCTACCGCCAAGCAGTAATGTGCAAACATTACTGTGTTCCGGTTTGAAGGGCAATGTTTCCAGAGAAATTACAGGGCTTAGAGATATAAGATCTTAGATCTCTGGGTGACGAGCGCAGTGCAGTGCTATGTAATGATTTGGACTCTTCATGTTCCAATAGCTGCGTGTCACTGTGCTGTTATGTGTCAGGCATGTTGCTTACCATCAGGCACATGTCCTGATCGTCTCGTCACTATTTATTTAAAAAAAAAAAAATATTGGGATGTTCGTTGCTCAATCACGTCGCAATGTCAAATCTAAACGGTTCAGGCTGAAATTCGGAATACAATTAGTTCTTCGGGAATAACACATAACCTCTTTCTGGAATAGCTCACTTTTTATTACAGGAAAAGAACCGGACCGGAATTACGCGGGTGAAAGCGCAGCAGAGGTGCAGAGGTGCAGGATGTCAAAGCGCGCATTGTGTGTAGTTTGACTTCTGTGTGCTGCATGGTTTGTGACTGAGCTAAAAACATGTAGTTTTATACATTCAGAACATTATACTAACAGCTTGATTGTGCCCAGCTGGTGCATAATGTTTGTGGATATACGGGTTATACATTTATTGTATCCAATCATTTAGATGTACGATCATCTCATATTGTTTACTGCCGAAATATAAATATAATATTAAGGTTATGCAAACTACGTGTCCGATGACAGCTTCGAATCTTCATCATTATCATCTAAAATTTAATTGTGATTGGTGTACAAAAATTCAAATATATTTATACACATATTCATACCTGTAAAACTTATCTACCCACATAAGTTTGACTAGCCACGTCATCAGATTTAAGTTTAGAAAAATAGGATCCCCGTATCCCTGATAAAAAGTAACCTATGTCCTACTCTAGGTTATAATTTATCTGAAATCCAAACTTCAGACGAATCCGTTCAAGTTTTTCGAAGTAGATTGAGAGCGAACATACAAACTTCCACATTTATTATACTACTAACAGCCCCGCGGTTTTACCCGGGTTCCAGTTTCCGTTATTTTATTAATGCCAATGTGTTCTTCCAGACTATAATCTGTGTTTTAAATTTCATTCAAATACATTACGACGTGATTGAGTAACAAACATTGAAAATTATAGTATTAGAATTAAATACGCCTGACTTTCAGTGCTTAGGGCTAAAAGCGTTCACACGCGAGTCCTAAAATCAGGGGAAATGACGTAAAAATAGTGGGGCGGAGCCTACATCGAAACATAAATCACCAATCATATGGTGCGATGTAGGATATGATTTGTGACTTCTCTGATTTTAGGACTCGTGTGTGGACGCTTTTAGAAAGGTAATACCTTTTATTACCTAATATTACCTAAGTAACTTAACATTTTATCACTTTAAACAGTAATCTACAAATGTGACATTTCAGACTAAAGCTCTACAAATTAAATTGAGTACTACCCACTAGAAAGATGATTATTTAATAATTATGTTAAAACGTTCCTCAAGTACTAACTACGTCGTTGATGAGAAATCCAATTACCGATACATTATTCTTCAGAGGATGGTGATCATGGCGGCTGATGTGAATCAATGATTAAATGTGGATAAACGATTGAAGTAAAGTAAATGAATGATTAACATTATAATTAAATTATTAAAATAAACAAGGTAGAGGGGAAGGGATCGAGCTGTCAAATGTATTGTTGTGTTATAAGTTTGACGTCGATGTCTGTCTGTCTGTGTGTGTGTCTGTCTGTGGCACCGTAGAGCTCAAACGGATGGGCCGATTTCGATGCGGTTTTTTATTTGAAGGAATATCCGTGCGGATGTGCTTAGCTATGTTTGGTTAATATCGATTTAAGATGGCATCGATCGATCGGATGGATGACAAAATATTTCTTCACAACCGACCTCAATATGGGTATCAAATGAAAGGGCTTGACTAGTAGAATACTATCCATCTCGAATCGATATTAACCAAACGTAGCTAAGAACGCACGGAAAATAACCTTCAAATAAAAAAAACCGCGTCGCAATCGACCCATCCGTTTGAGTTCTATTACGGTGCCACTACAGACACACACAGACAAACACAACGTCAAACTTATAACACCCCCTTTTTGGTCGGGGGTTTAAAACTACGACTTACTAAACGTTTTACTGAGGTTCGCTAATTTTCAACCTGACGACTGTAGCAATGAATACTAGGCGGGTTCTTACCAGTTTATCTGCTCTATTACAGGGGGGTTACTTTGAAGAAAGTGCAGTTGATCTCCGTAGTTTCATATCACCTTACCTTTTTTTTCTGAAGAACAGCTCGTAGCCCAAAACAGCGACATCATTTCATTGTTGATGTACCAAATATGAAATGTCATCTTACCATTACGCTATGTAAATCGGCCAGGATGTTACAAATTAGCTTGTCTCAAAAACGTATAACTTTGATTTTTTATATTAAACTGTACCCAATGTCGCACAATTACTTAATTGTATAATTATACACACAACATTTCACCCATCCAAAATTTTAACGTATTTAACGCACTTATCCCGTTCCGCTCTTTTGTTTCGAACATGTCGGTGACCCGAACCCATACAATTTTTGCCAACCAAAAACTGGTAAATGAAACCAACCAACCAAATATTAAAAGATCTTCATTGGACTTTTGACTTTGATAGGTTTTCACTTGACCGCCATCTCGCCTGATGGTAAGCGGCGATGCGGTCTACGATGGAGCGTGCTTTTGGAGGAGAAACCAATTCACTCTCGATTTAAAGACACCAAGAATGTAACCATCGAGAAACACCCACCCCGGCAAAGCATTTACGTTTACTTCACTGCATAGACGTTGTTTTCACAAAAGTAGAGTCAAACTTTTTCGTCCCTTTCCTTTTTCTTCTTCTTCCTGTCCTCTGGCCGCCTGGTGGACAGGTCGCCTGGTGGACCGGTGGCTGTGAACCGGTCTCTCGGTGGTCAGTGCGCAGGGTGCAGTTATTTATCACTCAGTTGTATTCTTTTTTTGAAATATAGATGCAATGGTCCTGCGTCCGGTGGGACCGTTATGTGGACAGGGATCCAGGATTTAGTGGAGGTGCTATGTGTTTATAATTATTTTTAGGGTGAGTTACGGTATACAAATATATTAGAATTATGTCGTTACAAATTACATTAAGTACCAATTGCTTAACATAGTATTAATATTATATCTCTTCATTGACAACTCTACAATTCAATTGGTACAAGTAAAAAGTAAATTGGTATGCTTTGTTTAAAATAAAATAATAAATGCTCCAAAATAAATGTGTGTGCTGTAGTCTGTCTATAAGTACGTACAGATTTGTTGAGGCTATTAAATACTAATCGTTTTTATAATTTGTAGAATTTTGTTTATGCTATATAAAACATGTTAAAGAATATCAAATAAGACATATTTCATTTTAATCGGATAGCGACCAGGGTCAACTATATTGTGGTAGTGTCACCCAATGGACACCGACTCTTTATTATGTATTTAATGTCACTTTTCCTGTTCCTGATGAACCGAAATTGAAACCAAAAAACTATTCATTTGAGCAATAAAAGATCAACCATTTCCTATATTATCTAATTTATTAATGAAAAACCTTGATGAAATGAAAATTTTGGACGCACCTACCCACATAAATTAGTTTTCTGACTCGAAACACGCATCTACAAATATTTTATAGTAACCTTGACACCATTAACTGGTTTATTGTCATATAAAATGTTTGTTGATTACATTAATACCATAACAAGGTGTAATAAAACTAACAGTTGATTAAATTTCGAAAATTTATTTTTTTAATCATTTTTATAGGCTTACACTTGACCGTCATTGGAACATCTGTGAAGACACTTTTTATGAGAATTTCCTTTTTACTTTTCTAGCCGTTATAAACCATTTAGTTTTATATTACCCTAATCGTAGATCTATATTATCTATTCTATGTCGTAGATGAAAATTTACTTATAAAAGGCCCAACGCAGATGACAGTGCTGCGAGGAGTTTTTCTCGTTCGTGTGCTTTGGGGGAATATAATTTTTTTTCCTTCGCACTATCTTTCGCGTACAAATTGGCCCGGACCGTCCCATCGTCTGCGTCTCTGCTAAGCGTTTTTGTCTATACATTTACTTTTATTATCCAGTTTGAGTGCTAATCTACAAACGTAGGGTAGAACACCCTGAGACTAGATGGAGTGACGATATACGAAAGACGACTGGTGCCTGTTGGGAACGTAAGACCGAGGATCAGGTTCAGTGGCGTAAGATGAGATGCCTATGTCCAGCAGTGGTGGAACATAGGCTGATGATGATGACATTGCTGCAGCCTGTTTACTATGCCACATCTGTATATTCGTGCATCTCTAAAAATAATCGTCCTGAAAACCAGATTGCCGGGATGTTATTCTCCGCTAATTAGATACAGCAAGTGTCCACCTGTCGGCCGCGGTCCGCGGTCGACTGTCCGCCGGGACGCCCGACGCGCCCGCTCCCACTCGCTTACCGGGCGTGGTAGCTGCCTGGGGCAGTACCACACCTTTGCCAGTTATTCTACCGCGGTAATGTGCAAACATTACTGTGGTTCGATTTAAATGGTATTGTTTCCAGTAAATTTACAAGGTGAGAGATAAAAGACTGATTACACTC
Source organism: Ectropis grisescens (assembly GCA_017562165.1). NCBI lineage: Eukaryota > Metazoa > Arthropoda > Insecta > Lepidoptera > Geometridae > Ectropis > Ectropis grisescens. The sequence continues at coordinate 391,650 of CM029771.1, forward strand.
TGCTGAGTTTTGTCGCTACTGAATTCAGTGAAGAGAAAAAATAGCGCCGAAAAGCACGGATGCTAAATTCAGAAGCGCGGATTGATTACATCAAACTTGCTCCTGAAAAATTCAGTCAACTAAGCTTGCTTCTGAAGACACAAAATTTTGCCAACTGTAATAAAACCTTCAAACCATATCAGATATACATGATATACGTAATATTCTTATGTATATCATGAATCATCATACGAAGATCGCAGTACTATAGTGTTACTTGTAAGTAAATTTTGGTGTTTTGAAATAGAGAGTAAATCGGTTTCTTCTAGCGGTAAATACGCTCCATCGTTGGCTGCATCGTCGCTAACATCAGGCAAGTTGGCGGTCAAGTGTATACTTTTTTTTTTAGAAAAAAAGTCAAGGTGGTATTCGATCGTGCAAATCAGTCGCACACTCTCCGAAGTGTATCCGATAAAAAACCGATAAGATATCTACAAAAGCTAAAAAATAATAAGTTGTAAGCTAACTTCTCACGAAGTGAATCAAACACAGCTTTAACAATTTTATACTATGATCAGCATATATAACATCGGTATTTAAACTGATTAGCCAAATATCCATCATTAGTAATTCTCAATATTAATTTATTTCCAGTATGTTTGCTGACAATCCCCGGTTCTCCCTGAAAAATCATAATAATATAATTTAATTTCCCCCACGCAGGCCTAAGTACCGGACACGTGAAATTCCTATTTTCACGGGAAGCGAGCCACCTGGCCCAACTTATTGAAATTCTGTCCCCGTCATTACTTGCTAATTTTGTGTGCAACAATTGTTCATCTAATAATAGGTAGCATCTGTTTATTAAGCAACCTTTAAGATACATATTTGAATGAAATGTGCTTAATACCCTCATTATTATTCTATTCTGTTTTATTAATGCTATTTAATTATTTTTTAATTCATTTAGGAAGTGCTTAATGACTCGCGCGAGAGAACGGTCATCGTTTGGCTCAATCCTTGCCTATAACTTGTACATTGGACTCTTTCTTAGAGTATTTTTAACATTGATTTTATTTTCAATTTTCAGTCATTTATAGAAAATTGAAAATCCTCGTATAGCAAGCTAATGTTACATATTTTTCAAAGTTAAGTACTTTATTTATACATGTACAATTTACACGTCAATCAGTTAATATAACACAGACGTTAGAGTTAGAAGTGAAAATACTCGTAGTACACATACCAATTCAAAGTTTAAAAAAAATTAACTATGCAATCATTATTATAATTATCCTACAGATAAGTGTCATGTGTACATGTTATTACAATTGTAATGAATACCTAATGTATTTTTTACTATTGGTCGTTATCACTTTCAGGCCTGTTCATGACAATTACGTAATACGTTTTTGAAGCCATTGAGACTATCAAATACATTTCAATATTAAACTATTTTATTTAACAGTTGATTTCAATTAAATAAATCTACAGCCCATATCATAATAATACCACTGCTACTCAATTTGGCGGGTGCTTACTCAATTTGGCGTTACTTTCAAAAATCGTTACATTAAATTTAAAACATCGTACATAAGAAAAGCGACTTGTTCCAAGAAATACAAAGAAAGACTAGCATGGCCCATAATGGCCTGGACTCTGCTATTGTAGGAGGAAACTTCGAATCCCAGCAGATGGCGATATAAAGTGGACTGCTGATGCTACGAGTATATGTTCGTCTGTATCTATTTAAAAACCTAAAAAAAGTGCCTTTAATTCTATGCGTTTGAAGTGAACGGATTATTTAAAGCATTTCCTCTACTCACAGGAAATGTAAATAGCTGTTTTACCTGGCCTTCGAACCACTCGCTAAGTATCAGCAGGCTATATTCCTAGCTTATGTTATAATTTACTTGGAAATGAGATCTAGTTACAGATAACAATCTTGTATCAAACACCATTGAAATGAGTTGTATTTATTGAAGTAACCTTTGAAATATGGTTACGGTGATAGAACTAAATAATATCACATAACAACCACAACCACTATTAAACAGCGACGAGTAAATATTCTTGTTTTCCAGCTCGAAGAACAAGGATTCCTCGAAAATTTCAATTCAATTGCTTTTAATTCTAAATACGGTATTCCAAATATTCTAATAAGAATTAAAGGTATAGAATGCTTTCGCTGTTGGAACGCACAAGTATCCTTCAAATAAGTTTTATGAGGCAACGTCCCAGGTGATCGTATTTCTCCAACTCTTTTCTACCACATTTTTTAGTTATCTTTTTTTAGGTATTGGTCCCAAATTTGACAACTAAACCCAAAGAACTCTTGTAATCGTGTCTTAAGAAAAGTAATGTATCCTAAGAACGTCAAACTTTTCGTTTTAATATTTTGGCTTCACGCCTAATCACGTTCTAATGATTTACTTTTAGACCTAAATAATTGCATTCTAACGTGTCAACTAGTTTCAATCTTAGATTTTTTATGAGTCCGCTGGATGCTTAATCGTATTCCATTAGATAAACTACATGTCAACCAATTATCAGATATTTATCGCGACTTCGAGTTCCAACAAATGTAACTCAATTATTTTTGTAACCAATGCTCATTCGAGCACACCTTATGCTGCTTAGTAAAACAACAATTAAAAGAAATAAAAGGTGGCGCCACCATGCGGTCAAGGTGTGGACGCGGAATTACCAATTAGCCTTATCAATATCACATGATTGTAATGTAAGGGCATGCCAACTTTTAAGACTTTTTTTCGATGCTTGGTCCAAATGTAGGCCAATTTAGACCTTAAAAGACACTACCTAAGTATATAGCTCGGGAAAGTGCAACACTTTTGCTAATTATTCTACGCTAAGCAGTAATGTATCACAATATTATGTCCCGGTTTAAAGAACAAAGTTTCTACAGAAATTACAGGGCAAAAAGTTGAAACATCTTTTATCTCTAGCTGGTGAAGGCAGCGCGATGCTCTACCAGAATTGAAAATGTTCATGTAAAACTTACAGCGTGAAACTGTGCGTTATTGGCAATGTTAATTAATTTACAAAACACTGTTTTGTGGCATTACTTTGTTTAAAAAAACAATATAAGTCTAGAAACATCTAGTACACAAGACACACCTAAATTATAGAATTAGCCAAACCACCGTGAAGAATCTCTAGCGTTGTTGTACTATCTGTATAATTGTATATGCACCTATTCTATAGTATATAATATATACTTGGTCTGATATTATTTACATCTGTTATCTAGACCTTGATCTGCTATCAAGTTCAATTATAATAATAGACATTTATGCAATTATCGATTGGAAATGACATAAAATATCAATAATAATTTATTCATTGGTTTACGCCTTCAGGTGGGTTTAGAATAGGGTGTTTAATTCCAAATTCAGCTTCGGACACCAGTTTCTAAAATCTGCACTCCCTGGGACTAAGCACTAACCTCCTACTCGCCGCCACGTTCTACTCGACTCAGCCCTTATTCTTTGAACCTGGAACGCCTATCTTGGTCCAATCTCTTCGTTCTATGATGTATTGGAATAAGTTTAAAATAAACTGATAAATTCAGGGTAGGTGATCTTAGGTGCGCCGTCTAAGATTAGCCTGAAGTGGACGGTCTCGGATGAGTGGAAAATCAAAGCTTGATTTGTTTTATTTTAAAATAATTGCAATCCACCTCATACCGCACGAATAAAGTCGCTGTCTGAAAGCCCTTAGAGATTCTAGTGTTCTAAATAAACTGCAATTAGCTGTACGAGTCTAAGTAAGCTATAACTAACTAGCTATGTAAGTATGCTGCCACGAGTCATACGTCACGTACGCGCAATAAATAATATTATTTTTAGCTCGGCCGCACCGGAACCGCAGATGGCACGCATCCGGCGACGGAGGATGCGCGACAGCCTCGCAGGGAGGGGACATGGACTCTCGGGTAACGGAGGTTTTCCACTCAGCGGCGCATACAACTGCCCATCATGAAAAACATAAATTATATCTGGCTTACTTTGTGTTCTCATTGCTGGGGTTTGGGCCCTTATCTCAAATAGCCGTCAACAGCCTTCAAAGGTAAATAATTTATTACGTGTCTACCAAGTGCGGATCTGTCGATCATCCAAGTCTTGAAAAGATACCATTCTAGGAATATACAGGTTTTTAAAGATGTTTTTTTAAGGCAGTTGTGTATCAATACTTGTAAAATATTCAGTGGTGCAGGAATCTACGACCTCTATGTTACTGAAATTGGACGTTTCTGTCACTGGGTCACAAAAGATATTTACAAGCAACAAGCAAAACAGCTCTTCAACTTTTCAACTCACTCAATACAATACGTAGAGATAAGATTTCGCTACTCGATAAATAAATAGACAAGTAGATAAATTATTTATTACGTCTAAGAAACCAAAACTAATTTATTTTTTATAGTATAGAGTGACAACACGAGCAGGTCATGTGCCCATAACATCACAGTGACAAGCAGCTATACGAACATGAAGAGTCTAAATCATTACCTAGCACTGCACTGTGCTCGTCACCCTGTAATTTCAGCAAACAATAAGTTTAGACAAAACCTAAAAATGTATACAAACGGCGATCTTGTCGTTAGCATCAATCTCATCCAGGTAACCGCGAAATAGGAAAGAATTTAAAGTTATAGAAAGACGTGAGAACACAGACGATGGGTAAACTGATACTTACACAAACCGTAAATAAATTAAGTGCTAATCATTGACTGAAACATACACATGCACTCGTATAGTAATACATACTAACACCAACTACATGACTTACTGCCGCAGCACTCTATTGCTTGAACTTATAAAAATCTTAATATTTTTCAGGGCTTAGAAATATAACATCTCAGATCTCTGGATGACGAGCGCAGTGCAGTGCTTGGTAATGATTTTGACTTTTCATGTTCCAATAGATGCATGTCACTGAGCTTTTTTTTTTTTAAATAAAGAGTGACGAGACGATCAGGACATGTGCCTGATAGTAAGCAACATGCCTGACACATAACAGCACAGTGACACGCAGCTATTGGAACATGAAGAGTCCAAATTATTACCTAGCACTGCACTGCGCTCGTCACCCAGAGATCTAAGATCTTATATCTCTAAGCCCTGTAATTTCTCTGGAAACATTGCCCTTCAAACCGGAACACAGTAATGTTTGCACATTACTGCTTGGCAGTAGAATAACTGGCAAAGGTGTGGTACTTCCCCAGGCGGACTTTGCCAAGAGTCCTACCACTACAAGAGTCCTACCACTGCTTACCATCAGGCAAATGTCCTGCTCGTCTCGTCACACTTTATTTAAAAAAAAACTCAAAAGTAAAGTAAAGAAACAAATAGGCGATTTTTTATATTAATTCATTACATAAAAAAACTAACATGATTTTTAAATAGAAAAAATAACCATCCAATTTCTCTGTAATGCTATTATCGCTTCTTTCATTACTAAGCCCTATCCACAACATTATCAGCTCGCAAGATTAAAACTACTACGTTAGCTAATTACTTCTACTCGGTGTCCGGTGAGAAGTATTATCACCACACCGTGCACGGATCCGACACAGGGTTATACTTGAACGTTGTTTCGAAAAGACAAGTTACCTATATTTCTTTATCAATAAAAAAATATAGAAGTGAAAGTCAAAAAATAACAAAAACCTAGTGTCATAAAAGTTGACCTTACCGCTGAAAGCAATCTCCGTGACCCTTGATTTCTCTGGACACATTACCCTTGAAATCAGGGCGATGATGCTGTAATATTTGCACAGTACTGTTCGGCAATAGAATAGCTGGCAAAGGTGTAGTACTTCCCAGAGCGGATTACATAAAGAGTACTACCATTAAAATCCTACTATTTTTAGATATGTGAAAGTTTGTTGCAAAATCATATCAAAAGTTCTAGACGGATCGATCGATGATCGACGGATGGATCGATGGATCTGGAATTTGGAACAAACTTAAATTAAACACACTAGTTTTCATCGCCGGAAAATTATAATGGAACGGTAACCAATAATAATTATTCGTATAATCAGAATAAACTGCCTTTGAAGATATTAGTACGCTTTCTGCCCCAACCAGTTTATTTTTATACGAGTTCCATCGAAGAAATTGGAAATTAAATTGCTCATTGCTCCATTACAGTACAAAGTGTGTGTTTGTGTGAATGCTCGATAGAAGCCCCGATAGCGTATGTAATTGTTGCTACCATGGTTTTTATTCTGTTCGTATGGTTGTCTGGGAAATATCGTTTTAAGCGACAAGACTGCCAATGAAAAGATCTTATGTTTATTTTGATACTTTTCTCTTTCCTTGTGCCTTTTGAGAGTTCTCTAATCTTACTTATTTTATTGGTCGTGTAACTGAACATTTATTAGGGCTGTTGCCGGGCGGCTCACTGTGCTACTTGCCCAGTTCCCGTTATTTTCTTAGTATAAAAATAGCCCATGTGTTATCTAGGCTATATTGTGCCGAATTTCAACCCAATCCATTCAGCGACAAACATAAACACTTTCGCATTTGTAATATAATATTTTACAATTTATACAAAAACACTAAGTACTAAAGTAAGTGTTTTAGTATGAAAACTAACGTGGATGTCGTCAGTTCAGTCCGACTCAAGTTTCGATCGCGTCTAGCCGTTTTTTTTCAATGAGAGTGCGCGTGCGTGATCGCCGCTCATTTAGCACTGCGGGCAGCACGGCGGCGGCGCGCACGCATGGTCAACGGTTATTGCGAGGGTGCAGGTGAGGCTGGCTATAGTGATACTACGTATAATTGTATACAGACTATGTTTACTTCTATAAAATATACTATGGTGGTATAATAGTGAGCTACCCGTGTCTTTATACTGATCTAAATTTTTTAATCCTATGTTGATTTTATTATGTATGACTTTTCATTCCTAGTTTAGATTTTGATTGTAATTTTGAGCTCTTATTATTATTATTTTTCTCAACAAGCTAACATTATTCAATGATTAATTTTCTCATGTGTATTTTTCTTTAACTTACTCGTATGTACATAAATTGACATAAAAGTGAATAGGACTAATACTCAAAATACAGGTGGTCTGTTCTATACGCCTAGTTTGGGAAATTAGAAATGTAATTATTGTAGAATGTATTATTAATTTTATTGAAATAAATTTATAATTTATTTATAAAAAAAAGACGAATTTCAGTTTTAATGTCTATGATTAGTCAACATCTGGTTTTAAGCGATGCGATCAGCTCTGTATGCGAATATATTTTACATCTTACCATACACTGCAATGTTTACTGTCCAAGAAAGCCCATTTTATTTCCAGTGGGTTATTGTGGGTGAGTGCAAATATTGCGAGACTCCACTCGCTATAAAGTAAATGTTTTCAAGGCGTTCATAAAAAGCCATCTTCAAGCTGCAGAGAAATCTGGCTAGTTACAGAAGCTTGTTTCCATTCTACTACTGCGCTGGGATTCTCGATAACGTCTCATAAATGTAAATAAAAACAAATGTTGGCAGTCACGGGAACTGCCCATAGATGTGAAAACTTAAAACTCAGAATTTGATAGCTCACTTTGGAAACTACGCGGGTGAAACCGGAGGGCCTGGCCATGACGACGGGAAATGACGCTTTTCTAGATGGCCAATGGCCATGGTCTCGAGTTCATCCGAAAATGTTTTATCATTCCCGAGCGTGACACTAGAATTCAATTCATAGCTCACGAAAAATCTGTCTGTGGTACGTCAAAAGAAGTTATTTCTTAAAAAAAAAATCTTTGAAGTTAAACTCCCTTCGACGCCTTAGGGACATAATGATGAGATGTCTTTCTCTTTCTACGTGATGAGAGTATTTTTTACGACGCGCGCACACCGCCACGAAAAACACGCATCCTAAAGTTAGCTAGTCAACATGTTAGTAAACATTGTAACTAACTTCAGCTTAACACTTTTGCGTTGAAGATGTTATCTATTCTATGGTTCAAGTTGGTCCGGAAGAAGAAGGGGGAATCGGGGTTAAGGTTAGCCGAGCTATGAGAATGACAAAATTACAAAAAAATGTCAGTCATAGAAATTGCCGATAGAAGTGAAAACTTATAACTCAGAATTTGATAGATACTGTGGAAACTACGGTAACCGGAACGTGGACCGTGAGGGCGTGGCTATGAGCATGGTCATCTAGATTTGTTGACGCATTTCTAGATAGCCAATGGGAAGTGCTGAAGCATTTGTAGATTGCCAATGGCCATGGTCCCGAGTTTACCCGAAGATCTCTTATCATTTCCGAGCGTGACGCTAGAATTCTATTCACAGCCCACGAAAAACCTGTCTGTGCCGCGACAAAAGTAGTTTTCACTTGAAACAATACACTGGTCAACCTTAAAAATAATAATATGAATTACAACATTAACAAACTGTTATTTTCTGTAGGTACTGACTCAAACTACAGGTATCAAGTATTTAATAGCTTTCAACGATAAAACTTGGCGATTACTATAAAACTGTAAACGGTATGACGCGAGCAACACTCAGGAAACGTGTCGGGATCGGCCAAGTTTTATTTTCTTTTTGTAGACGTCGGAGAAAGGATCTTTAAATAGTGTAGCCAGAACTGCGGCCTTCATGGCCGGCCACTGAACCTGGGCGCTGGCCTGAGCAAGCCATCACGGACCATTACCCAGATTTTTTTAAATACTTCTTTATTCGAAACATGAGGTTAATGCTGCGAGAAAGTGACTGGTTTATTTTTTTTATAATATTGGCGCTTTGGCACCAGTAACTAATTTGACCTAAACTCATTGAAATACCAAACTTGGTTAATACACAATAGTGTTTGACTGTAGAAGCTAGGCTAGTCGACTGAGTTCAGCAGCAAGTTGGAAGCAAAAAATCCTCGCTTCTGAATGTAGTGCGCTAGCTTTACAATTAACTAGATGTCCGCCCCGGCTTCGCCCGTGGTACATTATATACCACTTATCGGGATCCCGTACATACCCAACGATGAAAAAATGACTGAAATCGGTTCAGTCACTCCTGAGAATATCGCTTTCAAACAAAAAACCTCTTTAGCTACCTGCTGCCCCACCTGTCGGAAATTGGTCGTACCAACTCAATCGTAATTCGTTCTTAAATCGTATCTCAATCGTAATTGGTCGTACCAATTAGCAAAGGTTTATATTCAATGACGCCATCTTAGAGACATGACATATGCTGTCATGGTGTCATATCAAAGCTATAAACACTCAAAATATTTTTTCTCGTTTTTGTTACATTCTAGATTCATGCTCCGCTTCTATTGATAGTAGCGTTATGTTCTATAGTCTATAGCTTTCCTCGATAAATGGACTATCCAATAAAAAAAAAGAATCTTTCAATTCGGACCAGTACTTCCCGAGATCCTAGCGTTCATACAAACAAACTCTTCAGCTTTATAATATTAGTATAGATATTGCAATGTAAATAAGCTTTTTAGCGCAAACTGCATTGATAAATAATTAAGTACGTTCTTACGTGCTTTTAGCATTACCTATATGTAAGTTCCAAGAGAGAAGTTTTCAAGATTAATTAAACCACCAACACTAGGCTGCGGTCACGTCCAAGACCCTTCAGGTCCACCGCACACCTTCCAGGATATACGACTTCCTTCCATGCGATTACCTAAGGTGTTCCACCACACCGTTTCAAACAACTGACATTCGACCATTCATTAAGCAATAACGGTCATAATTGCATTGAATAGACTTTAATAACATTTCTATAACAGCATATCATGACAGATCCTGTACTTTTTGTAGTGTATGTTTATTTACGCAGTTAATTGAAAAACTCTGCACATTAACCAAGTTGACAGTATTAATATAATTTTATCGTCTAAGAGGACACGCAGACGTTCATTACAGGCTCAAGCACAGGTGTATATAGGGGCATATGGGACATATGTACCAAGTCTAGTTCTAAGACTAAAAATAGTGTAGCAGATGTGTGTGTATCCACAGACGTATTAAAGGTCGTATTAATATAAATACAATGGTTAGTCGTTAACGAAATGACACATTACTGAATTCGCGATAATTAACTTGTGTTTTAGGTCCACGTACCTATCTTAAATACTCCTTTGTGTACGTAATTGTGCATATTCAGGTGATTTGCGTAAAAGCAACTTAATACTGTATTTGAGCTCAAAGCCTACGCGCTAAAAATTTTTTTTTTTTAGTTAACTCTATACGTTACCTATAAGGATATTCTATTCGGCATTTGTGATGTCAAAAGAACTAGTAATAAAGAAAGTTGAGCTTTAAGCATATACTAGCACAAGGACGTAATTCGACTATATTTACCTCCTGAAATTCTAGGCCTAATGTTTGCTCTCCAACGACTACTCTGTTCTACACACACACTAGCTCAATTTATTTTTACCATCAGGCGAGATGGCGGTCAAATGTAAACCTAGTTAAAAAATAATCTTGCAGTCACAGTTTCTAATCTTGCCAGCAACTTTGACTATTTTTCCAATTTCCAAGTACAAATGTACGATTTTGACTGTGACGAAAACAACATGATAAAACTGTCGTGGCATTTTCTAACACAAACATCTTTCAAGGACATGTATTATCTGCCAACCCGCACTTGGCCACAGCAGATTATGACCCTGATTTTCCCCCGAGAAAACGTCCTGAGTCCCAGCACTGGGAACAAAACTGGGCTGCTTCTGCTAAACAATAAAGAAAGAAAACTAACGTTGTTATCCGTTTAAATATCCGTATGGTATTATCGATTTACATAGGCAATGAATAATGAAGTGGGTTCCTAATTCAGGTAAGACAACTTCTATTTCTAATTATAATTGATTGCGAGGTAATTAACTGTGTTTTATTGCTTCCTCGCGGGAGGTCGCAGGTTTCTAATGCAGCCAAGTTAGACAGAAGGCAGAATATCAACTTAATCAACATATTTTACAGTAGATATTTGCATCATTTATAGGGATATTAGAAACGTTTAATTGGGAAATATAATTTATAGCACGAGCTATTAAGTGTTTTAAATGTGACTGTTTGTCTATTTATAAAAAAATAATATCATCATATTATGCCCACTTCAGGTTCCCACTGCTGGGATTCGGGGCCTTCTCTCAGAAGAGAGTCCAGTACAGGTTGACTTATGACGTTTGTAATCAATACGCATACTCCCATAACAGCACAATGTCACACATATGTATATATTAACGAGAAAAGTCAAAATTACTGTCAAGCACTGTTCTGCTCTCGTCAGCTAATTACAAGATTTATATATTTCCTTTGCAATTTCTATAAACAAAGTAAAGTGGTTATTCAATCCATTTATCTTGCACACGCTTCCCCAACAACACGAAATAAAACTAAACATACAATTTGAAGCGGTTTAAAAATAGTTTCCATTATTTTCATAAATAGAGGAATAGTCAGTTTATCGCTGTGGTAGGGGCGAGAATGTTTTATTTTACAATTGCCCGGTCATGGGCTCGAATCCCGTCTCAGTGTTTTTCTAAGTGCAATAAACATGTTTATTTACACTATTTTTTGTGTCGAAGGAAACATCCTGAACACTGGTTTTCTAACATCTGTCTAGGACTTGCGTTCACTTTTCCCTGTGGTATAAGGAGTTCCAGCTGTGACCAACATCTCTAAGTGACGAGCGTAGTACAGTTCTTGACAATTATTCGGACTCTTCATGTTATAGCTATAGCTTAATGTTATAACACGGTCCTATGATATAGGCATATGTATTGAACTTCGTAAGCTTTGTGGATAATACCTTTAACTCTCATGTGAGATAAATCCCCAAAGACTTGCAATGGGAACACAACGTTGCCTGCTTGTACTGATCAATCGAATTTTATTGAAATGAAAAACTCACACAAAACAAAACCTTATATTGATAGATAAATTACCATAATTGCAGTAAATCTCGATAATAAGCCCGAGAATAATAATCCATAGATAAATCACAGTCCAGCGGCGTCCGCGCCCGTCCCGGCCGCGCCGCCGCATGCTAATCAGCCGCAAATGCCACTCGCGGCTCCGTGGGGCGACGAGGGCCGACCCCGCGACCCGCAGGTGCCTGTTCAATTATTACTTGGGAGGTGGAGAATCCATACTCTGTGACCTAGTTTTCAATGCACTTGCAGTCCTTTTTGAAGTGAAACCTTCTTTTAACGCACCACATACAAATTTTTCATGACTGTGAATTGAGCTCAAGAGTACGCTCTTAAATGAAAGAAAGCATCGTGTGAACTCGGGACCATGCCCATCTAGTCTAGAGGGCCACGAGAAGACTTACGTATATAAACGACAACAATTCGAAGGTTTATTCCTGACTAGCAGCACCCTCCGATGTCACCCGCGTAGTTTTCAAATTGGATTCTCAAATAAATATCAATATAAATAGCTATTCTATGTTATAAATTTTCACTATCTTGCCCCCGATAGTATTTTTTTACTCTTATTTGTTTACATTTGGCCGCCATCTTGCCTTAAGCGACGATGCGATGATAATGTTTCCTAGATACTCTCTTTTGTTCACACATGATATAAACATGCAAATTATACAAATACAAACATCTTTATTGCTGTTTCCAGGTGATACAAAACATTTTAAAAGTTAACCCATTGGTTGCTTGCATGCTTACCATTAGAAGTACATATGTCTTGTTTATCTCGTCATTCCGAACGACAAAATACTTCAGTTAGGTATCACTTACCATCAGACGGACAGCATGCTTATTGCCACTCATCGTATAAAAAATAACATACATCCAAACCTCTACATTTTAACATTGTGACAAGTCAAAAACTCACATTTTGTAAATCGTCGGCACTCGACAGCCGAGTTCTCAGACTCGCAGCTTCGCGCCCCCATTCAGCTGTTGCGGTTGTCGTCATTGCGTCATATGGGCCAATGAAATAGGCCAAACCGTGGCTTTGTGTAGTTTCTGACGTGACACCGAATTTATTGCTACTTCTTTGTTTGGGTTAGTTTCTAATTGTTTCTAGTTATAGTTTATGTTTGTGCTGTTGAGACTTACACGAATACTAAAATTAGAAATGACTTAGTAATTACAGAATGGTCAAAAAGTTGATTGAGTCTTCGATATTTCGTTGCAGTTTATTTCACAATGCTCGTTAGAAGATACGATACAAAAACAAAGTAAATATCCTGTGACTAAAAATAATTAATGAGTCTGTCAGTTAATATATAAAAAAGTGGTGTAAGTAATCAAATATTTTCTTTTGTTTTACAAACAAAAAAATTACTAAGAAATACCTAATGCTTAGAAGTTTCTAGTGACGTTAAGTCTGTCTACAATTTTTATGTAGACGTGACGTCACAACCCACCAATCCGGAAGTTTGGTGATCTATGGATTATATAGAAATAAATATGTCTATTTTTAATAATTTGATGGTACATTTTTTTTTTCATAATATAGCCAATGGACTAATGAGAATGATGGTAGGTAAATTTGTGAAGGAAGTCATCATCAATTGTACTGAACAACCATTATAGGTGAAAGTCTATGTATAAGTATGTATACATTTATATGTTACTAGCTGACCCGGCAAACGTTGTTTTGCCATATAAATAATTTCCTAATAAAATAAGGGTTGATCGTAGAAGGGTAAAAATTGAGGATTGTATGTATTTTTATATGTTGTATCATAAAAAATAGGAATTAAAAGTTTTGTCTAAAAAATAATAATAAAAAATTAGGGGTGGACTACCCCTAACATTTAGGGGGATGAAAAATAGATGTTGGCCGATTCTCATAGATACCGGATAAGCACAAAAAAATTTCATCAAAATCGGTCATGCCGTTTCGGAGGAGTATGGCAACGAAAACTGTGACACGAGAATTTTATATATTAGATATATTTATTGTATGTATATATTTTCTTAACCATACAGCGGGGAAATGCCGCCAGTCTGATGAGCACTTTTGGTCGGCGATTTGACGAGTGCGGAGACTAAATTGATGACTTCAAACTTGTGTTTGTAGTATTAAGGTTTTTAACATTTAATTTTATTAATTGACATGTTTGTAAGTTAACACCCTAATATTGATATTTTTGTATTTATATGTTAGATTAATTTAATTCTAAAATATATCTCTAAGCTGTATAATTAATGGAGTACGCTTGATGTGCTGTTTTATTATTTATCTTATCTGTTTCTTCGGTATAACCTTCTTTTTCTAATTAGTTTATTTTTCTCTACAAGGTGTGAATCCCATCTTATTGGTTTTCAAAATGACTCTATAGCACGCTATAGAATACAGTTATGTTGTTTTATGTTAAAGACGCGAGCAAGACGTGCACTTGATGGTGAGCAGCACGCTTGTTCACAGCAGTATAGTGCTACGCAGTAATTCGAACATTCTTCCAAACCACTGGCGAGAACTGCTCTGCTCTTGTCACTTGGAGATTTAAGATCTCTGTCCTGTAATTTCTCTGAAATGTGCGTTCTGGTCTGAAGGAACATTACCCTAGAAAAGCACTTGGATTGTACTGTAAAACAGTACACATTAGTACATTAGTACACATTCCTGGTTAGCGTTAGAAAGACAGCATATTATAACACCAATATTATTTATTATCACTTCCTATATTCCACACATTAATTCAAAGTTAACGTGATAAGATCAAATTTTTGAACGAAATCAATAAATAAATTACCAATGGCAAATGTCCTCAAGTCGCTACTGCCTATAATATAAAATACTAGTTGTACCCTACCACGCTTCGCTGTGGCACATTGTGATGCAAAAATTAGATAAAAACAATCCTTGATGCGGATTATATATCATTCTAAAATTTCAGCTCGATCGGTGCAGAACTTTTTGAGTTTTTGAAGCGTACACAAACCAACAAAACATTTTTATACGTAGAGATTTTGGGCTAAGGCAGAAGATGCAGAGGGCTCTGTAAACTAATAATATTACGCATTTACGTTGCAAAAATTTCGTGTTTTGTGATGACTAACTTATGAGATTATGAGATAAAATTGAGACTAGGTAAAATTTTTCAACACAGGAGCAACGTATACAGCAACACACTTCTCAGGAACTGCAATAAGCTAACATTCACAACGGTCGGCTGCTGACGAGATAGATGAACAAACAAGTATTCACATAAGTTTGTCAGTTCTTTTTTGTTCACATTACTATACATTACTTAAACTCAATCTTTGGAAAGGACACTACGGTGCCACTTTCGACCTTCCTGCAGAGGACATAAAGTCATTCGAGAGTGTTGCCCCTACGCACACAAAGACCATAACAAACCTATCCAAAAAACACGACCAAAAAGTAAAATATAGTTTTGTACATAAAAAGTAAAGTGAGAATTTCTCGAATTATAAGGGATCGTTTGAAAGTCAGGCTGTTGGTGCGGCCAAAGACCTAATTAACAAATTATTGCGAAGGTCGTGTCGAGAGCGGAGAAATAAAAGAAATATAATTATATGCATTGAAACAACGTTTGTTGGGATCGTAA
Organism: Ectropis grisescens; assembly: GCA_017562165.1. Lineage (NCBI taxonomy): Eukaryota > Metazoa > Arthropoda > Insecta > Lepidoptera > Geometridae > Ectropis > Ectropis grisescens. The sequence goes on from CM029771.1 coordinate 407,171, forward strand.
AGTAATCAAAATTATACTTAACGAGTGTTTCGAAAGGAAATGAGATCATAAGCTTATTATAAACACCTCACAGTAGGTATTTATACTTCCAACTAGCGGCCCCTTCCGGCTTCGCTCGAATAACCTAGAACAACAACTGCAGCGCCATCTGCCGGGCTGATTTGTGAATCTAAACCATCCAGGGCGCCACACAAACGTAAACAAACAAAGTCATTCAAATCGGTCCAGCCGTTTGGGAGGATTTCACGTACAACGAAAAGTGGCATTGATTTATTTATATATACACTAGCGGCCCGCTCCGGCTTCGCCCGTGGTACATATATATAACCTACATCATTCAAGGATTACGTACATATGAAAGAACGGTGAATGATTTTTATAAATCGGTCCGATAGTTCGAGATTGCCGTGTTCTAACTATATATATGCTATAGACTACTTTTGATCCCCAAATTATCGTGCTGTTTACTGGGTCAGAAGTGACACCTGTAGACAACTGGCGGGGATGTCTAATTAAATGACGATTGATCAGTTTTCGACCGGAGAGGAAAAATGATTAAATTACTAAAATGGCTTTTAAAAAATAAGGGTTGATCGTAGAATGGTAAAAATTGAGCATTGTATGTATTTTTGTATGTTGTATCATAAAATAATAGAAATTAAAAATTTTGTCTAAAAAATAAAATAAAAAATTTAGGGGTGGACTACCCCTAACATTTAGGGGGATGAAAAATAGATGTTGGCCGATTCTCATAGATACCGGATAAGTACAAAAAAATTCATCAAAATCGGTCAAGCCGTTTCGGAGGAGTATGGCAACAAAAACTGTGACACGAGAATTTTATATATTAGATAGATGTAAACTGTTATAATTTTTAACGCATTTTTAATGTATGTGAAACTAAATGTGTTTGTGTACATTTAGTTTCACATACAGTTTACAGTTAGAATCATTTTCTTATTTGTATCAGTGGTAGAAATGAATTGTATATGGTGCAGTAATTATTTAGTTTTATAACGTTTCACTCGCCTAGCTCCCGACCCCGGGATATTAAATAAATAAATAAATATCGGTGGACAACTCCCACACAACACCATCTGACCCCAAACTAAGCAAAGCTTGTAATATTGCGGCCAGATAGTTGTAAATACATACTTATTTTACATAGAAACACATTAAGTAGCATATGTTTGTGTTATTCCAGCCTATAAAGAATCTATGTGCCAAATTTAGCCCAGATGCCGTCTATAGTTTTTGCTTGGAGGAGCAACAAACATTTTTTTATAAATATAGTGACGAGACGAGCAGGCCAGGTCCCTGGTGGTAAGCAACATGCCTACCCATAATAGCACAGTGACACACAGCTATTGGAATAAGTAAGAAGTGTCCAAATCATTAGCACTGCACTGCAGTCGTCACCCACCCAGAAATGTCTCTGGAAACATTACCCTTCAAGCTTCAATAATGTTGGCACACTAATGCTTGGCGGCAGAATAACTGGCAAAGGTGTGGTACTTCCTCAGGCGGACACTGCAAAGAGCCCTACCACTACAAAATCTACCATCTATACATACATACAAACATCCACATTAACAATACTGTAGGATAAGAAATAAAGAAATTAGCAGCAGGACGCAGCGATCATCTCAGCGACAAGCACTTCATCAAAACCGGCACATTCGTTGAACAGCAACTTTGTCGCAGACTGATTTACCAAACTAATAACAGCGGTCCACAAAACGAATCAAATACGAATTAGCTCATAATATAAGCAATGTGCTCATATAGTTAAATGTTTTTTTTCTTGATTGTACTTCTGCTATTTCGAGAATCTGATATTATGCGAATGAGTCCAATCACTTACCAGGATATGTCGACACAGATAAAAAAGTCAGAAATTTCGACTATCTAAAGTAAACTTACATTACTTAGAACTAGATTCAGTATCCTTCGCTCTGCTGGCACCGGAGGGGCGACATGGTGACCCATATCCTGTGGAGCATAAAGCCAGTCTGTTCCACACACACACACGCACGTGGAAATGCTTGTCCATGTGTGCGTATACGAACTCTCTCACACTCGCGTCGTCTCGTATGGAGCACGTGGTCAGCTCACGCACACAGGGGCAACTTTCTCTGTGTGCTAGATATCTTGGGTGTGTGAGTTGCGATGTAATGTTTATTTAGTAAGTAATGGATTAAAAAAATATGAGGGACACGAGGGAGTGCGAGCTATCTGATGACAAGGTCAAGGATAGAGAGAGGTATAAGTGTAAAACGTCGGGTCAACCCATCCCACAAAGTCTCAAAACAAAAGTATACAACCAGTGCGTCCTACCCGTTATGACCTACGGTGCTGAAACGTGGACACTGACAGTCAAAATGGTCCGAAAGCTCAAAGTCGCTCAGCGAGCTATGGAAAGGGCTATGCTTGGAGTTTCTCTGAGGGATTGCATCCGCAATGAAGTAATTCGTCAGAGAACTAAAGTCACCGACATAGCTCAGCGTATTAGCAGACTGAAGTGGCAATGGGCCGGTCACATCTATCGCAGACCCGATAACCATTGGGGTAAGCGGGTTCTGGAGTGGAGACCGCGAATCGGTAAACGTAGTGTAGGACCCCCTGAGACTAGATGGAGTGACGATATACGAAAAACAGCTAGTGGCGGTTGGAAGCGTAAGACCGAGGATCGGGCTGAGTGGCGTGTTATAGGAGAGGCCTATGTCCAGCAGTGGACGAACACGGGCTGATGATGATGATGATGATAAGTGTAAAAGCTTACCCCGAGACCATCTACGTATGTGATCCCACAATATGAGCATAATAGCATAAGACACCCACTAAATGATCCCACAGCTGGGACTTGGGGCCTTTCTATCGCAAGGAGATCCAAAACCATAATCCATCACGCTGGCCCAGTGCGGGTTGGTGTTAGACACATGACTTCGAAAGATTCTAGGTATACGCAGTTTCCTCACGATGTTTTCCTTCAAAGTTTTTTGGTTAGTGGCATCACACACATGACTTCGAAAAGACAGTGGTACGCGTGGGATTTGAACCCGTGGGCTCCGGATTGGAAGTTGCCGTTCTTCCGACTAGACCAGCTGTAACTTATACGTATACATATTTAATACTTATAAGTTATAAGGAGATGGTATGGAGTAACTAAAATTAACTTGATTAATACGATTTGGCTGCAATAAATAAAATGTACATTCACAATTTCGAGTTGTTAACTAATGTAATCAGGAAAAATTCAAAAAACAAAACTCTTTAGTTAGTCATTACGTTTACAAAAGGTACACTGGTACACAATAGACATACCTACCTACCTACCTACGATAGGTAAACCTACAAATGTATGTATATTAAATACATTTCAGAATGTACCGTAGAATTAACAAAACCAGTTAAACTAGATCATTATGACGAACATTTTGCTTTTTGATATCAGAAAATAACAACGTGGATTAACAAAATACATATTTTGATCTCATTTTAAGTGCGCAGTCGAGGTTATCAGAGTTAAAAAATTTAGTAACTTCCTTCTGCCACAGATGGCGCTAGTAGGCGCTACAGCCACGTTGTAGACAATACTAATAACACAGATACAAAGGCGGCCGAGAGGTAATTAATTGCCAACTCTCAATTTTCCGATAAATTTTGTGCATAAAAATAATAAATGCTGTTTTAATTGTTAAACTGAAAATCAATACATACTTCTATTTGATGCGATGGCGATATACAAGTATGTAATACACGAAAATACAAGAACAACATTAAAAAAAATTATAAGCCCCCGACTACCTCGGATTTGGTATCTGTGCAACATTCTACTAGTCAAGCCCTTTCATTTGATGCCCATATAAGAGAGTTGTGAAAAAAGAAATGTATTTCGCCATTTTGTGGAAGCGGCGATCTTGGATTTGAAATTTATCACAGTGCAATGTCTAGTCAAGCCCTTTCGTTTTGATACCCATATTGAGGAAGTAGTGAAAGAAATTATACAATTCGCCATATTGTGGTGGCAGCCATCTTGGATTTGTTTTTTTTTATAATGTAGATATAGTATTCTATTAGTCAAGCTCTTTCATTTGATACCCATATTTAGGTAGGTTGTAAAGAAATATTTTATGCGCCATTTTGTGGAGGCGGCTATCTTGAATCGATATTAACCAAACATAGCTAAGAACATCCGCACGGATATTAACTTTCAAATAAAAAACCGCATCGAAATCGGCCTATTCGTTTGAGCTCTACGGTGCCACAGACAGACACACACACAGCCAGACAGACAGACAAACAGACATCGACGTCAAACTTTTAACCCCCTTTTTTTGGTCGGGGGTTAAAAACAAGTTTCGGTAGTTTCATGAAACAGATTAAAACGCTGGCTAATCGATCTCACTTTTTATAGTTACAGCTAGTTGTTAGAGTGATGATAACTTCGATCAAATATACCTATAGATAACAATAGTATAATTGGTCGAAGGATGATAAAATTAAGATAAAATTGTAGAAAACTTACATTACTCATTACGATTAAAATAAATGTCTATTATTTTTTACTAATTGACTTATAAATTGTATATTTGCAAACAAAGTACTTTGGTTTTAATGTTTAAAGACTCTGATGATCGTACTCGTGATCGGGTGCTGCTTGCGAGACGCCAGTCCAGTCGCGGTACTCACAAAATCTACTTAAATATTCCTACCTGTCTAATTCAATATAATATTGTACAAAATTATACAGCATAACAGACAAAAACGGATATCTTGACGGGCAATGAATTTTAAAACACGCACGCGACGTGAAAGTTGTCGTTCTCTCTTAGTAATACTAGCATACATTTTAATTTCCAAGATATGATCAGACGTCTATAACATTAATTACGATCTTCTCCAACAGTTTACTAGAATAGGCCTTCAATAGAGTCCTTGCTAACATCATCCCAGGTCGTTTGAACGGCGCCGCTTCCAGCAAAGGTTCCTTATTCCACCGCCCTGTTTACCAGATCTGCGCTTGTAAGTGGAGCGGGTGTTATTGCCTTATTACTTCTATTTGCATTGTAATGAGCACAGAAAATGCACTAAGCATTCACATCAGCGCAACATTGTCTCAAATATGCTAAATGCGAATTCTGTGCCAGTTTGAGTGAAGGTGAAAATTTATTTTTTCTGCCATTCTCTACGTAATCGTTTTGTTCTGGTTTTAGTGTTTCACTTTACATATATCCATTTTTAATGTATGTTTCGTTACGAGTACTTCCCCAGTTATGAGTCCGGGCCAGTGACAAAATTAACATGTTGTTTACTAGAGGCTAGAATCAAAGGTACTCGTATCCGACACAATTTTTTAGAGGGTCAGGTTTAATATTTTTAAACCGTAGTGGGCTAACTACGCAGAACAGATAAAATGGTGGGGCGATACTAGTAAAGTATTTTTTGTTAGATTTATTGTATTTCTATTGGTGACCCCCCCCCCCAATCTGAGGCTGCGTACTGGCGACCCCCTGCAAAATTCGAGGCTGGGACCGCGCCTGGAACAAACCAGCATGTTCTTAGTAGTTTTGAAGTTATGTATCATGCGCACACTCAGGGCCAGCATATAGACATAATAATTAACTCTCGGCTTGCGCGAGCCTAAACTGAATATTTCGAGATAGAAGTGCGGGTTCGCGTATAGGAGGCTTACTCGACTCGATCTATTTGTTTCGCCATCACGTCGTAAGAACTGCACAGATTAGGCTAAATTTGAACCTCTGATTAGAGGCAAGTAATAAATAATTTGCAAAAACTATTCCGGAAAAAAAGTCTTGTTTTGTTTCTTTTCCGGGAGTTTTTAAGGGAAAGGCTTTTCTAAAGGCTTTTTTCTAACTTTACGCAGACGGAACCGGGGGCTGTTGCTAGTCTTATATAACAATCGCTCGCGGTGACTGGAGGACAGAGGTCAGCGACCGCCAAATCGCAAGTGCACAGTATCACTCAGCTGACCTCTGGGTCGTTGATCGGAACTATACATAGATTGGAAAGGACTTTACAAGGAAAAGAACCCGATTTACAGAAACGATTATATTTTACTGGCAACTCGTTCTGAGTCCGTGTGGAACGTAGTAGTTTAACCAATAATGTATAGCCAAAACATTTTCCATTTTTTATTCACTCTTATTCATATTGTACAAAGTAGAGGCTATTTATTAAATGATTTGTGATTTATCGATATTGTTACAGTTCCGAAGATTTTTTTAATTTTGTAGGTATTGGTATTATTGACAATTATCTATACAAATATTCGGTAATAATTGATGGAAATCGAACCCCACGACCCTCGGCTTCGCAGGCAGAGTTATTACCCACTAAGCCACGAGACCATTCGTTCATTGGAACATGAAGAGTACTTTATTACTTAGCACTGCATTCCGCTCATCACCCAGAGATGTAAGATGATTTATCTCTATGCAATGGAATTTCACTGGAAACATTACCCTTCAACCTGGAACATATTTGTGTTTGCACATTACTATCTGGCGGCAGAATAATTGGCAAAGATGTGGTACTTCCCCAGGTGGACTCTATAAAGGTAAAGTGTCCTACCGAGACGATTCAAAAGTAGCTTTCCGTTTTTTTTTTAAACATACTAGATTTGTCTCGCGGTGTAACTCACGGCTTAAAAAACAATAATTTTAAATTTAAGGAGATAAAAGTAACCTACATGTTAATCCAGGATATGTATAAACATTTTAAATTTCATTTATATCTTTTCAGCTGTTACAGAGATACGTGGAAACAAACATACGAGTACATACGAACACACGCTTTCTCGTGTCGTTTCTTTTTATATTAGTGAGATTAGTGTAGATTAACCTGTGGACACCAAGTCTAGATACATAATTTAGTGAGGGTACATAATTTTGCTCTGACTAGCTCAACTGTGGATAGTATAAGCATAATATAATTAATATACCTATAGTTTTTGTTTCAGTTATCGAGAATAGTAAGTGGAAATAAAAGTGAAGGCAATTAAACTCAGGGCTCGTTACTTTGTAACCTAAACAATTGTATGCAGATTCCTACATTCCTAACTGAGGATTCCACAATCATAATAGGCCTATATATCTACATAATTACCGTCGTTAAAGCATTGAAGATAAATTTGTTCTAAAAATCGGTATTGAGAATCATTATTACAAATGTGAAAGTTCAATTCAATTCAATTCAATTTATTTCTTCGAACCATTATTTTACAAAGAAAACTTGGTAACGTCAAATACAAAATAATAAAAGAGTTTAAATACATAAACAAGTGACAATATTTAACAGTAAGCGGCTGTAAAGAGGCCTTGTCCAACGGATTCAACTATTTTAATTAGCTAAATCCTTTGTCAAAAGCTTTATAAAAAAGCAAAAAATAAATAAAAAATTAAATCTAAAATTTTAAATTACGATGTTAAAATACTCTTAATAAATTGGTAGTTACATTTGTGATACACTTTTTTGCCATACATTTTTGTCCTTAATGAAATCATCAACATTATAATAGGCTTTATCCATTAAATAGGTCTTTACAATATTTTTGAACCTTTTTTCATTGAGACCTGCCAACTGATCTGGTATGACATTATAGAAGCGAACACTGTTTCCTATAAAAGAATTACATGTTTTTAAAGTTACGGCTGGTCAGTTAAATAGCGTCAGTCGATCGGGTGCCTCCGGGTTCAAATCCCACTCGCACCACTGTCTATTCAAATTCATGTGCGTAATGCCGCTAACTTAAAAACGGTGAATGAAGATATCGTGAGGAAACCTATATTTTCTGAAAAAGACATCTTACGACTTCGATCATCTTACGATCTCTTCAGACTTACACGTCTGAACCCCCTTAGCATTTTTTCAAACGCAGATGTGTAAGTTTGTGACTATTCTAGTAGCTCTAACAGTGAAGAAAAGTATCGTGAAAATATAGCGACCTTGGTATTAATTCAGTATAATTATATTATCGTTAGGTGGAAAGCTGACACATATCTATGCTATCAATAGGTACTAATATTATAAAGCTGAAGATTTTGTTTGTTTGTTTGAACGCTAGGATCTCGGGAAGTACTGGTCCGAATTGAATGATTCTTCTTCTACTAGATAGTCCATTTATCGAGGAAGGCTTTAAGCTATAGAACATAACGCTACTATTAATAGAAGCGGAGCATGAATCATGTATGTAACAAAATCGGGGAAAAATATTCCTTTTTGAGAGTTTTCGTACGTTTCGTGCTTTGACATGACACATGACAGCATGTGTCTAAGATTGCGGCATTGAATATCACAGATTATATACCTCTTGAATATAAACCTTTGCTAATCAAATTTGATGGTATGACCAAATTCCAACAGGTCGCGTAGCAGGTAGCTGAAGAGGTGTTTTGTTTGAAAGCGATAATCTCAGTGAATGACTGAACCGATTTCAGTAATTCTTTCACCGTTGTATATGTACGGGATCCTGATGAGCGCTATATAATATACCACGGGTGAAACCGGGGCGAACAACTAGTTTAAATATAGAAATTGAAGGCCAAAAGAGTTCTCAACAAAACGACAACAGAAGAGTCCTAGCAGAGGAACCAAAAAACTAATTTTTCGGCTCCGCGTCTTGTGTGATCCCAAAATTCAGTAGTAAAAGCCACCTGAACACTAAAGCCTTAAGTTGCTCGCCAAAATAAAAAAATGAGCTATTTATGCCATGCAATATAAACTCTAAACATGTATAATTTAACGTGCTATTATAAAAACTCCTGGCCTGCCGGTGTGCACGTGCGTTGTGCAACCTTTTGTGCCAACTGTTCGATGCACAAAAGAAAGGTTGCTGTTTTTATAAATTGCAAAAAAATACTTGAACAGGAACGGTTTTACTTTCTACGAACGTAATCCGAACTTTGGCAAATCACTTTAAAAACGTAGAAGTTATGAACCGTATAAATAGGGGACAGCGGGACTCAACGAGTACGAAGTACGAGATATACACTTATCTACATATTTTTGGAATGGTTTAAAGTGTGTTTTACGCACGCATAAGTACAGTTTTTTAATGTGTAGAGACGAACAGGACATCTGCCTGATGGTAAGCAACATGCCTGCCACATAATAGCACAGTGACACACAGTGAAGTTTCGGCAGCTTCAAAAACAGATTAAAGTGCTGGCTTATCGATCAAACTTTTTATAGTTACAGCGAATTTTTAGAGAGTGATGGCAAAGTTCCCATAAAAATGTAAATAAATAAATTTGACATAGGTTAGTACAATTGCAATAAAGACATTATACTCGTATAATGCTTGACAGTTTTCTGTACAATAATTATTGTAATACAGTAAAGTACCTAGTAGTTTCAAACTTTGAAAATGTATACAATTTGTATGCTCTTTCTTTTGTTTTTATTTTTTATTAATTGACGTGTAAATTGTACATTTATGAATAAAGTACTTTGACTTTGACTTTGCTATTGGAACATGAAGAATCTAAATCTTTACTTATTACTGCACTGCGCTCGTCACAGAGATATAAGATGTATTATCTCTATGCCCTGTAATTTCACTGAATATGTTGCCTTTCAAACCGGAACAGTAATGTTTGCACATTACTGCTTAGCGGTGAAATAACTGGCAAAGGTGTGGTACTTCCCCAGACAGACTCGGCAAAGAATGAAGAAATTATTTTCGTTGCAATTCAGGACATCTTCAACAGTAAGAGTGGTTCATTAAAATAAGTAGAAAATAACTGTTACAGCTTAGTAACTTTGTTTATTTATGAAAAAGTGACGGAACGAACAAGACACACCCTCGATGGTATATATCACCCTTGCCTATAACAGTACAATACTAAGTAACTATTTGAACGTGAAAAGTCCTAATCATTGCCTAATACTGTACTATACTCGTCAGCCAGAGAATTGTTTTTCTATAATTTCTCTTAAAATATTACCGTTCAAACTGGAACACAGGAATGTATGCACAACACTGTTTGGCGGTCGAATAACTGACAAAGGCTACTTTCCGAGGCGGACTTTGCGAAGAGTTTTACCACTATGACATTAACAGAGAGAGTTGACTCAGGTAAACCCGTAAGCTCGTGACTATAATATAAAATATGAGCATCACTTTAGATTGACATATTCATTTATTCCTGACTGAAGAAACCCATTGGCCATGCTCTATTTTTTTAAATTTCGTATAAAAAGTAGAAAAAATATTCAATTGATTCTAATTTATTCACAAATCTCTCAAAACATACAAAAACATAATGCCCAATCCTTGTTTAGACTAGACCAATTCATTTGTGAAATGAAACTAAAGACGCCACTTTTGACGTTTCACGAGATATTCTTAAAAGTGTTTTAGTTCACACATTTTGCCAGCTGTACTGTAATAAGTAGGTTGGTGCTTCGGTATTCCATTTTAAATCTTACCTGCACGTGTTCCCACACTGGTTTTTGTCTCTTTCTCTATTGTTACAACAGATATCGCTATTTCGGTCACACACCAGTGAATCCACTTTTGACGTCATCTTTCACTCTCACTATCTACAATAGTATATGTAAAAAAATCAGATTATCCTACTAATATGATGAATGCGAAAGTTTGTGAGAATGGATGAATGTATATTTGTTACTCTTTCACGAAAAATTACTGAAGAGATTTGAATGAAATTTGGTACATAGATGAATGATCTGAAATAACACATACTTAGCTAAAATTTTTTGACGTGACAACGTCTTAAATTAGGTTGCGGCTGGGAGTCACTTATGAAAAAGTGTAACGCTCGGTAACGTTACGATGAGTCACCGAACGAGAGAGAGGCCCGCCGAATGCCTTGCGTCTCTCTCCCACTCAACTATGATCGGTCTGCCGCGCGCGCAGCACTAGAGAATTAGGCGCATTGAATCGGCGCATGCTTGTGTCTCTGTCTTTGTCTTTCTCGAACGTTCTTGGCGTTGGAAAAACAAGAAAGCGTCATAATACAAGTTCACACGTGTGGTTAAAGTATCGTCAGCTGTGTCTGTAGTGAAAATGTGGAGTGCTTAGATTCGTCATTTACAACAACTACAACAATAAAGGTAAATAATTGTACACTGATATTTCATTATCGTAAACTATGATTGATTGATTAATTTCTTAATTTCATGAAAAATACGTATAATCTTGATTGCGTATCAAACGTTTCTAAGTCAACTACGTTAAAAGGAACAACTATCGACTTGACTTTCGCAAGACACATTACAGCAGAAACACTTCCTTTCATTTCATATTTCTCCTATCATCGTCCTATCCTCAACAAAATCACTCAAATAGGAATTAGTTAAGTTTAAGTTTACATGTACAATGTTTTAGTAAACAAAATATATTTCTATAGTTAAAATTTGTGCAATTCTTATTTTCATTCAATTCCTTGTTCCTATTGTGCAATTTAATTATATTCATATCAATAAATATTCTACCGAGAAAAAGACGTTGTCACGTAAAATCTTCGCCCGTAAAACCGACTTTACAGGCAACCAGATTTTTTTTAATAAAATAACAGGATCGAAAAATATGCGGTTGAACACGCTTGGCGCTGCTAGTACATAATATTTTTAGAACTTTGGTTGTGATTGATCCATATAAAATTCATGTAATGGATGTCCACAGAAGTTTTTGTTCCATCAAATAAATGTGAAAGTTTGGATGCTTAATGCTCAATCTCCTCGGAACATCTTAAGGGATGGGATTGGAATTTGGTGCATAATTAAATTATAGTCTAGAATAGACCATAAGCTTCCTTATTTTATCGCGGGGACATTACGGGAATGGAAACTACGCGGGTAAACCCGTGGGGAGCTGAAAGTGATTAATAATAACTATTTAAAAAAAATATTAATACAAACGATAAACACTTTATCGGAAATACGAGTATTATACTTACGTAGGTATTGTAGGTGACTTAACATTACTAATACAGTATATGAGCATACATTTAGGGACTCTATTTTAAAATCAAAAATAATAGTAGGACAATATTACTTATTGTACTGTAAATATCAAATCTAATTATTTTTCGAAACAATAGTTCCAATGAGAATATTTTGAAAACAATGTGTATTCATCTATCATACCTAAACAACCGACCTAATTTCTCCACAAGAAATTAATGAGGTTAACGAATCTGTTTTTGCATATACTACGTATGACGTAAAATCGTTCAACTGGATGCGCAAGCACTTTCTTCACACGAGACAGCGATACAATTTCTACGGGTGAGACAAGGACGGCGATACAAAACAATGATGTTGAGTTTTTTTTACGCGAGTGTCGTGTCGTAATATCACTTTCTTTCTGTTTTTGCGCGATGCAGTTGAGTGATGCGCTGACTGGTTGACTCCAATTATAAGATTCATTGACAGAGCGATTAATTGCGTTCTAGTTCTTGTTTAATGCAAAAAAATAACAATTACCACCGCCAATTACTTGAAACTTACGCGAGCCAGAAATCTATTTGCTTTAGGAGCAAAGTCAAATCGATGTAGAAATAATCGACTTTCGTTTTTTTTTGTGACGTTAACGAACTTCCAATATACAACATTGAGCATAGAATATATTATGGTGATGATATTGATAGGTATCGTTTTGTACAACATTCTGATTAAACAAGAACGTTGGGCGCCTGGTAGTAAGTAACAATTAAACAACCCACTTTATGCCATAAGGCTGGGAGTCGAGGCCTACTATCACTTGATTGAGGTCGTCAGGTCGTCACTTAGGTCAAGTGCGAGTTGGCGCGTTGTGTTAGTAACACGCTTGCCCATAACAGTACAGCGGGTCATCTAACCCTGAACATGAAACGCTAAATCACTCTCTAAGAATGAACTGCGAAGGCACTGGAAGAAATTTCCCAGTCTTTCCTTTTGCCTATAGTTTCACTGCAAATGCTGAGCTTAAAATTGTAAGCACACTACTTGACGGTACCACCTTAGAGGCTTCTCCAACCGAGCTCTACATAAAGTTCTACCACAAAATTAAGTATGTAAAACACATTCGGAAACAATAGAATACGTGCCAGATAATTTTGTATAGCTCTAAAAGAGGCAAATCTGTAGTAAGGTATCACCATGTAACACTTTACCTACAAACAGCTACAAACTATTTTTGTATTTGTAGAGATACGATCTCTGGGATCGATCCAGAAGCTAGAACGTCGCGTGATAAATTGCCAATATTATGATAAAAAATAGACCACCAGTTTTACTCCCAATCCCTTTGTTCAGATTTCTTTCTGTTAGTAGTTCCTAGGCTAGGACGACGTTTGCAAGGTCGGGTCAGCAGACAGTGAGTGAGTGGAGAGATTCCCGGTGAACGCTCGCTGGGTGAGAGCGGCGAGCGGCGCACGCGCACTTTCCACGCCGCTGACTGACGGCCGACAGTTTTTCTCCGTTCAAACTGTCATGCTTCACGAGATCCAGTGAAAATTAGATATTTCACTTCGATTGCTATTACACTTTCTTTTGGTGAACTGATGATTGGGATGCTACCGTGCGAGCGAGACATCGTCTGATGCTAATCGACGTACTACATATAATACATACTCGTAGAGTAGTCTAGTGTGTATGATAAATGTAAGGAATACGAATACTTATAATAGGTATGTGTACAAATGTGTGTGATTCATTTGTAAGCTTAGTTGAGGGCCCTACATCTACTGCGTTAACCCAAAGACCAAAGTACTTCGTAAGTACGTAGTAAGTAGCGTTAGGAAACGCTACTAGGTAAAGTGGAGTTGTAATGAAACGGCCCTTCGCTTAGACCGGCTGGGAGAACACCGTACCATCTTTATTTTTACCTTTACTAAATTGTCCAATTAATATAGCTTTACCAAACATTAATGTATAAACATTACTGGGTTGCGGTTCGAAGAGAAATGTTTTCAGAGCAATTAAAGGAAAATGACATGAATCATTTTACATCATTGATATAATATTACTACGTAGTAATAATTTCTCAAAGTTTTACATTGGGGTTTACAATATTGGTGTCTTGAAATCGAGAGTTAATCGTTTTTTTCCTAGGTAAGAACGCTCTATCGTAGACTGCATCAGGTCAGGTCAGATGGCGGTCAAGTGTAAGCCTAGGAAGTTATATGGATTATTCACGATCAAGTAACTGACGGAAGCGTGCGTGCCGGTGGCATTACGCCTTTATTATAAATATACTTATTTAGATCTAATCAAAAGCCTAAAACATTATTTTCAAGCTCCTTTCACATATTTGCATGAACAGAGTTATTTTCGAATTCGTAATATTAAGTAGGGATTGAGCAAGAACGACCCAAAGTTACACATTTAGAGCATTACTACGAGTAGAATGGTATTAAAATTCTATAAATTTGTGCAAATGTGAATTATCGAAAGCTTTCGTTACTCGATCCCTCACCCTGCAGTACAAAGGCCACCATTTTTTCAAATCCTCACAACGCGAATCTTTCCACACACGATATTTTTTGTCCTCTATTATATCCAAACGTGCGCTGACAAAAACTATCGTTTGATCCAAATAGGAATTCGAGGGGGAAAAAAACGGGCAAGTGCGAGTCGGACTCGTTAGAGGATTCCGTACAAATATGTAGACACAAATCGCACATAGTTCAGGCCTGAAGTCTCATCTACCACATAACTAATTTAAAAAATATTATCTTCCTTTGAATTTAGGATTTTAATTTCAAATCGGTAGGTACCTCCTCATGTTTCCGAGATAAAGGGTCTTGACAGACAGACAGACGGCCGGACAACAAACTGATCTTAAAAGGGTTCACACAATACAATGCGATACAAAACACTTAATATTGAAATATATATTTTTACATATAATATCACAAAAAACAATGATTACTTTATAACATAGCAGGCACAAAAACAGCAATGGCACTATATTAGAGATAACCTTTTGATTGCAATAGTAAGGGTATTGGTGTAGTATCCTTGATACTTATAAGTTTTGCAAGTATTATTTCTATGTATAATAAGTATGTATTTAAAAATATATAAGTATTATATCAGCTATCTGGTCGCCATAGTACAAGCTTTGCTTAGTTTGGGGTCAGATGGTGTTGTGTGTGAACCACCGATATTTATTTATTTACATTTATTTTTATTCCATTACACAAATCATATTTATTAAGTAAATAAGTACGTAATAAACTAGCAAGACCCCGCGGTGTTACCCGCGCAGTATCTTAGTAATTTTCCCACTATAAAAATAGCAAATGTTTTATTCCAGATTATAATCCTTTATCGTAACTAAATAGGACTCTTGGCAGAGTCCGCCTGGGGAAGTACCACACCTGTGCCAGTTATTCTACCGCCAAGCAGTAATGTGCAAACATTACTGTGTTCCGGTTTGAAGGGCAATGTTTCCAGAGAAATTACAGGGCTTAGAGATATAAGATCTTAGATCTCTGGGTGACGAGCGCAGTGCAGTGCTAGGTAATGATTTGGACTCTTCATGTTCCAATATCTGCGTGTCACTGTGTTGTTATGTGTCAGGCATGTTGCTTACCATCAGGCACATGTCCTGATCGTCTCGTCACTCTTTGTTTAAAAAAAATAAACTACTTATGTTCCAAATTTGAAATCGATCCGTTCAGACGTTTCGATGTGATTGATCAACAAATATCCCAACTTTCCCATTTATAGTATTAGCAGGACTAGAACGCCACTTGGTTTTGCCTGAATAGTTTTCTAATTTCCGAGATAAAAAGTAAACAATGTGTTAATTGAGACGATACTAATTTTATTATTGTCTTCTAAGTTTCAATCCAATCTGTTCAGCCATTCGGTCGTGATTGAGCAACAAATATACAATCCAAACTGTAACATTTAAAATAGGACCGTTTTGTGGAGATTTGTAAGTCATGCTTCTTTTGGCGCGTTGAGGGAAAATTATGAGAGTATGTACGATGCGCGCGCGCACCGTCACGAAACACCGACACCCTGAAGTTAGCTAGATAACATTTAAGTAAACATTGTGACTAACTTCAGATTAATACTTTTTACATTGAAAATAATAATCTGATGGTTGAAGTTACATTTCTACGCACGAGGAATAACATAGCAGAGTCCGGGTGGGGATGTACCACACCTTTGCCAGTTATTCTACCGCCAAGCAGTAATGTTAAACATTACTGTGTTCCGGTTTGGAGGGAAATGTTTACAGAGAAATTACAGGGCTTAGATATTTGACATCTTAGATCTCTCAGTAACGAGCGCAGTGCAGTGCTAGGTAATGATTAGAACTCTTCGTGTTCCAATAGCTGCGTGTCACTGTGCTGTTATATGGCATGTTGCTTACCATCAGGCACGTGTCCTGCTCGTCTCGTCATTCTTAACTAAAAAAAAAATAACGAGAAGCGTATACCCATATATTCCCCATATATTCCAGATTCTTTTTTTAGTACCGGAACCCTAAAAACGAAAGAGGCAGTGTAATATTTTTTTATCTTTCACATACTTTCCCCGGCCACGGGGCCAGGTAGCCGAGCCGCGCCCCGCGCCCCGCGCCCCGCGCCCCGCGCCCCGCGCCCCGCGCCCCGCGCCCCGCGCCCCGCGCCCCGCGCCCCGCGCCCCGCGCCCCGCGCTCGTCCTGGTTGTGTGACGGAGACATTTTACAAATGCGAGCTCGTGATTAAGAGGAAGGTCGTTTATTAAAATGTATTGTTATTTTATATATTTTAGCGCTATTAATACGGAACAGGTATTGTTGAGGCTGTTCTGGAATCTGGGAATCTCTAAACTTTTATAACAGCATATCAAGTCTTGTTGATAACTTGCAGTGTCCTGCAGTTATACCTGAGTAACTTCCTTTATTTTGTTGCAACGAAAAGTAGCCTATGTTTTAAATTATAATCCAACTGTGATCTAAATTTCGAGCCGATTGATTTAGGCTTTCCGACTTGATTGAGAAACAAACATCCAAACATTGACATTAATAATATTAGAAGAAATTTACACAATAAGTACTTAGTATAGGAATTTATAGGTACTATATATAGGTTTACGTATTTATGTAATTCCCGTTCTGGTAATTTTCCCGTCATAAAAAGTAGGTAGCTAATGTGTTAATACATTATTGTAAAATCTATCTCTATGGTATGGTATATATATATAACAACATGGTATTTAAAATAAAAAGGCCAGTTTCCAAATTCATCAGCGGTTTAGTGGCTAAAAGATTCGATTTCTCAATCGTAAAATTGTAGGTTCGAATACTGCCTGCGTCTATGTTGTTCATTATATTTTTATGGCTATATAAACTAAATAGGTAGGTACATGACGTTGCGAAGACAACAATTTTGAAGACTATAGTCGTAGAACTATTTGCAAAGTCCACCTGGGGAAATGCCACACCTTTACCAGTTTTCCTATTGCCAAGCATTAATGTGGTAATTTTACTGTGTTCGCGTTTTAAGAGCAACTTTTCCAGATATGTATTATGAGTGTAACATTTAAACATCAACGTAAACCCTCTGACCAGTGGAGTGCCGTCGCGTTCACTAAGGTTAAATCTAAGTTAAAGGCAAGCAATAAATATTAAATGGATAAATAAATTGTGTAGAGTAAACAGTAAACACTGTGCGGCACAGATCTGTCCCTTGCCCGGCCGTGGCGCGGCCTTCACACATTCTACCCGCGTTGTTTGAACAGTGCTAGCTGCGAGGAGCGAGTAGGGCTGTCAACCGTACTATCATTGTAGTATTGTACTATATTTAGGGTCGGCGTGCTAGATGTATATCATCATCAGTATACCCTAATCCACTGCTGGACACAGGCCTCTCCCATGATACGCCACTCAGCCCCATCTGTGTTTTTCTTCTCCTGCCACTGTATCCAAAGCCACTACTACTACAGCGTACCATATGCTGCTGAACAAATACGCTGAAGAAGTACGCAGAAATACTATATTTTCAACACCAAACGAAATCTAACAAAGAAATATTTATCTTAAAAAATATTATTTCGCGACTCTACATTTAAATTAAAAAAAATCTTTCCATAAAATACTATATTTCTTAGAAATTTACTATAATTTTTATCGATTATTTTGAAACAATGTTGGCAACCCTAGCTGCGAGTGTGTACATACCGGCGCTAGCTTTAAAATGTTTCTTGTTAGATATTTCCATGAAAGTAAGTAACAAGGTTGGGAGCTTGGAAACGTTTCGCAATGGTTTATTTGCACTCTTGTAAAAAGACTACGTGAGCCCACTTAGTATGTCCACAGCTGGGACCCGGGGCCTTATCAAACAGGGAGAGAGTTGAAGCCATAATCTATAACGCTGGCCAAGTACCTTCGGGTTGACCGATGGCATGTGTTTTCTGGCATAAATAATGAAGGGTCGAAAAGCGCATTTACCTGATGGTAAGCAAAACGCCTGCCCATAACGCCACTGTGTCACGTCAACATCTTTGCACTGCACTGCGCTCGTCACTCAGAGATATAAGATGATTCATCTCATGGAAATATCGTCCCCGAAATATGTCTTGGAACATACCTACTACTATATGCTTCCTCACGATGTTTTTAATCCATTATTAAAGCGATGTAGCTATGACAAACCTGTACACCTATCCTTGGAAAATTAGTTAGAGAAGCAGACGAGATTCCAATTTACGACCTCGCGATTTTGAAATAATACGTTATCATCATTAAACCATCACAAAAGTAAGGTAAAGCTCAATATCTCATATTTATTGGACATTCTCTCAAAAAAGGAAAGCGTGTATTATTATAGTACATACACTCATACATAATTTACAAATATTACCTTATGGATGGACCTTACTTTATCAATAATCAACTGAACAAGAACATTATCCTACTGCTGTGTGAGAAACAAGAACAAAATTAAAAACTTTGACTAACCCCCGACTACCTCGGATTTGTTATCTGCACAACATTCTACTAGTCAAGCCCTTTCATTTGATACTCATATTAAGGGAGTTGTGAAAAAAGAAATGTACTTCGCCATTTGTATTTGTGGAAACGGCCATCTTGTATTTGAAATTTGTCATAGTGCAATGTATTCTACTAGTCCCTTTCGTTTGATACCCATATTGAGGTAGTAGTGAAAAAAATAATATAATTCACCATTTTGTGGTGGTGGCCATCTTGGATTTGATTTTTTTATAGTGTATAGTATTGTACTAGTCAAGTCCTTTCATTTGACATCCATATTGAGGTAGGTTGTAAAGAAATATTTTGTCCGCCATTTTGTGGAGGCGGCCATTTTGAATCGATATTAACCAAACATAGCTAAGAACACCCGCACGGATATTAACCTTTAAATAAAAAAACCGCATCGAAATCGGCCCATCCGTTTGAGCTTTACGTTGCCACAGACAGACACACACAGACAGACATCGACGTCAAACTTATAACACCCCTTTTTAGGTCGGGGGTTAAAAATAGTTCTCAGGTCGTGTAAGTCATGGAGCACATGTTTGGAAAATGGCGGATTCTCAAACTTAGCGACAAACAGACGAACATCACTCGATCTCTAGATATTTTTAGAAAAACAAGTACAACACAGTAACGTAACGCGATATCCGTGATTACCACACTCTAATTTCATTTTTTTTATCCGAATTAAGTTGTAAATGAAACTAAAGGCGAGAGCAAAAGAAGAAAATCGTGGTGGCTGACCCCAAGCTCCTGGGAAACTTTCCCAAGTTTTCGTTGATCTAAACCATTCTAGAATCCATTAAATATTTATAAAATATGTATGTACATGTAGATAAAACATTTAAGCATAATTTTTAGCCTCAACTTTATTATCATCAGAAACACAAAGTCTAACAGAATCAGAATCAGAATAATTTATTGTTCTTATTGTATTAGCCCTTTAGTGAAGGAAAAAGTGTATAAAATGTAATCAGCGGTACTATGTTGCATCTAACAATTATTATTATTTTTATAAAGAACATTTTGTGTCCCTTACCATACTGATCTAAAGACGGCATTTACAATCTTACTTCAAACCCAAGTTATATCATAACTTAAATTCATTCCAAAATACACAAGTAATCAAGTGGCCCATCAAAATCTGGTTACAAAATCTGTCGTGGCTTCATAAAGGCCACCAAAACATTCAGTCGCCGCGTTCGCGAACTTATCTTGCATCCGATGGCCATAAAATAAGTTTCTGCAACGCTCGGCTCCGGCAAACATGCCGCAAAACATGTTCTATCCTGCCCCAATCTATGCCTAAAAGATAAAGCTCGGTTATGAAATGAAAGCCGAGCCGCCTGTTCGGAGGTGAGCCTCCATCTTGACCTCAATAGGTTAGAAACAGATGGAAACGGTCGTTGAAAAATTTGCTTGGGGCTTGAGCATCTAGGCTCTAGACCTTAGTCTATCGATAAATTAGAAGAGTCTGAAGAGTAAGTATAGTTAAGTATGTAGTGATAGCCAAGTTTTCATTGTAATTTAGTTTAAGTAGGTATAAAGTGTACGCTACTTACTTCGCATTAATTTGATTAAAATTTACGAATATTAAAGAGATACATGGGAACAAACATACTCACACACAAACACAAAATTTCGCCTTGTAAAATTCGTGATGACTATAAATAATTTTAACTTGTGCTATGCAAAGATGCTTAAAACCACCAGTGGAATTATAACATGGATTCAACAACCCTACATAAAACAGTAATTCTTTTTGTCGTAAAAAATGTTCTTTTTAATTTTTGTTTCAATATCTACAATAAAAACTCGTATTATTCTCCTGATGCTTTCAGGTGATTCCATAAGAAATAATAAAAGAAAAGGACAAAGCGAGAAAAGAAGATAGAGCAAACTGACACACTCGATACACGCGAGTGACGCCATGAACCATAAACTCTGCGCGACCGGTAAAGTCTTCATAAATATAATCGTAAGCATGAAAATCACATTAATAAACTACATTACACCCTACAACGGCGTTTGTATCTCATCTAAAAACGACAGTGGCGACATCCGTCAAGGGTCATGAGTCTAGAGCGCGTGGCGGGAAAAGGGGTCTCGTATTCTCGTGCCCTATTTACCTTTTGTGTTCGTCAAGACCTTGAAATTTAATGGATTTGACCCAGAACACAGATACTTGGGGCTATGATTATCATTTCTAGTTAGGGGATGGCCACGTGCTCCTCTTCAATTGATTTGCGATCCCCTCCGGATGACATAATAACATTATGTTAAAAAGGTGTTTTTATTTTCTATGAAGCAGTATTCTGAATGGCACTTTTCTCTTTTATAAAATGAATACTAAATTCATTTTATGCTGTGATTGGAATTCGAGAATGACAATGAATATTGATTTAGATTACATCACTGTATTTGATACTTTTTTAATAATCAACACAAAATTGTTGGAAGAATGTATAATAGACGAAAGCAATTAGTTTGTGTGTATGAAAAATATCCTAAAAATATTTTATATTTCATTTATCGTGAGTAGTTACGCTCAAGGTAACTTTACATTATTAGCGTTAAATAAGTAATAAAACATACCTACTAGATATAAGTATTTACCTTATTAAAACATATTTTTTGTTATCACAACCGAGAACTAAAATAACAATTCATTTATTTTTAAAAATTCCAGCATTTACCTCTAGTACTAGCGGTAGGAAGTGTGATTAAAAATATGTTTTTGTGTATTTCATCTTCGTTTATAAATTTGACAACGATAAATCGTCCGCATGTTGATCTGCGTAGGATTTGAATATTAATGAAGTCAGGCGACCTTTCGACGACCGCACTTGTGTCATCACCGAGATATTGGAAGGTTTTCCTGCGCACACGCAGTGGAAACGGACAGAAAAAATCTATAAATACGCTACTTTCACAATAATATAGCTATTGGCTAGGTACCTCGTATTTGTATTCTTGTAGGTTGAGATTCGATTTACTTACTGATATTTATTTATGCACTAGTTTCTAATTTCAATAGAATATTTACTCATATTTCATCATTTGGGAGAAAACACACTATATTGTAAAATATTTGCGTTTCGTGGACTAAATATTTGCCTTGTTCAATGCTCTTAAATTATGACACTGTCACATAATTAACCAACATTTGTAGAGGTACCATTCATTTATATTACTTATTTACTAACGAATACGTTTACCCCTATAAGGTGTTTTATTTTGTAAGATATCATAAACAATCCCAGAGAAACTTCAGATCCAAAAGATGTGCGATGATTCACACGGTGTTCGTAATCTTTATAATCAAAGTTGGCGCTGTGACCCAAATCGGCGCAACCGCCGAGTACTTTCATTGTGAACGCTCAACTACACGCACACCAACGCAAAACATCTACACACGCACACTGTAACGACACAACTCACTAACACATCAACACGACCACCACACTAGCACACGTGTGAATGTAAAACGTACGAAACCGACACAAGCAAACACTGAATGGTGAAAGACATTAACATACTAGATCTATCTAAAGCTGCAAAGATC
This sequence comes from Ectropis grisescens, assembly GCA_017562165.1. Lineage (NCBI taxonomy): Eukaryota > Metazoa > Arthropoda > Insecta > Lepidoptera > Geometridae > Ectropis > Ectropis grisescens. The sequence goes on from CM029771.1 coordinate 429,703, forward strand.
AATTTTGGACCCGCAACATTTAGATAAACTAAAATTAGCAAGGATATCGGAACTGGCGCACACATAGACGCGGTGAACGTGTTCCGAGCGACTCTATTAGGCATAAAGTGAACTAGTTGCGAATGTGTAAGTGACTGAACGGTATTGTACTTCGGCAGCGGAGCGAGAAGAGATGCGTATATCATTTAAGATCTAGGGCACCATTCCCGCCTTGTTCTAATTAAAAATAGGAATGTGAAAATGATTAATGGGATAGAACGTTAGATTGCGAAATCACATGTGATGGATGACACATTTGAATAACAGATTATGAAGTATCAATTAGCCTGTTTTAGGTCAAATGTTTCACAGCATCGGTGCTTGACAACCAGATAGTGTTATTGAATTAATCGACCGGGAATTTGTAATAATGTGAACGCAATTGGAGTTGGAAAGGGCTCGCATGATGCCAATAAGTGTAAAATTACATCATTTGTTTAAAGTATTTAATTACTGCAAAAAATAGTTATGTGGCCAGTGACAGTTATATATATTGTAATTAAATTCGATGGTGTTGCGATTTGGTGCAAACTGCGATGTAGTAAGAGGTCGTTTATTTTATTTGAAATAAAATTACAGAAAACGAAAACGTGAGTGTTGATGGTTGATGGTGGTAATTGGTAACCTTCATCGTTTACCTAACGGCGACGTTACACGTACTGACACAACGTCTGCAGCAGGATCATCAAAACACGATTAAGCAAATAATCTAAATGAGCATAACAAGAGGGTCAGCGCGAAATTTGTGTAATGACGCGTAAGGTTAAAATGGACACACAATAATCAAAAAGTAAGTAAGGCCTCTTACGACATGGACAGTATCCTGAAAGTGATATACAATAGACTGGATTGCCCCATTCAAAACAAATGGATGAATGTTGTTTTAGGACATATTGAACGGAATGATTAAATGAAGTAATTAATTTGTGTGACATTTAATGCCATTGTAATTTTATTGTATATGGTGTTTACTGAAATAAATGATTTAATAATAATAATAATGCAATTATATTGAACTGATCTTAGAAGAGTTTAATGTGATGTGCAATAATATACAAATTGCGATCGATGACCGTGACAACTTGGCGCATGCAACGAAATTTCAGAGATGAAAACGTGTAAAGAAACCAGAATGATTTAACTGCGTCAAATTATTAAATTCAATATAATTAAATACAACTACATTTTGATAAGTATACAGTAAACAACAATATCATTGAAATAATAGTAAATAGAGAGTAAACTACTAAGTAAAATTGACAAAACTCGCAAAGAAAATATTAGAATGTTTGATATCTTTTATATGCTTGACCCTGAGTCACTAAGAGCTGGCTTATAGATTGGCATGCAGCTTAAAACACACAAGAAGATAAAATTATCTGATGTTTTTTATCCAGAGAATGTTTGAGAAATGCATGTTTTATGTGGGTTTACGAATTTTGAAAAGATTTTTCGTACATTAACCTTAAAAAGGAATGCATGCTCGTCCCGCATGAGGTTTTTATAACGTATTTCAGCAGCAGTGTGATTCACGCTGCAACTGTAAAAGTATTAGATCTGTAACAAATATTCGAAGACCAAAACAATAAGCAAGAATTACTTAGCTTATCATCTCAGCAATACCGTCATCTAAATTAAGCTATTATAAGCAGTATCGAGATCTACACCGGAAACGAAGCCAAAAGAAATTGATTACTTCCAGTTATCATTCAAATCAGTGTCATACAGTCATAATCGTCACTCTTGCATAACCTGCGCCGGCGCTCGTGACGTAACGACCAGCGAAAGTTACCACGCCAATTTCACTCTCCTCCCTTCTTTCTCTCGATCGTTTGTCTCTGTCGTGATAAAGTGTTTTATATGGCGCTGTCTCTTGTTCGCTTTAACTGGTTTTGCATCTTTTACGCTTTAGCTTAAGAGCTTCGGTTTAGGAGTCTTGTGTTGCTTGCTGTATCGTCTATTTATATTTAGATTGGATAAGGTGAAGTACCACACCTTAGTGAGTTATACCACTGTCAAGCAGCGGTAGGTAAACGTTACTGTGTCCTGTACTGAGCCCTTTAAGGGCAATGTTTCCACAGAAATGGCTGAGATAAGATAAATATTATAGATACTTTTCTGGGTGATGAGCGTAGTGCAGTGCCAAGCACCCTCACTGTTCTAATCTTTATATCAAATAGCTGCATGACTCTTGACTATTATGGGTTATGGGCAGGTTGTTGCTTACCATCAGGCGCATGTCTTGCTCGTCTCATTACTCCAAATTATTAAAAAATAAAATGCTGTCTGCAGGCAAGATTACATGATTCAAAACATTTTAAAAGTTGACCCATACAAACTGACCGCTTTGAGAGGCACGCTATATGTCTGAGAAATGAATGATTTGTTTTAGTTTTAATTTACACGATGAGATTTTTTTTAAATAGTTTAGCTGTCGAGTTTTCTTAATTTTCTTTTCATTTCTGGCTTATTGGGTTGTGCTATACACATGTGAGATATGTTCTGTGACCATACTTACGTCAACGTCTTGTGTTTCAGCAGGATGCAGGAGTTTGAGTCGTAGGTTTTGCAAATCGGTGGGAGCGAGTAACATCAAAGAATGTCAATATGTATACAGTGCAATCTGATTCAGTGTCAGTTTGACAATAAATTATCGGTGGGTCTACCGCCTAACTAAAACTGTCTTAGCTTAGATACTGCTCTCTCTTTTCTATTCGCTTGAAATGATAGAGACAGTAATAGCAAACCCATAGCCTATTTAGTTAGGCGGTATAGGGGCCGGTCTCATGTCAGATTAGCAGCGCCCGTCAGTCCGCGCAAGCGCGCAATTTTACCCGCGGAGTTTCAGTTCCTGTTATTTATTCGGGATATAAAGTATCTTATGTGTTCTTCCGGACTATTATCTATCTGTGTTCCAAATATCAACCCGATGGATTTAGACATAATGGCGTGATTGAACTACAAACATGAAGACATTGACATTTATTATTATAGTACAATTAGTCTAAGATCCCGCTATACAACGACCTTCACCGAGCTGTTTATTGGATGAAAAGTGTTTTATACGTAATTTAATTTGTCAACAAATATATTGCGAACGGGAAGCCTAAAAAAATTCAGTCCAGAATATGACTAATTAACAAAAAAAATTTTTTTTTGATATTTCACTTATATTGATTGAATTTTAGAAAAAACTATATAACGTAACTTATTATTTGGGCTTTACTCAGTGCTTACGAAATGTCATGCAAATATTTTCAAACAATAAAAAGTTTCAAACAAACTTTCATCCCCTATTTCACCCATTTGGAGGTTGAGTTTTGAAAAATTCTGTAATACATAATTCATTATTTTGATCATGCTCAATTCGTGCGAAATTTTATGCGAATACGTTTAAGGAACAAAATTTTTCATACAAACTTTCATCCCGTTTTTCACACCCTTAGGGGTTGAATTTCGTAATGAGATTTCGTAAGCATTGAGTAAAGCCAAAATAATAAGTTATGTTGTATAGTTTTTTCTAAAATTCAATCAATTGAAGTGAAATATTAAAAAAAAATTGTTAATTAATCATATTCTGGACTGAAATTTTTTAGGCAACCCATTTGCAATATATTTGTTGGCATGTTAAATTACATATAAAACACTTTACATTCAATAAACAGCTCGGTGAAGGTCGTTGTATAGCGGGATCTCCTACTAAATTAATAATGAAGAATGAAGAAGTCATTATCATTAGTAGGCTACAGGCGGCACTGTCACTGTCTCCCAGCGACGGTACACTCCGCGAGGCATAAGCTGAGCTTTGCATTTGTGTGAGTGTACATGGATAGTGTAGGTGTGACAACCGGCCTTAGACGCGGCGCCATTCTGTCTCGCCGCACTCCTGCCTGATTGGTGATCACTCACACTAATGCAAAGCTCAGCTTATACCTCGCGGAGTGTACCGACCTCCCCGACTACTTGCACAACTTTCTGTTATACCGCTATCTCTGTCGGATCTCCTCGGTTCGCGTGAACCATTTTTTCGGTTTCGCACGCGCTTGCGCACGTGACTATTGTGTATACTGTGTCTTAATGTAATCTGTTTGTTTTCTTGTTTGATTGCTTGTTTGTTTTTTTTTTTTTATATGGTTACACTTGACCCCATCCATCCCATCTCGCCTGATGTTAAGCGATGATGCGGTGTACCTATAAGGAACCGTTTCACTCTCGATGTCTTCAAAGACAACAAGATTGTAACCATCGGGAAAACCTTACTCAGGCAACACATTCCACGTCCTTCTTATCACAAAAGTAAGTCAAACCTCTGCGTTTGAGTCTTTGAAACATCTACCTTGATAACCTGTCGCTGTTTCGAGCTACGAGCAGTCCGATAAGAAAATTGGCAATCAGTGGCACACTCCCCGAAATGTATCCCATAAAAACCGATGAAATAGCAATTTTTTAAGCTATCGACGATGTTTAAGGCTGAGGTTTTTTTTCTCACTAGGGTGTGGTTGCCCATAATATTGTGGCACGTGTCTCAATCGATTCCAGAGTCTCCAGCTGCCTCAGGGTCACCCTGCTATTTTTATAAATACAAAAGTTGAAGATCTAAATAATCATCTAAAGATGTTTAGATGATCAAAAACGCCGAAACGGATTGGGTTGAAATTGGAAGTCCGATTTCCCAGACGAATATTTTTGTGATGAATAGTTGATATACATATATGTTATATGATAATGTGATGATAGCCTAGATATTTTGTGTAAAGTAAGAATGTATTTACAATTACAATATACGTAAGTTTTGAACCCCAAAATGCAAGCGACCTAGTTTGGGGCTAGATGGGATTGTGTGCGAAATGTCTACAAAAAATATATTTATTTTATAATCCTATAGGTATATACTCAAATAATTCGTACTAAATTTAATTTATTATTAAATGGATGTGACGCCTAATACTTATGTTTTGAAATGATCAACTTTATGTTACCTTGACCTTTAAACCATGTCTTTCATTAATTTAAATATAAGATATATTGCGCAAGATGCAGCTGTTCACCCACTATTATTTATTGCTGAACAACAAGCTGAACAATCCCGATACATTGAGCGAAGTGCGGCTGGCGGTGCCTTGGGTCGGCCGTCGCGGGCCGGGCGCGCTCGCGCCCGCGCCGCCGCCGCCGCCTGCTGGCGCCGCCGCCGGGGCTGCGGACTGCGCGCGGCTACAACGCGCCCACGCCGCGTTTCATTGAACTTATGAACGGCACACTCACTCAAAAACCAGATTTGGACATTTTCTTCGATAATTTGGGCAATTTCAGGGCCGAAGTCCTTGCCTATATTAGCTCAAACATGTAATGCGTTGGTTTTTTACTGTAAGTTCCATGTTTAAATTGTAAATAAATAAATAAATAAGAAATGTATTTATTATCTGGGCGCTGTATGATTGGCATATATGCCGGTAGTTATATCAAGATGATGTTTCTATGATATGTGTAATTTGTAGCAGCAGGTAGTGAAAATCACGTTCAGAAAAACACCTCTAAGAATTAACCGGGTCAAATATTATATACTTCTCAGTTATTCTAATATTAAACAATTTTGTGCCAACAAAACTATTGTTATATTTTAACTGCATACTCGTACTATAACTTCAATGAAAGTATTCTGAATGTTGAATGGCAATGTTTTTTTGTAAAACAAAAGGCAACGACATAAACCATCTTATATCTCTGAACGACGAGCGCAGTGCAGTGCTGTACTGAACTGGACTCTCATATAACAGCTGTGTGGCGTTATGCTCCTATGGACATTAACGTCACTCACTATCAAAGGCCTTAAGGATTATGGCCTTAACTATCTCTTTGCGAGAGCAGGCCCGAGTCCCAACAGCGGGAACATTTAGTGGGATGTTGATGATGTTGATGATACTATCAAGGGCCTGGCTTGCTCATCTTATCACTGTATATAATATTAAAAAAATACTTCATTCGTGCATAAGCACGATACAGTCATAATAACATTATAAAGGCGAAATATGTGCGTTTATAAGTGTCTATATTTGTTTTCACGTATCTCTGTAATGTCTAAATGAATTTCAATTAAAATCAAGTACGAAGTAAGTATATTCTGTTTCGCAAAAGCATTGACATTCAGCGTGGTAAGTAATGCCAGCATGCTGGGTACGCTTCCGATTGGTAGTGGGTTTGAACATCTTGATTATCTGTAGATCTACAGTGGTCTATGGATAATTCAGGTATGCTTGGTGTAAGTAGTTAGTTAGGTAGGTTTGTAGTGTAGTGTAGTTCTCCTTGTATTTTAGTTTTGTTAATAAAGGCCCCGTATATTCTGTGGACGTACGCTACTTTTATACCCGCGTTCTAGTGTCGCTCGGATCTTGGCATATGAAGATCTTTAATCGACATCAAACTGTTCCCTATTGCACACAAACGCCAACTTTCGCGAATATCGATCGACTTGGCGAAGAGTTCAGCGGGAACCCGATATCCGTGGCGGAAACAAACATTACGACTCCGGGAATAAACACATTTATAAGTATCAAGATATAGTTAAACTTCATCCGCGCAAAACCACAAGCAATTTACATGGAGGTATATACGAGTATACTATAGACATAGAATGGCTCAGTGAGAATCCTCATTCACTTATTTGCATGTTCACGACTACGCGCCAGCAATAACTAGAACCTGCGTAGTTAGTTCTGTACTCTGTATGTATGTAAAATTAGAAGGGTTTTGTAAATAAAATAACTACTCACCTCCAATGTTTACGCCTTTTTACGCGCGATCCCAAGGTTGGTATTGAAAGTAACTTGCAAATGAAGCTACTTTTACAACCGAGAAGGTAGAGACACATAAATATTCTTGTTTTGCATTCTCGAGACCTTTGGGTGGACCACGGAATGCATAATGTTGGCCTGGTAAGTAGCTCGTTGTTATTGTGTCAAATACTCTATTTAACTGGTTTTGTACCGTTTCAAGTTGTTAGGCTTTGCACTGATACAATTGCCTTTAGGTTTGAGATAGATAGATTTTTTTTTTATTGTGACACAAGTAGACAAGTTGTTTCAGTAAACCAATGACACTGGTTGAAGTGTAATGAATGACGTAATTTTTGTTGCTGGAAGCAATCTCTTCCACACGAGGCCATAAGTGCCCATAATAAACTTTTTACTGTGACACAAATAAATAGGAATAATAGAGTAAAAAAACTGATGAACCAACGCCAAAAATGGTACCATTATTGCTGAAAGCATTCTTTCCCAGGCAATCAGCTTAAAGGAAATTGTCATACATACCCTAAAACTGTTGCTTGTGATAGGAAGATTTCTAGTGGTAAGACTGTTCACGAAGTCTGGTTGGGGGAAGTACCACACCTATGTATGCAGTTAATCTGCCGCCAAGTGGTGATTTGCAACTTTAAATTGGAACACAGTATTACTGGGTACCTACTACGTTCCAATTTAAAGGGAAATGTTTTCAGTGAAATTATGGGGCTATGCGATATTGAGATCTTGGTGTATCTTTGTGTGAAGAGTGGGCTATTGGTTTGAACGTCCGATTTCAATATGATTTGATAGGATAGAATCCCACCTGCACCTCTGAATAATTTCCAAATGTTACAAGTTTTGTCATCCCCACTGACTTTGACGGCGAAGGAAAAGAAAACATCGCGAGGACACCGGCGTTCTACACATCTTATTGAGTATCATTTGACAACCAGCACTTGGTAGAACGTGATTATGGCCTTGACTTTCTCCTTGTGAGAGACAGTCCCAAGTCACAACAGTGGGAATTTAGAATGAAAAAAAAAAGGATTTTAATTAACTCGGCTTTATTGGTCAGTAAAATTCTAAAGGACTTTTGGTATATTTATTAGTATCTAAATTTTTTGTCGCAGAACCGATAATCGTAAGGGTAGAGAGTTCTGGCGTGGATTTGCAAAAGGCAGTAGGCAGTGAATGGGAAGATAAAGCTGAGGATCGGACTAAGTGACAAGCCATAGGAAAGGCCTATGTCAATATATTGTTGATAATATATAAATCAGCCGCAAATGTTATGTTCGCAGCCTACATCTACATACAAGAGGCGTTCCACGGCGGCCTAGATAGCCGAGTCTCGGGCCTTATTTCCAAGTTTCGGCCGAACGCAAACGCACAAGGTCGTTAGAAAGTGAACTGGCGAAGTTAGCGAACATACCAGATATCCGTACTAACTGCTGCATTATCTGGACCGTCGTCCGCACTCACTGCTGCCTAATCTATGTCAGTACTCACTAATAGCTAATCTGCTGCAATGAGAATCGGGGTTCTATTTACGAAATTCTTCGAATTCACTTTTTTTAGAGAGGACGTTCTGAAGACGGTCGCGATCGTCATTTGATTTGATTAAAATTCTAGTAACATTTAAAATTACACGATCTATGAAACAAAATAGTCCAATTAAAACAATTTCTTTTCAATCAGATAGATAGGAACCATAGAAATTACAACTATTCAACTCGGTTCTGGTTTGACGTACGGACGAACACAAATTAATGTATCACAACTTATGCTGTAAAACTGATACTTTAATTGACATCTCAAGATAAAAAATTACTTTCGTAAGCCTGGTCAAACATAGTAAGTAATTAGAACAAAATGACATTTTGGAAAAAAAATAGAAAACCAAAGGCGTAAGGCTTTTTTTTGGCTTGCACACATTTAAAAATAAACTACTGGGAGCTTAACGTAAACACAAGTAACCCACGATTTCTCCACGCTGGTCAAGTGGAGATTGGCGAACGTCGTAAGTACTCTAAAAATGTGTTTTTGCCGGTTTTCGCATGAATTTTTATTTCGCCGTTAAAGCAAAACACTTGTGATGACAAACTTGTGCATCTGCACCTGAAAATAATACTGAGCAGTACATGCGGGATTTAGATTTATTACCTACGTTGTTTGAAAGGTATTCGTAAAAGGTGTGACCTAGAATTTAAAGTTTCGAAATTTCGTTGGGGGGGTGTTTGAATTGTTTAAACTTCTGTATAGGTATTTAGGCGCCCGTTACCGGGTTTTGAGAATACGTCCCTTAGCTACGCGGCTAGGAGGCAGGCCGGTAAACGGCGTACTTTCATCCGACAAGGCTGCGCGGCGCTGCGGCCGCGGTATCTCTGTATCTGCTATCCTCGGCTCAATTGGGCTTTATTACAAATACAAATACAAATACAAATACAAAAATCTTTATTGCTGTTTGCAGGTAAGATAAGATGATACAAAACATTTAAATAATTGACCCATACAAACTGGCCTCTTCTTCTAGAGGCATGCAATATGTCTGGCAACGCAGTTTCCATTGGTCTGAATTTATACAATGATAATAATAGTCAGCTGATAGTCTTCTTCTTCTTTTTTCGTTTTTAACTTTTAATCGGTTGTATCATGTATGTCATCTGATTCATCATGTATTAATTTCTGGCTTCTATCCCGGTGTGTTATGTTAGTGTGATATGTTTGATGAGTACAATTACGCCAACGTCTTGTGCTTCAGCAGGATGATGTTATGGACTTTGACAAGTGTGTGGTTTCATGTAGAATCCAAAGTCTTGCAGTAGTAGCTCTTGCAGTTTAGCCGTGTGAGCAATTTTAAAGAATGTCATTATGTATAGAAAAATCAAAAAAACTCCGTATCCTAAAACTATGCTAGTCATACTACCGCGTATAGTAAGTATCCTATCAGTGCACCGATGTCTGGAAGAGATGGCTCTTCCAGATCAGATCAATTCTCAGGTCAATTAAAACGTCTGGCACAAAATGTTCTTAAATTTGTTTTGTAATGTTAAATGTGAATAGTTTCTTTCTAATCTTTAAAGGCTCATACTTGGCCGCCATCTCACCTGCCTGCCAAAGAAACCGATTCACTCTCGATTTGTAAACACCAAGATTGTAACTGTCGGGATAAACTCACTCAGGCAACGCATTTCACATCCTAGTTCTTATCATAAAAGTAGAGTCAAATATCTTTGCTCGAGTTTATGGAGCGACAACTATGAAACGATGTCGGATTTTTAGTTGGTAGTAAATCAAAGTTGGTTGTAAGTTTGATCCCAACCCAGTCAAATATTTGTGTTGTGAATACAAGTAATCGTTAAATATAGTATTTCTATGTTTCATAAGTGTGTACAATAATGTAAGCATTTTATCAGCTATCTGACTCCCACAGTACCAGCATTGCGTAGATTAGTTTCAGTTAGCGTTATTATGTGTGAAATGTCCACCGCCAATAACTCTTGTTATATATTTTTACCTTTATTCTGGATTTTTAAGTTGTTATCTAGTTAATTTAAGTACGTGATCAAGGGTCATCTTAAGGTACTTGTAGAAGTTTGACAGTTGTCGCCAATCTATCAGCCCCATATCTTAGGTTTCAAAAATGATCCAAGGGATCTGGAAAAATTTGACTCTACTTTTGTGATAAGAACGTCTAGAATGTGGAATGCGTCGCTTGAGTGTTTTTTTCGCGATGGTTACAATCTTGGTGCCTTCAAATCCAGAATGAGTCGGCGTTTTTTAGGTAATTCATAATTCATCGTAGACCGCGTCGCGGTCAAATGATTACCTATAAAAGTTTAAAAAAAAGTAGCTGAGGGTATCACAATAATAATAATTAAATAAAAAATATTGTTGGAGAATTGACACACAGTCAATTCTCCAATAATATTTTTTATCACACCATCGGACCCCAAACTAAGCAAAGCTTGAACTATGGCGGCCAGATAGCTTATATATATTCTTCGACATATCATTCTTGCGCTTCTTCTATACAATACTTATATTGTATATCTGTAAATACATACATATTATACATAGAAACACCTAGACCTAGACCAAAACAAATATTTGAATTCATCACAGAAATATAACAACACGAAACAAATTTTTTAAATTCGCTTATAACATCCGTCCTCACCTCAAAAGTCACCTTAGCAGCCGTTAGGAGGTCCGCTGGCTCACGGGACCCTCTGACCTTTCCTTTCCTACGGACTTTTCCTTTTTATTTTAGAACTTAGCTTCGCCGGAAGTTCCTAATCGCGATTTTAATGGCGTTTTTTGTTTATTTTTGTAGTTTTCGTTTGTTTGGAGATCTTTGGATGCGCGAATTAGCTGTTATATTGGGTGTTCAAGGGTGTTTTAGCAAAATCTACATCTGTGCATTTTGTGTTCTAAACATTAGTTTTTTTTTTAATATTATGAATGTGATTTTTTAAGTGTTCAAAACAAAAATACATTTCTAAGCATGACTTGTTAAGCAGCGTAAAAATCAAAATAAAAATGCATTTCAAATTTCAAGCATGACTCTCAGAAGTTTGTTACCATTGACATCCGTTGTCAACTTCAATACATTCTCCTAATTTTAGGACTGAACAGACAGCTTATACGCGTTATTGTCTGCTAATAAGATATTAACTTTCTAATTACTATCTCGTTTTATCAAAATACATTTTAACTAAATCAACCACATTTCGTTAGACTCATGCAAAATAAAAGTAATGTTGTTTTCTTGAGCAGTAAAAAGTACAAAAAAAACAAAAATCAATTCTTTGAACACCGCACTTTTTGTACCGATTCGAATTGTATTAAAAGGTCTGACACATTTGGAAACAGTTCTTGGAAATATATCTGTTTATAAATCTTTTAAAGTTATCCCGATTGGAAGGCGCTAACCACCAGTGCCGGCGTTAGGGCAGGGCGCGGTAAGGGGGGCCGCCCAGGGCGGCAGGACGTAACGTGGCGCCGCGCAGTGAAATTAGTTAGTTTTGCAGTTAGTGGGCGCCGTAGATATTTGCCGAGGACGCTGATAGTGCTAAAACCGGCACTACTGACCACCGTATCACAACACTTGAGTTTAATAAATTTAATATCCAGTTATATAATTAATTCAATTCAATTCAAAAGCAAGTTAGATGGAAGCAATCTTCGCTTCTGAATTCAGTTTGCTGAATGCTATTACACTTCCCTGAATTTAGTAGTGATTACATTCAGTCGACTAAAATTTAGCCAAGTGTAAAAAGGTTTTCAGCCCTGTGCTACGTTTTCGCAAGAAATCGCTGTCAGTGTTAAGGTATTTGGGACCTTATACTCGTATATAATTTTAATTATTATTTATCTATTTTTAATCACAGTATTTTTTGGTGTGCTAACTAAAATATTTCTGTCTTTATACTTGTTTAAATATGTATCTGTAAGTTTTCATTTATACTTGTATATTTATTATGTATCTATCTTTGTGTGTGAACTGTTCACCAATCATTTTTTTTTAATTTTTCGTACTTAATCCTAAAGTGATGAACCTTAAAGTCTTAATACGGATGTTCTGAATTACTCTGTAGAAACGTATCTCGTGATCGTAGTCTTCCGAACTTCTAGGTTCCGAAACACACTTCTAACTAGCACGGTCCCAGCGGATTTCCGTTTTTTTAAAGACCATTATCTATGTTCCTAATAAATTAATTTATATTTGTATGTATTCACAAGCAGACTAGTACAAATGAGCCGCCTCAATCATCAACAAACAAAACGCAATTAACTCATCGCATCGAATTAAATTATCCATTGAATAACATAATCTGAAGATAAAGGGACGTTGCCAAACTACCTACACGTCAATACGGGGACATAACTGCACAATATGCAACCATGGCACAATAAACAGCACATTTAATTGTCTCATTTCGCCTTGCATTTGTTAGCAAAACCAAATATAATTGAGTGACGAATCAGGACTCAAGCTCTGCGTAAAATGATTTGTGATTGGATGGTCATCACCATTTTTTTTTACAACTGTGATTGAAAATTAAGATACGTAGATGCAGTACTGCATTATGACAAGGTGTTACCTAGCACATGTATCGGAGCGCTGTGTTCACAATGCACGATGGCCTACATACGGCGCATCAGTTCAAAGTTCGCCATACAACCTTCGCAGGGATCCAATCAACTATCTAATGAACCAAGCGAAATAAATTACCGTCAATGTTGTTCGAGCTTTGCTTTATCGAATAGTAAAGTAATGAAGAAACTAAATCTACGCAGCTTAAAACTTGCTTTAAATATCTCTTTAAATTGATGTAGATAGAGGATATACGTATATAGAAAAATTTGGGAAGTGTTTTTTTGCATTTAACTTTAAAAGTATTAATTAACCTAACAACCTAACCTTGGTTATGTTTGATAGATTGACGGATAATGATAACCTACATATATTTTTCTCAATTGACCATCATTTGTTTTCTATCCATACTAATAATATTATAAATGCGAAAGTAACTCTGTCTGTCTGTCTGTCTGTCTGTCTGTCTGTCTGTCCGTCTTTACCGCCTAAACCAACCAACAGATTTTGATGAAATTTGATACATAGATAAAATAGATCCCGAGAAAGGACATAGGCTACTTTTTTGTTCCGAAAAAAGGGTTGAAAGGGTTAAAATAAGGGATGAAAGTTTATATGGAAAACTTCGTCATTGTTGAAGAACTATGAAACTTTACGTCTAGATATTTAACACGAAACCATAAAATGTATGTTTTAGCAGTTTTGTAGTTTCGAACTGTACCTACGGGGGTGGAATTGGGGTTTTCTTTTTTATTATTTATTATTATTTATTCTTGGGTCAAATTTAGTAATTCAAATTACACCTTCCTGTCAACCGATTAATCTGAAATTTTGTATACACTTTGGATTTTGGTGACAATACAATTATCTTTATTCATTATCATTATAAATTCAAGATGGCCGCCGCTACAAAATGGCGGATAATTTATGTTTTATTAATCCCATCAATATGGGTATCAAATGAAAGGGCTCAACAAGCAGAATACAATATACTATAAAAAATTGAAATCCAAGATGGCGGCAGCTACACAATGGCGGATAACGTAGGTTTTATCAATCCCATCAATATGGGTATCAAATGAAAGTGCTCAACCAGTAGAATACAATGTATTATATAAAATTAAAATCCAAGATGGCGGCCTCTACACAATGGCGGATAACTTAGGTTTTATGAACCCCATCAACATGGGTATCAAATAAAAGGGATTGACAAGAAGAATACAGTGCACTATACAACCTCAATATTTAAGATGGGCGCAGCCACTAAATGGCGTATCAGACTATCAGACAGAATTTTTGATAGTCGACGAGATTTCCATGGTGTCTTATCAAATGTTATGCATGATGGACGCTCGATTAAGGCAAATTAAGAACTGTGAAAATGAGTTTTTTGGAGGAGTAAACGTATTACTTTTCGGTAATCTTTACAACTGCCTCCTATAAAATGATCAGGAACACCTGTTTTCAATTCTAATATGAAATTATATATATGAAAGTAACTCTCTCTGTCCGTTACCGTCTAAGACCTAAGCCACTTAAAGAGTTTGTTACAATTTGGTGCACAGATAGACTACCTAGACTTAGGAAAGGACAACGGAGACTTTTATCACAGAAAAGAGTTGAAAAGAGTGGAAATGAGGAGTAAAAGTGTGCATGGAAGGATCTTGGCACTCTTTGTATGCTATTTTTAACCGACTTCAAAAAAGGAGGAGGTTATCAATCCAGTTGTATTTCCAATTGTGAATCAATTTAGATGGTTATTTTTTTGGTTGGTAGATTATAGCTCAGAGGTGGTCATATAAATTGTATCGAAATCAGTGCGGCGGTTTTTGAAATATGAACAACAAACTAAAATTTGCGTTCATGTAATCAGTCGATATATCTACTAATATCTACTAATAGACTCTAATAAAATTTGGTGGACCGTCCCAATATGATTTTAAATTAAAGTCTGTTTTGATTAATTTTTGAGAACATAGTTTCTTTGTAATTTGTCGTGTAAATTGTACATTTATTAATAAATATAAAACTTTGACTTAGACCGATTTTGATTAGGAAACGTGAATTTGTATGGTAGTAGACATACGAGTAGGTACTACAGGTAATTACTTTAAAAATATGTGGCGCGGACGAAGTCGCGGGTAAAAGCTAGTATATATATATATATATATCTAGTATATTGACTTAATGTTTGGATTGATTTCTCCACTGTAAAACCTCACTCGAATCACTTATCTCATTTGATTTTAATGTTAATTTTTGCTTTGATTTTAATACCTATTTATATTGATTTTTGTTTTGACTTTGATTTTAATTTTGTTTTTCATTCTGATTATTATTTTTATTGATACTAAATTTGTTTTTAGTCTTGATTGTTATCTTGCTTTGTCTTTTATTTTGATTGTAACTTCGATTTTGTCTTTAAATTTACCTTAGTTTTGTTGTTTGATACGTCTTGATTCTTTGTTCTGATTTTAATTTTTGTATTAATTTTTGATTTTATCCTTGATTTTGATGTTTATTTTAATATAATTTTGATTAAGAAATTGACTTGACCAGCAGTTGAATTGTACGACATAATTATTTTTGCTTGTCTATTACAATTTTCAAATGTTTTAAAACTTCCAAAGTACTTAACATGTTTAACGTTGACGAAGTGTACATAAATTGATTTAAAACGAATAGACCTAATACCCAAAATACAGGTATGTTTCACACCTAGTTTGGGGAATTAGGGAAACACATGTAAATGTACCGATTATTTGAAATAAACAATTTTTATTTTTATTTTATTTATTATTATACTTAGATAGATCAAAAGATCAGGGTTTTCCGCACGATGCCTTTGTACCAATCGTAAGCAGATGACGTGCATACTTGCTATGGGAACAGAGGGATGTGCCGCGACAAAAGTATGACACTTCCACAAGAGCGACAAGGCAAGAGCGATCAGACCCGTGCTTTTGGTGTAAACCGTTTGCTCCAAATCTTTATGTAGTATTTGTAAAATCTTTGAGTATAAAGGATTAATCCTATTTGTAAGGATAATCGAAACACATCTTTTAATGTATAACTGCTGACTGGGTATCTTCAACGGACTAAAATAAATCGGTTTCATTTAGGTAAGCGGGCACCACCATACTATTTAAATCATCAGACGCGATAGAAGTCAAGTGCAATTAAAACTCAGAACCACAGACTAAGTAGCTCAGAACGTACGTTAGTCAAAAACTTGACAAACTTTGTTACATAGTCAGATCAGATAAACATTTGTAACAAGATGTAACGTCAAACAAACGTAAATGGACCGACTGAACTGCCGAGTTTCTTAGGCTCGGTTTACATTATTCCAGTCCAGTGATCTAATCAAGCCCTAGATTGCTTACTGGAAAAATGTAAGCAGCGCAGATTAGAATGCTTACTGGCAGCGAGCAACACGGAAGGGAGTAGGCAATTAGGCATACACAGCGTTTCCCCTCTGTCAAAGTACAAGTCCGCGTGGACCATGGAGTTTGATAATATACTGTGGCTGAGGGCGGGGCTAGATTTGTGAATGGTGGTTCATTTTTACATGTTTGTGATTTGGCTGTGAGTATGATCGGTAATGGATCGGTACATGTATGTTTTGTATCTAATAGTGTGGCTTTGCGCTAGTGTGCAACTTTCCCCTCCCGCTAGAAATGACAGAAAGATTTGAACAATTTTTTTTAGCTAAGGGTACTTACTCCCTTTCGTGCTTGCGCCGAAGATCGTGTTGCTCGATGCTTACTGGATTCATTGGTTTCCAGTGCCGTTTTACATTTTTCTAGTAAGCAATCCACCGCTAGATTCGATCGCTGGACTGGAATAATGTAAACTGGGCATTAATACGACTGATAAATGCATGGACTTTTTAGCTTAAGACGTCGTTTAGTAAGCTTAAGTTGTTCAATTGAAGTATAAAACTGAACAACTTCAAGACGATGAGATGTTTGATGATGTTTGTTCAATCACGTCGAAACGGCTGAAAGTATCGGACTGCAATAAGGAACGCTGTTAGAATGTGGCGGGAATAATACTTCAAAAATCAGTCGGGTAAAACCGCGGCCACTGTAAAAAAATAAAATAAATGACTTATTTAGATCGCCATTAGTTCCTGTGTAATGTTTTCAATATCACTTTAAATCTCTCCACATATCAGCCTTCATGTACACTTAACCCACATGATAAACTTTCACATTTTTTAAGTGAATAGTATTTTTTGTAACTAAGTTTTTTCATAAATATATGGCCAGATTTACACACTATGAAGAGCAACACGCTTATCTATAACTGCTCAGTACCAACACAATATAAAGAAATACTAGACGTAGCGATTTGAACATGAAAAGTCCAGCTCACTACCTAGAGCGTCACTGCGCTTTTCACTCAGACATATAAAATATTTATCTACATATAACTGCCCCATAATGTATTTAGAGATATTACCTGATGAATATCCTCCGTAATGAATCCTACCATTAAAAAAAAAATACCTACACCGCTTAACCTAGATTATTACTTTTCATAAGTGGAAAGCTAAGGTGGCAAGCGTGTGTGTGTGTGTGTGGTACATCATACGTGTGCAAGGCCTAGCCTGATCCTATACCCCATGGTGTTGCAAGCGACCACAATGGCTGTGAATGCTTGTGAAATGCTGTCACATAGTTGCTGAGGTTTCTGCGCAAACATCGCTCGGTGCGCTATGTACCTATTTTAAAGTGATAGTACTCTTTAGTATCACACCTTTGCCAGTTATTCTACCGCCAAGCTGTAATGTGAAAACATATCTGTGTTCCGGTTTGAAGGGCAATGTCTCCAGTGAATCAATCCAATATATCTCAAAATTGATATATATATAAGAGACTAGCTGTAACCTGCCACGCTTCGCTGTGGCACATTGTGATGCAAAAATTAGATAAAAACAATCCTTGATGCGGATCATATATCATTGTAAAATTTCAGCTCGATCGGTGCAGAACTTTTTTGAGTTTTTGAAGCGTACACAAACCAACAAAACATTTTTATATATTATAGAGATATGTAAGAGGCAAAGAGATCAAAACTGTTCTATGTCTAGGTGACGGGCAATGGATTGGACTCTTCACGATCACATAGCTGCCTGTTACTGTGCAGCACAGATCATTGCTGTGCAGTGATGGGCAGGCATGTTACTTACCATCAGGCACATGCGCTGCTCGTCTAATCCCTCTATACTACATAAAAACATGTTATACCGGTGATCTGATTGGCCAAAAGGCGACGCCATAACTAAAAACTATCGAACATATTATTCGCGTACCATCAAGAAAGTACTTTCAAAGGACTTTCCGAGGGGTCAACAACTACCGCAGCACGAATACCCAAGGTCTTGCTTCAAATTGACCAACACATTACCACATGATAACAATAAGTGACATTCTATCACGAGCCGAATACATTTCAATAATTTTCTAATAATTTTGTCATTCGTTTGTTGCACACATAAAACTTGCTCCACAAAAAACTAACAGCGTCGTTGATGCAACTTTATTATGAACACAATAAGATACGATTTCAATTGACATTAATTTAATCATCGCAGACAAAGGAAACCCTGAAACTCGAAGGTAAGGAGGTGAAAAACCTAATAGTTTTTTCCTACTGCATTAATACGGGGACAATGCCCCGGCGCGAGGCCAATTTCTTTATAAATAGTCCAATCGCTAAGCGAATGGTTTTTACAATTACACAAAACATTACCTAAATAGAATGTTTTTTCCTTATTTCACGCTGTCCAATCAATTAAAAACCCATTTGGCTCAGTTGGTTTAAAATAGATTAATGGCTGTCTCACTTTCGACACTTAATTTGTGACTTTAATGAGAGCGTTACAACATCGGATTATTAGTAATTAGTTTGTTTGTGGCCGCCATTGTGCTCTGATGCTGTGCGGACTGATCCGATACTAACGTTATATTGCTGTTTATGCATCTTGTCACGAAGAAGTGACGTATTAGTAATGTGAAACCTGCATTCAAACACACTCAATCCATTTACAATATGCCATATACATACAATAATCTGCCATTTTGTGGTGGTGCCATCTTGAATTTGAATTTTTATAGTGTGTAGTATTCTACTAGTCAAGCCCTTTCATTTGATACCCATATTGAGGTAGGTTGTGAAGAAATATTTTGTCCGCCATTTTGTGGAGCCGGCCATTTTGAATCGACATTAACCAAACATAGCTAAGAACATCCGCACGGATATTAACCTTCAAATGAAAAAAATCGCATCGAAATCGGCCCATCCGTTTGAGCTCTACGGTGCCACAGACAGAGACATACACAGACAGACATCGACGTCAAACTTATAACACCCCTTTTTTTGGTCGGGGGTTAAAAAAACCTATTCAGCTAACTGCTACGCCACCTGCGGGAAATTGGTCGTACAAACTCAGATTTAGAAAAAAAAATCATTAGCAGAGGTTTGTAATGAATGGCGCAATCTTTGACAAATGTTGCCACGTCAACGCACGGTACGAAAGCTTTCAATTAGGAATATATATTACCGTTTTTGTTACATTCTTCATTCATGCTCTGCTCCTATTGATAGTAACGTAATGTTATATAACCTATACAATATAGCCTTCATCATTAAATGAACTAAGTATCCAATAGACAAGAACAAAATTAAAAATTTTGACTAACCCCCCGACTACCTAAGATTTGTTATCTGTACAACATTCTACTAGTCAAGCCCTTTCATTTGATACCCATATTAAGGGAGTTGTGAAAAAAGAAACGTAATTCGCCATTTTGTGGTATCGGCCATCTTGGATTTAACATTTGTCATAGTGCAAAGTATTGTACTAATCAAGCCCTTTCGTTTGATACCCATATTGAGGTAGTAGTGAAAAAAAAAATATAATTCGCCTTTTTGTGGTGGCGGCCATCTTGGATTTGATTTTTTTATAGCGTGTAGTAATCTACTAGTTAAGCCCTTTTATTTGATACCCATATTGAGGTAGGTTGTGAAGAAATATTTTATCCGCCATTTTGTGGAGGCGGCCATTTTGAATTGATATTAACCAAACATAGCTAAGAACACCCGCACGGTAATTAACTTTCAAATAAAAAAACCGCATTGAAATCGGCCCATCCGTTTGAGCTCTACGGTGCCACAGACAGACACACACACACAGACAGACAGACAGACAGACAGACAGACAGACAGACAGACAGACAGACAGACAGACAGACATCGACGTCAAACTTATAACACCCCTTTTTTTGGTCGGGGGTTAAAAAATAATCTTTCAAATCGGACCAGTAGTTCACGAGATCCTAGCGATCAAACAAACAAACACATTCTTCAGCTTTATAACGAGTTATAATAACTTTGATTTTCACTTATTAGTATAGATAAAATTTGTATTTACTTATTTATATTATGATTCTTAAGTAAATATACTATTATTATTTTACATGAAAAAACAAAATTCTATAACATTCACAGGTTAAAATTACTAATATTATCTAATTGGAACGTAATAACCCTGAACGCCGAAAAAATACTTCCTCATGTAGCTTTGTCAGAAAGCAAAAATATCTATCTAAAATAGTTCTTATCACAGATTACTGAAACAATTTCAGTAATATTTATATAACCATCGTATTTCATATTTATTAAGCGTTTTTACAAGTAAAATGCTCGGCAAAATTCAAATAAATACAGAAATTAACGTATAACATCAAATAATCTTAACGACCCAAACTTTAACTTAAGCCAGAATTGTTACAACGGATAGCTATCAAACTATTTCCCAACGATAAAAGCCATATCAGTGAAACCGGAGCGACCTCGCCAATCTCATAACTCAAGAACAAGGAAGCGGATCAGACGATCAGATTGCCTCCTCGTTTCCCTGCGCGCCCGCGGCCTAGAGCGGGCCCGCCGCTGGCCCTGACACCGCCAGGAACACGGAAGCAAAGAATCTAAAAATTCTCGACGCAAACTTGCGCCGGCAATTTTCGGCGAGCGACGTGACGGCTACCTTCCTCGTAAGGCCCTCGGCACACTGTACGCAGCGTACATCACGTCTCGTCACACGTCTAGTCAGCTTACTATTAAAACTAAATACCTACACTTGATCTTACATTTTTCGGGTAATAATTTTCTATTACTGAAAAGAAACATGTTTGCTATTTGTACCATACTTCATATCACACCAATAATCATTAGGGATAAAGTTTGTATGTTTCTTCACCATGTCTGCTGAACATATTTTAATGAAATTTAAGTACAGTAACACGTAGGATACTTTTATCCCGTTTAGCTTTGTGATTGTTTGGCTGCGGGTAACGCCGCGAGCCGTCACTTGTGTTACACGTAAATGACGCCTATTTCACATAGACACAGGGAAACCCCCATCGAAAATAAAAGCACTTGATAAAGTTCAAAGACGCAGTCAGACAGTCAATAGTCCTACAGAGATACAAGTCGATAGTGAGGACCTGTATCGACATATTTTCGGTATAACTCTCGATCTATTATAAGTATTATATCAGCTGCGTGGGTCCCATAGTACAAGCTTTATTTGGCTTATGCCAAAAGATTACACAGTTTTAAGCTCTAAGCTAAGAGCGTTAAGCTCTCTGGAGTGCAAACAAGCTTTGCATTTCTAGGAGTTTTCATCATTTTGTTTTCAAAGATCCTTTGACTGTTGTCCACAATTTACCTGTGCGGTCTACCAAGCCTACAAGCTTAATTCTATAGCATTCATTATAGTTAGCTTATACTGCCGAAGTCATACATGACTGTATCAACTACACAAGTTCAAAAATTTTTTGGGAGGTGTTCAAAAATAAACATTTCAACACTTGTTACGATATAGAACAATACACTAGAACTGCGTAAGTAAAGTTTGGAATACGGTTAGTTGGCAACACCGGCTCAACGCGCAGTTTTTTGTTTCGAATGAGTTTTGAAACGTTCTGTCAGAACTGACACCAGCTAACTGAGGTCTAGACTGTCTAGCAGCGACCTTCAGCCACATCGAGCCGCGTTTTTACTGACGCCGTAATTAGATGATGTGGTAATTAGGGGCGTGAGATTATTTATAAATAATTTATATCTTAGGATTTTTTGTGTCTAGCTTCAATCAGAAAATCATAAGTTTTTAGTATAGTTACACACTAACTAGATCATACCAACATTAACAAAGTGAATTTATTTGGGCTTGCGTGTGTATTTGTTTCCGCGTTTTCTATAACGCCTGTACCGCGTAAATTAGTAACAACCCCTTTTTAATAACGTTTAAGTTTGTAGTTCCCGTGAGATACCTAACAAAATTATTTACTCGCGTGATTCGTAATTTACGATAATAAAGTATAATGAAAAAAACTGGCAGTCATAGAGACTGCCGACAGAAACGAAAACTTGTAACTCAGAATATGATAGCTCACTTTGGAAACTGGGTGAAACCGGAGAGCGTGGCCATCTAGATCATTCGAGTTCACACAAAGGTTTCTTTCATTTACGAACGTGACGCTTTAGCTCAATTCATAGCCCACGGAATATCTGTATGTGGTGCGCCAAAAGATGTGTTCTAACATCGACTCTATTGAATCTACGCCAATTTTTTTACAGAAATTATAGGGCTATACACTGTTAATACATAGACAAAAATATGAATACCGATATGATAGCTATGTTTAATAATACGGAATATCACTGGATTTTTTAGTCTTATTCAGGCGTTTCATCATCGTCAGTCAGGGCTCTCGGTATTACTCTACGAGTTTCAATATTACCACTATAGCTGAGTTTTATAAAGTTCCTCGCCCGGTGTGTCCCGGAAGAAAATCTCCAGTCCTAGCGGCCGGGTGCGCGCGCGCCGGCCGGCCAGCGGGCGCGGGCGGGGCGCGGGCGGCGGCCGGGCGCGGAGTAGACCTGAATGACAAATTTCATTCGACCTTCACCACATGTTTTCCTCGTGCGTGATTCAAATATAAGAAAATTTGATTTTTTGTTTCTTTTGTTACCCACCGTACATTTGCTCTTGACCATTATCTAACCTGATGTGTCACTGTAATTAATTTACGAGTATATGTGTATTTTACGCTTTTAATGGTAGGAATAATTTCACAGCTGGAAAAATCACATTTTCCCCAAATTTTCTACCACCAAGCCGTAATGGATAATAATTGTGTTTCTATTAAAAAAGGCGATATTTTCAGTAACATGACAGACAGGGTAGAGAGAAATCAGAGAGCGCAGTAATTTTTTTTTTTTTTTTAACTTTGATAGGTTTACACTTGACCACCATCTCGCCTGATGTTAAACGACAATGCGGTCTACGATGGAGCGTGTTTACCTAGAAAAAACCGATTCACTCTCGATTTGAAGACACAAAGATTGTAATCATCGGGGAAAACCCACTCAGGCAACGTATTCCACAGCCTAGACGTTCTTATCACAAAATTAGAGTCAAATCTCTTCGTTCGTGTCTTTGGAACATCAACCATGAAACGATGTCGCTTTTTCGAACTACGAGCATTCCGATAAAAAAAAGGGCAAGGTGGTATCAAATCATGCAAATTTGGACTCTTCACGTTCATAAAAACGTGTAGGATTGTGCTGTTAAAGGCAGGCTTGATGTTTATTATCAGAGTCATGTTTTGTTTGTCGCGTCACTTTTTTCATACAATATACATATCAATATTACGATGTGGCCTACAACGCAGCGTAATTAATGAAAAGAAAACGATTTGTTCGCGATTGCAAGACGCATTATTATCTAGGGATATTCTTATTAATAGAATGCAAAATCACGGCCTCAAACTTTAACATTTTTTAACTACGAGTATTATAGGTTTACACTTGACCGTTTTGCGGTCTACGGTGAAGCGTGCTTTCATAGAAGAAGCCGAATCACTCTCGACAACAAGATTGTAACCCACTCGGACAACGCATTCCTTAGCCTAGACAGTCTTATCACAAAAGTGGAACCAAACCTTATCGATCAAGTTTTTGAAACGATAACCATGAAACGATGTTTCGAGCCACAAACAGGCCGATAGAACAAAAGGCAAACTCATTTTAGGATTTAGTTTAATTGAAATCATAAAAGAGTCATACAAAAGTAATAGCTTTGAAAATAGTGTAACTTTATGTAAAACTATTTTTAATTTAAAATGCCATCTATATGCCGCCTATATACTATATAGCTTTATAGTATATACCTCAAAAATTAAGTATTTTAAACATACTTCTGAGAGGTGAACATTGGAGAACAATGGCCAAGTGCGTAATAAAAATAGTTACTGCGTCTGTTTGTCATTCATCCGATTCTCAGCACGTAGTGTCGGGTGGACGGGCCTAAAGAAACTTGAAAATTAAACGCAATAACTGTTATAAGGCTATTCCAACACTTTTCACTATCCATCTAATGATACTAATATTATAAAGGAAAAAGTTTGTGTGTTGTATAAAATTAAATAAGTAGTATTACCCATTACCTGAATTACCCTGTTGGCCACTTATTTTCAAGTCTTTTCGTAACTACGGTTGTCGTAACGCTGCCGAAACGTTGAGTTTAATAAAAATAATTATGATCACGATTAAGTACGGAGTAATGTTTTCAGTAAAAGGCTATTTTTATCTCAAAAAAACAAGAGACTGCTAAGCCGCGGGTAACAGCAACTTCTCAACAAGTGATAATAGTCGTAGTGTAATGAAGAACTGTCACTTACAGAAATCACTGTAACTATCAGAAATGGTCATATCTATTAATCGACTCAAAAAAACATTACTGTACGCCCAGCAGCCCACATTATTCCCACTTCTGGGACTCAGAGCCTTCTGTCACAATGGTCTGTCAAAATTCGAATCTACCCTGGACTGAGTATCCCTTTATGGCAGAAGTCTAGGTCAAGCAGTGGACTACGGTAGGCTGATGATGGTGGGCAATGGCCTACATTTCTGACGCTAGGGCTGTCCGCTACGTCTCTCCTCACCGACCGTAAACAAATACAAATGTGTAATTATTTCGCGTGAATTACAATCGCGGTGTGAGTTGCGACCGGTTGTTGATAGGATCGCGATTTGATGCCATTAGGGAGGGGACACATACATATATTTAATTCGCGTATATTAGAACGATAAACTATGGTCTATCAAGCCATAGATAGAGAAAACAGCAAAGAGGCTATCAGCAAAGAGACATATTATACATATTTCGGCTGACAATAATAACCCCATTAATTTAATAAAATTATGGCTATTTTATTGTTGCTCGATCACATCGCAACGGCTGACTGTTCAGTCGTTGAAATTTAAAATACTTTTTAAATACAGGGAAACATTTGCGTGTAAAACCCTGCCGGACCCTGCTAGTTGATTGTGGGAAGGGAAAAACTGGGAAGGGAAATAGGCTACTCTTAATTAAACGCCTTCTATAATAGACCGCAACATCGCTTAACAAGTGGAAATAGTACTACTAGAAAAGTGTAAATCAAACCTCAGTAAACAATTACAAAATAAGCCGGAATCCTAAAAAAAAGTTGTCTTTCAAATATTGATGACTATCAGCGCTCTCCAGTTTTATCCATGTATTTCCCCATCCCGTTGTTTTCGCGTGATTTACAAAGCCTATGTCCAATCAATAATCCAAACGAAAATCTGTGTTGCAAATTTCAACCTGATCCATTTATACATTCCGACGTGAGAAACGTTTAAGCGTCCACGCTTTTGCAATTATTACATTAATATAATTTAATGTAAGAATGATGGGCTCACACTAAGTACTCATACTGAGAATTCAGAACACACGGACACAGTGTGAAAATTTAAAATAAATGTTTGTACGAAATCAGTATGGTTGGTTCATTAAAAATGTCAATATTGAAATGTTTGTAAAATCAAATAAAAAAATCATGTATTTTAGTTTTGTTCAAAAATCATGAGAGGATAATATCGATATTAACGTATGAAGATATCACCGCTCGTCCCTAATCCCGCCTGAATGGGCAATTAGCCGCGCAGGCGCATTCATGCGCCTTTCAAAGCGCAGCTCAAATATAAATATTACCGACGACGCAAGTTGCGACATCGGTAGGTAAAATACAAATTCAATATTTGCACGACAAATTACTCTGCTCTTTGAGTACACAACAAAAATAGAAATGTTAATACGTAGAGAAAAAATCTGTGTAGACGCGACAAAAGAAGATTTCTCTTCAAAAAACTTAGTTACAAAAATTTAACATAATTCATCTTGTTCAAATTCTTTTTTTTACTATTATAGGTTCACGCTTGACCGCCATGTTGCCTGATGTTAAGCGATGATGCGGTCTACGATCGAGCAGGCTCACTTAGCCGAAATCGATTCACTCTCGATTTAAAGACACCAAATTGTAATCATCGAAAAAACCCACTCAGGCAACGCATTCCACAGCCTAGACATTCTAAAATTCTAATCACAAAACTAGCATCAAACTTCCTCGCTCGAATGTTTGTAACGTCAATCATTAAACGATATCACTTTTTCAGGTTACGAACTGACCAATTGAAAAAGGGCTAGGTGGTCTTAGATCTCTTTAGAGTAGATATGAACCATTCAGTAAGTTATTCAGTCTTTCACATATAAAAGAGCTTGCTATTATAACACTCTGAAGTTGATAACACAAATGATATATTTTAATTAATTTTACTACAACATTAATAGTTTGCAAATTACTGTGGTAGATAATGGAAATGAGCGGTTTGTCAGGATATTCTATTTATTTGTTGAAGTCCGTACATCACGTGAATGTTGGGAGAATCCAGAATATTACTGACCATTTTATGGTAACTGATGAATGAATATGAACCATCGATAGTTAGAGCGATAGAGAAGCTATGAGGATACTTTAGGATCACAGACGTCCTAGTGAAGGTGATTAACGCGAGGAAACTGACATTTTCCAAAAAGTAACTCTTATATGATGAGATATCTTTCAACACTTGACCTGTTTTCAATCATTATAGCCTTGAAATAAGTCTACTTTTGCCCACCAACTCACGTTATAGCCGAAGTAGGAACACATATTACTAGTGACTATTTATTAATTGTCGACGTAATTATTCGTCTCTTATCTCCGTAATGTAAGCATATGTATTACACCAGGGTATCGCCGAGATCGCACGTGGGGTCTCGCGCCATTGTACGAGAGCCAAACAACCAATTAACGGAGTGTGAGCTGCCGATTAATCAGCTGCGGCCCACTCGCTGGGAAGAGGAGTTCTTACACCGCGAGAGTGCCACTACGGCGGCCATGCTTTCAAAATGTTTGCAAACTGTGATTTTTCGTAAACTTATCTCTATATATAAAAGCGAAAGGTTATCACTCATTACGAAATATCAGAAACTACAAATATGATAGGAGTCTCCAATTTTGCATTGGAGGTGTCTTTTACGACGTAGACTAAGACGGGTTTTTGCAAAATTCATACCCTTAGAGGAATGACGGAATTTTCATACAAGGAATTGTATGAAAATTCCGTCATTTTCAAAGTTGTAAGCATGACGTCCACTGAACAAATTTTAATGAAATTGGGTACACAGGTAGATTACATTCCAAGAAAGGACTTGATTTACTTTTTTACGGAAATAGGGTGGAAGGACTTGAAATGGGGATGAAAGTTTATTTGAAAATTCGTAATTGTTGAACTATGAAACTTTGTACCCAGACACTTCTCACGAAAAAAATACATTTTTGTTCTTGAAATTTTGTAATTTACGGGGATGGAATGGGGGTTTAAATGGGAGATGAAAGTTTTAGGTGTAAGTTCATCATTGACACTTGACACGAAACGAAAACGAAAATATAATTATGAAATAGGGGTTGAAATGGGGGATGAAAGTTAGCAGTTAGTATAACAGTTCGCAATTTTAAATATAAAACCATGAAACTTAGCATCTAGACACTTGACACGAAGCAACTCGATGTTAATTCTAGCAATTTTGTAATTTCGAACTATACGGGGATATGAAATAAGGGTTGAAATGGGGATCAATGTTTATATGGAGTTCGTTATTGTTGAAGATAAAACCACAAAATTTTACAACTAGACACTTAATACCCACACAATACTTATTTAGCAAAGTACTTACTCTATCTGTCTGTTACGCTTTAACGCCTAAACTGCTGAACCGATTTGGAATTGACGAAATGATTTAAAAATGTTTTAATATAAGCTGTTTTTAGTAAACGTAAATTTGTATGGGTAACGTAATACTGTCTCAGTTACCTTAATATTTATTTAGTGTAGACAAAGTTGCATGTAAAAGCTACTTAACACACAAAAATGTATTATTTCGTAATTCAATTTATATAATCTTAATTGATAAACGCGTTGCGCTAAATACAAAATATGAGTAAATTAAACTATCCAGACTAGGTGAATCTTACGTTACGCGTTGTTACTAATAGTCTTACTGTTTCACTCACTACGCTTTACGAGATGTTAGGTCTCAGTGACTACGTAGTAGCGAGATGTGGCCTTTCACTGGTTACGGTGTAGCGAGATATCTCATACTGGCTACATCAAAATGAGTTTGTATGGGACTCTGGCTACGGTGTAGCTAGATATCTCATACTGGCTATATCAAAATGAGTTTGTATGGCACTCTGGCTACGGTGTAGCTAGATATCTCATACTGGCTACATCAAAATGAGTTTGTATGGCACTCTGGCTATGGTGTAGCTAGATATCTCATACTGGCTACATCAAAATGAGTTTGTATGGCACTCTGGCTATGGTGTAGCTAGATATCTCATACTGGCTACATCAAAATGAGTTTGTATGGCACTCTGGCTACGGTGTAGCTAGATATCTCATACTGGCTACATCAAAATGAGATCGTATGGCTCAATGGTTGTTGCCACAAACACAAACACTTTGTAGCAAGATGCTACTTATATCTCATTGACCACGTTGTAGCAAAATCTTATTTTTCACTTCAAATATTTAGTAGCATCGTGGCTATATAAACATACCCATTATGGTATTGGGCATAAGGTTTCGGAATTTATGTATACTGATTTAATCCATCTTAGGCATGTTACAGTACATAGCTTTTACTATAGAAACGAGCTCAATTTGCAAAAAAAAATGTTTTCTCGTACATAAATATTCTACAGAGAGATTGTTTGTCATGAACTATTTTATATACCATAAGTAAGAACTGAAACTATAAAAAATTTTTTCTTTATAAGCTGTCGTTACTTCAAAATGATGTTGCAACATTACAATGTCTAATTCTTTTATCCCGTTTTGGCATCAGTATCATTTACTAATTTGTATCCATTCAGTCGTTATCTATAAACATGTTTTACGTCCTCAGAGTCTTGTACAAAAAGATGGCGACAGCAAAAAGGACATCTATTCTCATTGTTTTCATTCCGATCATCAATAACCTGCGCCCGCGCCGCTGCGCCGCCGCCGTGGGCACAGATGTTTGCACACTCTGTAATTGTCCGCCCCCGCGCCGCCTGCGCCGGCCCTGGCGTTTGAAGTCGTCGGGAAAATGTAGTTACTTTACATTATTGATTTTAATCCAAATACGGCTCTGGTTCACTTATATGAACCGGGCAAATAATATTTTCCTATTATTTTACTCTATTAATGGTGGTGAGGTTAAGATAGTATCTATTAAAGGTGTTGTATATTTGTTGCATGTGAACTTCAAGTTAACCGATATTCACGAAAATTGGCATTTATATGTATTTTGTTCCAACTTCAGAGATAGGATAGTTTTTCTCTCAGCGGTTATTATGTATAATTAAATAAAAAGTGTTAGCATTCTGCAATACTTCTCTATTTTCTTCTGCTTTTCGTGTCACCGAATCTCTATATTGTAATACTGACAGCGCCTCGCTGTTTCACCCACGTAGTTCCTGACTCCGTTATTTTTTCGAGATAAAAGTATGCTATGTATTATTCCAAATCATGATCTATCTCTGTATCAAATTTCATCCAAATCGCTGTAGTAGTTTCTACGTAAAAGAGTAACAAATATCCGTCCATCCACTTAAAAACTTTCACGCTTAATTTTTTTTTATTCATAATATAAGCAGGTAAAATATATCCAAGTTAAATTATTACTTGTTACTTAACTAGCTGAACCCGCTACTTCGTTCGCGTAAGCAGATGTTACTGACTTATACATTAATTGGAAGTATCGTACGTCAAATATTTGGATAAGTAGTCATTGAAAAACCTTTGAGTTTGAGCGAATTTGTTTTTCCACACAAAAATTTATTTAATTTTATCATCTTTATTTTTCATTTTTAAACAAAATCAAACATACTTAGTCAGGTTTCGTAGTATCGAACATAGCCGCAAGAGTTAAGTTTGTAGGATTTTTATAGGATACATTATGAAAACTCTGAAGCTAATGTGCATGATCTGATACCTACTTACCTATTTCTTTTTATCCGCAAGCTGTTTTCTAGCTGTTACCCGCGACTTAACCGGCGTAAAATTTTGAACGAAGCCTGTGTGGAATCAAAATAATCAAAATTTTGAGTTTTAATGATTTTCAAGCAATTTGAACCCGTAAATCTAAGCCAAGTCCTAGTGAAATGTTAATGTATGAATTTAATTGTAGGTAACACAGAAAAAAATCAAGAACGAAAGAATCCAAATTTGGCATCATTATCCTTTTAGCAGCAAAAACTTATTAGTACAATTTAGAATACCAGTAACGCCACCTAGTGATGAAAGAAAAAATACATACCACAATAGCAAAACATCGATTTAAATGGCCTTTAGTGCTTTCTTCTGCGATTGAATTAATTCGACCCGTTACAGTTTTGTTATAAGTATAGATTATATACACTACATAAAAAAGAATATAGATTTTTTAACCTTACTAACATTATTATTTAACATTATTATTATATAAGTACGTAATTTCAAAGCTGATATGAAAGAAAAAAAAATCTCAATTGATTGAAATCTGTTGAGTGGTTTCATTCTACTAAAAGAGTATTACAAATCCGTTGTTTGGACGTTTGTGTTGCTCACGTCACAACGGCTCAACGGATTGAGGTGAAATTTGGAACAAAGAGAAATAGTCTGGAATATATTTATAATAATATATTTCCTTGGCTCTGATTACGAGAACGGAGAGTATGCAAGTAAAACCGCAAATCTCTGTCAGTTCTTAAATAATTGTCTGTTGTTTGGTTTATCAGATCAAAATAATATTGTTGGAAATTGGAAAAGATTTAATTACTAACGACGATAAAGATAACATAATTAAAAGGTTACAATAATTATAATAATAAAATAACAGATAATCTTGTTCTCAGTTTTCTCATAACCAGTTCGAATATTACGATATTGAAATGAAATACAATTAACGCGCCGACTCCATCAATTCAAATTTGTGCATGTTATCGCGCGGAATCAATCATAATAAGTTATAACTGATTTAACCAGCCATTAGCACTTTGAGAGCTACCGGCGGCTATTAACTAGTCCTGAGCTTAAACAGTCATAAAGCGATATTATAACTATACTAATATACTCACATTTTATTTTACTTTTTCTATTTATACGAGCAAGATATCCGCTTGGTGTTTTGTTATGGTATAGAGTGACGACACAAGCAGGACATGTGCCTGATGGTAAGCAACATGCCTGCTACATAACAGCACAGTGACACGCAGCTATGGGAATTGTATTTGGAACGTGAAGAGTCCAAATCCTTACCTAGCACTGTACACCCAGAGATCTAACATATTACATCTCGAAGCCCTGTATTTTTTCTGGAAACATTGCCCTTCAAACCGAAACACAGTAATGTTTGCACATTACTGCTTGGCGGTAGAATAACTGGCAAAGGTGTGGTACTTCCTCAAGTAAGCAATACGCCAGTTATAGCAGTAATACACAGCTCACATGTTCAAATAAGGTGTGTGTAATTTCTCTGGAAATTTTACCCTTCAAACTGGAACACAGTGAGGTTTTCACATTATTTCTTGACGGGAGAATAGTCCTACTAACAGTAAAAATGCGGCAGTTTGGATGTTTGTAGCTCAATCACTCAGAACGTCTGACGGAAACCGCAACAACGCGGGTATAACTGCTACTCGTACTAATTTGTAAATATTCTTTGACATTTTTTTAAACACAATCCATCTAAGTAAACCCAAATACATAAGTACTTAAAGCTGGTACTATGGAAATCATAAATAGCAGATGTAATATTTATGTAATTTCAAATGCATATTTATGTTGTATTTAAACACCCAGATACATTTTTTTCTGTACCCAGACATAGAACAAACATCTGTAATTATAACAAAAATGTTTGTCATGTGTGGGAACAGAACCTACGGCTTACGTCGCAGTGAGCCGATCCACTGCGGACTGAAAATAATCGGCCAAGTAGTAGTACGAGTAGCAGTAGTATTACTTCCTCCTGCAAGGAGTCCTACCACTAGTTTTAAAGAGTAATCAGCTATCTGGCTCCCATAGTACAGGCTATGTCTAGTCTGGGGGGTACTCGTAGATGGCGTTGTGTGAAAAAGGTCCGCCAGTATTTTATAAGTGAAGACAGTTCGTTTGGCGCGCCACAGACAGATTTTTCGTGGGCTGTGAATTAAATTCTAGCGTCACGCTCGGGAATGATAAGAAATCTTCGGGTAAAGTCGGGACCACTGCCATTAGCCTACAAGAAATGCTGACGCATGTCTAGATGGCCATGCCCATGACCACGCCCTCCGGTTTCACCCGCGTAGCTTCCAAAGTAAGCTATCAAATTCAGAGTTATAAGTTTTCACTGCTATAGGCAGTTCCTATGACCGTCGTTTTTTTTTAAAATTCTTTTATGTATTACAAGGTGTCAGTACATTCTTTCTGGCATCCCATAAGTGGCCGCGTGCTATTTGTAGGTTTGACATAACGGCTCAGCACTTCGATTCTTCGGCTTCAAATGTTGGATTCAATTCAAATGTGTTTACCGATTGAATGCAAATTTGGCACAAAGCGGTGCAGCCGAGCGACGCGGGGACTCCGCTCGGTGGAGCGACCGCGGCTGGATATTATGTCATGACTCCATATTTTGAAAACTAACGCTACTGGAAGCTAGACGTAAAAACTACAAGGTCATAAGATTTTAGCTGATTTCTTATATTATAGGGACTACACAAAATCCCAAATGATATCACAAAATCACGATAGATTCTGATTCTTATTTATTAAGTCTTCTAACAGAAAACCTAGCCTAAAATAAAAGTGTCGATAATTTCTAAATTTGAGCTCTACGGTGCCACAGACAGACACACACACAAACAGACAGACAGCTGTCTGTCTGTCATCGACGTCAAACTTATAACACCCCTTTTCGGACGGGTGTTAAAAAAGATTTACAACTTTAGTTTTACACTTTTTTTAATTGTTTTGTGAAATTCGAAATAATTTTAATCTCATACAAGAAAACAATATTTACCCTTCGATCTTTCTACATAGATCTCCTGGTGGTTCAAATAACGCATCAATTTAATACACGGGCCTGTAATCTATTCTACTCATATGTCATCGTGGGCAAAAAATTCATATAAAAATACAAATACTCAAAGAATCTTCTATTCGTTCAATGTGTTCCGGTACACGGAGGTAATAAAACAAACATCGATACTTGCACATTAACCTTCACATTCATTACATTAATTTGATTTGATGACTAAACGTATTAATTATGCCGTTTTGATATAACTCTGAATAAACATGGCACGACTCTCTCATCTTTGCATATTAATTTATATAAACAACTAGTTGTACCCCCGCTTCGCTGTAGTACATTGTGATGCAAAAATTAGATAAAAACAATCCTTGATGCGGATTATACATCATTCCGAAATTTCAGCTCGATCGGTGCAAAGCTTTTTGAGTTTTTGAAACGTACACAAACCAACATAACATTTTTATGTATAGAGAGATAATATGATAAATATATAATGACTAGCGGCCCGCCCCGGCTTCGCACGGGTACATACACACACACATACACCCTTTTTTTGTATCGGGTATCAAAAAAAAAGTAAAATTATAAAGGAAGTTTGAATTTTTTTTTATGAATTTTTTTATATATAAATATGTAAATTAATATTTTAGAATAAAAAACTGCTTATTGTGACATAATAACTATTATATTTAGACATATGCTGTCGCGACACTTTTTGTAGATAATGATGAGTTCTGCAAAGTCGTAGTAAATGATTTTGTTCTATCATCAATAGTTTTCGCAGCGCACGCGACGTAAGGAATTTTCAGGTCTTTTTTTTACACCTTATGTTACATTATTGGAGTTTTCGTAAGGATTCCTAATTTTTTTTAAAATATAATATAGCCTATGTTACTCGGGGATAATGTAGCTTTCCCAAAAGTGAAAGAATTTTTGAAATCGGTCCAGTAGTTTCAGAGCCTATTCATTACAAATAAACAAACAAACAAATCTTTCCTCTTTATAATATTAGTATAGACTAGCACCTAGCCGCGGTCCTAGTTCCAAGTTTTGGAAGGGGTCACCATGCGCAGCCTTAGATTATGCATGATTAGGCATGTTATTTTTATAAACTTTGAATTACATATTCATTTAAACATGTGTAATGGAAAGCCTAAGAATTTAGTATCAAACTACTCGCTTTTTTATCCTATACATTTCGAAGAGTGAGCGAATGATCTGAATGAGCTCTCCTTGCTCTTTTTTTCTGTCGGAATGTACGTAAATCGAAAAAGCAATCACCTTTCATGGTTGATTTTCCAAACACTCAAACTAAGAAGTTTCATTCCACTTTTCTGATAAGAACGTCTAGGCTGTGGAATGCGTTGCCTGAATGTGTTTCTCACGATGGTTCCAGGTCGAGACTGAATCATTTGTTTCTTGGTAAACATGTTATCACCGTAAATCGCGTCATCTTTAACATCAGGCGAGATGGCAGTCAACTACAAACCTATCATACAAAAAAAAAGTACGTGTGTGATTCCCAAAAGAAGCTGCCGTAATATACCTTCCTTAATAACTAAAAGCTTCTTACAATTATTGAAATGTTAAAAATGGATCTACAAACTTGTGTCAGTGAACAATGCAAGGCGAGCTTGGTATGCTAATTATATATAAACCTATTAGAGTAATGTAATCATTACAATTTGGTACAAGGGACAAGATACTAACGAGGAGGTCGAATATTATTTGATTTTAAAAAAAGAACGTGGAATTTTTATATATTAATATATATACTCGTGTATTATTGGACGTAACTTAGCTATTACTTTGCACAACAAATTGAATCAAAATGTCGATGTCGCGTCATTGTGAAGTTATATTGTTATGTTTTCTATCTGTGCTCGCTTGTTTGTTTCGTTAATTCTGAATACAAATTATGAATTTTGTAAGAATTCAGTGTTTTCAATTATTATTTTGCGATATTTCTAAATCAGTATTTTGTTGATCACATGACGTCAGCCAAACATTTGCCATTTGCTACTGTACAAAAATTATACTACTCACACTTAATAAAAATATTGATCAAGTGTTCTTAAGTTTCTTAAAATTACTGACTTTTTTTATTTAAATTTGGTTTGCTTTCGATTGGTGAGCTATTGTTTTGATATCTTTTACGGAAAAAAACTGATAGATTGTGACACAACATTAACTCAATAAAACACAAGCTTTGCCTGTGCAATGTAACAATTTTCAAAAAATCTAATAAGATTTAAATCAAAATCAGTTTTCTCGAATAAAATAAGTGTAACCGCTGCTCGCTTCCGCGCCCTGCTTTGCCTTGTCTCGTGGAACTACAAGCCGATGGCAACAAATGGAGACAAAGCGGCAACCTTGGTACAATTAATTACATTCACAATACACGCGCGGCTCGGTCGGAGCGCCGAAGAATTGTCGTCTGCCCTTTTCGGTAGAAACCATCTTCTATTTCCTTACGACTTCGGCCTTGGCGGTTTTAGCTGCATTTTTTTCTTTTTCTAACACGGCTGACATTTTTATGTCATAGATAGATGATTTGTGTTGGCTATTAACATTTTTTTATTGCTATGTCATATTTTATTATTCGTTTTTGAGATGATGAAAAATCAATTTATTTATATTGTAGGACGATTTACTGTGAAGGGCTAACTATGACTAATACCTATATATAGGTACAACTATTGAGTGTTGAGACGAACAAAACATCCGCGTGATGGTAAACTTCACGCTTGCTCATTACAGCTACGAATTCGTTTGAACATAAAGAATCCAATTAACTGCCTAGCATTCGAATGCGACAGTCAGAGATATAGAATGAATAATAACTCTGCCCGATAATAATTTTAAGATTGTGATATTCAAACCGAAACACAATCGTTAACAAATAAATATTTTATTAGATATTGGTGGACATTTCTTACATAACACCATCTAATAATGATAAATCTAATAACCTAACAATTCTTGCAATATGGCCCGTTAGCTGGAATAAAACTTATATTATAGTTGTAAATAAATCTTAACTTTCTTTTATCCCTATGAGTCTTACCAAAACAAAAAATAGTTTTCGTTTTAAAAACAAGTGATATTTCCTTAAGTGTTTTCGCTGATATTTCTATTCAATATCAGAGTAATAGGAGTATAATTTGCATATTTAAAACAAAACTTTGTGTCTTCAAATCGAGAGTGAATCTTTTTTTCTTCTAGGTAAACACGCTCCATCGTAGACCGCATTGTCGTAGATCATCGAGCGAGATGGCGGTCAAGTGGAAACCTATAAAAGTTAAAAAAAGGTATCAGGAAACACACCAAGTACATAATATTCTAAATGCATATTATTATCTTCCTGTATAAATACTAAGTTTTAGCAGCACGCCGCTGCGGTTTCCTGCGGAGTAGGCCGCTCTCAGCACTAATGGATCATAAAATCTATAATCGCAGCGTACAACAAATAGGTACCGTGTACGACTGACTGTACGTACAAGGGCACCGCGTTCGGGGGATTCAGTTATTACTCATTATCTACGCGTAATGATACAGTATTATATTCTAATGTTGAATATTTTTTTACATATTATTGTATTCTGAAGATGTTACGAAATAAGTATATTGTGAAATTGTACGTGATATTGGAAAAATATCCTAATATTATAATTGTCAATGTTTGTAGCGCAATCACGTTGGAACGGTTAAAAGGTCAGTGTTGAAATTTGGAACACCGATAGTTAAATTATAGTCCGTTAGGTTGTAGTTTATTGCGGGAATCAACGCGATACCGAGGGCACAGCTTTATACTGCTAAACAAGAGCATTATAGGTACATAGTTTATATAGGTTCTGATTTATTTTGTTCTGGTACCAATACAGTCCTGTCCTACTAATGGGTACTTCTTCGAAATTTCATTCTTCGACTGATTCATCTGGCCAACATTTTATTTCACTTTCAGCTCTGCCGCACATGTTCATATGTAAAAAAGGTAACTAAAGTACATATATTTCAATGATTGACTTGTTTTTATCAAGTAGTTTTCAAGATGTCTACGTTCAAATATTTTGTGCCCAGATGGATCAGAATTTGTATTACAGATTATTCAGAATCCGAAGTAAAAATGAAAAACTTTATGTAATTTGGCTCTTTATTGACGAAAATATCATATTCACACACATAAAATATTTTTTATTTATGACAAAAATGATCAATGATCTTGATCAAACGTAACTTGGATCACCAAGCGCAGATGAATCAGATATTTACCTTTATAACTCCGAGATCCAAGTGAACCAGCCCCATGTCCACCTTCTGGTGCATCCGTTACACGACTGACTTCCCCCCATGGGGGAACTCTGGCTCTCATTATTATCACCCGACCCAGTACGGCCAAGCGCAGCTCATGCCAGATTAATCAGTATTATATGCCGGACACTTCTTATTTACCTATTTATAAACAAACTAAGGCGGGAATAACTAATAAAAGATTTTTTTATAAAAGCGCATTTCATTTCTTTGTGATATAATTATAATGCATAATGATTTGTCAAGAGTTGTCCGGAAAATGGCAAATGGACGTGCCGTATGAATCAGAAGAACAGACTTCAAATATTTTTAATTTATACTTAGACTGCAATTATTTGAAAAATATCGCTTGTCCCAGGTAGAGTTAAAGTTAAACTGTATAAAAAATAAACAACACGCCATTTGTTAGTTAGTTTTGGAAATAAGCCCATAGAACTCCGAAATTTAGTCCTTGAAGAAGTACCCTAATATTGTACAAACATGTCTATGTTTGAAAGTTTGTTGTTCAATTACGTCGATCACTCATTTTCACTTCACTTTATCTCCCAGGATAAGAACGGGAACGGGCACTACGCAGGCAACACCGCGGGGCACGGCGAGTATAAAACAAAACTAGGTACATTTTTAATTGTAAAGAAATATGTAAATTGAGCAGGCATACCCGTCTGGAGCTACTAGTATGCTGTCAAATAGTAGGTACTATCTCAGTGACGTCATCTTCGAAACAAAGAAAACGGCAGCCATCGCAATAGCTCCGTGCGTTTTGGTGCGGAGACACGGACAGACGTACCTGTTGCACCACATAATATATATATTAAACTCTTCAAATATTATACACTTATACATAATATATACTGTTTAGATATTTACAGATTTTACTCATAATTATATTTGACTGTTAGAAAGTCGTGGGTAGAATGACCGACTCACAACTATGAGATTCGAATCTTGCCTGCACCTATGTATATTTTCCCAAGTAAAGTTGAAGCCAAGTGGTGAAGGAAAACGTCGGGAGGAAGCCGGCAGTTTTCAAAATGTTTCTAAATGAATTCATTTTAATATGTAAGAAAAAATTTAAAATGGTAATGGAGCATTACATTCAATTTACGAGTATACAGTCGATTAGTATTTGAATTCATATTAATGTCCTTATTTGCACATACCATGTAAAATCTAATTGTGATTATAAAGGTTTCTTTACTTGGATGGACTTTTCTTACTCTTGGAATCTCAACGAATTTCGGTAAAGAGATGGTAAACCCTAAAACTTTTCATCGCGAGAAAATGATTAGAACATGAATTATGTAAGTGAAATCGCGGGACGTTATTAGTACTAACACAAAAACAAACATAAACCTAACGAAAACAAGGAAGCGGGTAGAAGATCGAACCAAAACTGCACTTTCCATTTTTGGTCACCAGATGGCGCCGATCACAATCTAATCACGTACAATCACGCCATATACATCTACAATCACATGGAATCAATTTAAACTCTATAGTTGTGTCATCATGGTTGAAGTTTGAACTGTAAGTTAAATACTGCATAGACGCGGCCTTGGAGAGTAGTACGGTCGCATATTAATAACGAATCAAGTATGCGATCTCCGTTCAAGAAGACATAGCAGCAAGGTGGAAGAAAGGGCATGGAATGTCAGCCGGCCCAAGGCCAGGCCTTTATTAGCTGCTGCGATAGGTGCTACCCGCGGCTTCACTTGCCGTTTTCTTAGTTTTCACGATTTTCCAACTGAGAATACAGAACAGAACTTAGTTAAGTTACGTATTACGTAGATAGCTAATAGTGGTCACGTTGGTTATCAAGCGTGGTATTGCAACAAGTATAAAATACAAATATAGTGAATGTGTTTTGTCGAGTTTTCTTCACACTATAGTACTTGCCTGGAAGAGTTCACTCTTAAGGCTTGTTCGCATTAGGCTAGTAATTTAGCCTAGTGGCGAGTAATTTAGCAACTAAACGTGTGTGAACAGTGAAAATTTAGTCGAGTAGTTTAGGAAGTGATTTAGTCGAGTCAATCCATTTTCAACAGGCGAGTAGCACCACCCACTACGCGTTCGTTGGAAGCGGTGCGCTCATTGGCTCGCCGACTAAACAGGTTCGAACTTGTCGAATTAGTCTGGAGAGAAAAATAGCTTCAAACAATTTTCCAAATACGAAATTGTCTGTGGAATAACTTATTTTATTGATCACACAAATTTCCTTATTCACCTCTTCTAAAATAGCCATTACGATTCGATAAGATTAGCGTACTAGGCTCTTCATCTTGCGAAACGCTACTCACTTGTGAACTGTACTATAGCACGGTGCTGACGATTTTTGAATAGTAGCGAGTATTTTAGCTACTAAATTATAAATTACTCTATTAATTAATTACTACTATACTAATTTACTAGTGCGAACAAGCCTTTAGAGAAAATGTATCCTAGAGAAAATTGCTACTTTATTTTGTGTAAATTTAATGTGTTTTGTTTATTTATAACTAAGTCTAAAAAAGATTTAATAGATCTAATCATTCTGATGTACGCAATAAATTATTTTAGAGCACATGCCCGTGAACAAAATTTATGGGTCATATGATACAGCAAGAGACTTATCTAGAATGATAGAAGGGTATAAAATTATAGGATTCAGCACAATGCCGGCATTTGAAAGCTGTCCAACTGAAAACAAATTAAAGAAGGGGGTTGCGACCCTCGCTCTTTCCTTCTTGTCGCATGATTTTTGTACGGCATTGCGGAATAATGGATTAGAACAGGTATTGAAACTGTATGGAACCAATGCCGTACATAATCAAATGATCAAATTTACCTTGAACATCATGAATTTTTCCGACAAAACTAATAATTAAAACCATTTTTATTTTTATAGTTAATTCAATACCTGTTCTAATCCATTATTCCGCAATGCCGTACAAAAATCATGCGACAAGAAGGAAAGAGCGAGGGTCGCAACCTTCTTTCATTTGCTTTCAGTTGGACAGCTTTCAAATGCCGGCATTGTGCTGAATCCTATTATTTTATACCCTTCTATCATCCTACATAAGTCTCCTGCTGTATCATATGACCTATAAATTTTGTTCACGGGCCTGTAGTCTATTTCAATTGTTTTCTAGTCCACGGTCCATGGTGGCAAAACGAGATATGGAAAGAGCTATGTACATAAGAGTGTAAGCGAGTCGTCAGTAAACCAGGGAAGAACGGACACAGATCAGTACACTACCAAACAGACAAATGACTACAATAAACTTCGAGATCAAGTGCAAAGGGAGGAAACCGCTTATCGGCAAACGTAGCGTAGGGCACACCGTGACTCGCTGGACTGACGATATACGCAAGGTAGTGGGTACAAACATAAATGTATGCGTGTGTGTATGTTTTGATTGCCAAAGTTTGTTGTCGAACATGCACATCGTAAAATTGCAACGCTCTTTATACAGGGTTAATGCATTATTGTAACCTAAAACCTAGTATTTTTAGAAAAATAATGTATTTAGAGCAATAAAGAAATAAATAAATAAATCTGAGGCTCAGATTAAGTTTCCAGCAGTAGTACACTAGTACAACCATATAATGCCATGAATAACTTCGATAGCTCATAACAATACAGGAGAGTCGTAAAAGAAAATCACAAACAAACATCCTAACAAACGTATGTACTGCAAAGTGTGAATATAACCCAACTATGTAACATACGGTAACCGTTCAAGGAAGTGGTACGCCAACGCTGTCCATCTTAACTCAGTAACATAACAATTAATTGCGGCTCGCAGATAGCGTCTTAGAAGGTAGATATCTGTGTATCTGTGTGTCTGTAGGTATGCACGAGGTCGCGACGCTTCTCTCTGAAATGTCAAGGGATTTTTTTCTAATGTCGTCATTAAGTTTAATAGTTACGAGTAAATTGCCGGCATATAACAAAACTTCGATGTATACTGTATAGATACATGGTTTAATAATATAAAAGAGACACGTTGTTGAAAACATACAGCAGGAATAATGGCAGGTTTCCAAACATTTACGGAATTTTCAGACGACTAGCGCCTCGCCCACGCCCTGGGTGAAGCCTCACCCACGTAGTTCACGATTCTGTTATTTTCCCGGGATAAAGAGTAGCCTATGTGTTATTACAGACCATTATCTATCTATGTACAAAATTGCGAGCATATCCTTTAAGTAGTTTTTACGTGAAAGAGTAACAAACATCCATCCATACTAACAAACTTACGGGTTTATATTAGTAGGATTCTTGAACAAGTATTTTTTTCTTATTCTTTATTTATCTATACTAATATTATAAAGCTGAAGAGTTTGTTTGTTTATTTGTTTGAACGCTAGGATCTCGGACCAATGAATTGAAAGATTCTTTTTCTATTGAATAGTCCATTTATCGAGGAAGGCTATAGGCTATAGAACATAACGCTACTATTAACAGAAGCGGAGCATGAATTAAGAATGTAACAAAATCGGGAAAAAATATTCCTTTTTTGAGTTTTTGTACGGTCCGTGTTTTGACATGACACATGATAGCATGTATCTAAGATTGCGTCATTGAATATCACAGATTAAACACCTCACCTTTGCTAATCTTTGTTTCTAAATCTGAGTTGGTACGACCAATTTCCGACAGGTGGCGTAGTTGAAGAGGTGTTTTGTTTGAAAGCGATATTCTCAGGAATGACTGAACCGATTTCAGCCATTCTTTCACCGTTGTATATGTACGGGATCCTGATGAGTGCTATATAATGTATCACGGGTGAAGCCGGGGCGGACATCTAGTTTAAAATAAAGAGTGAAAAGACGAGCAGGACATCTGATGGTAAGCAACATGCCTGCCACATAACAGCATGAGACGCAGCTATTGGAACATGAAGAGTCCAAATAATTCCCTAGTACTGCACTGCGCTCGTCACCCGCAGATCTAAGATGTTATTTTTCTAAGCCCTGTAGTATCACTGGAAACATTTCCTTTCAAACCGGAACACAGTAAACATTACTGCTTGGCGGTAGAATAACTGGCAAAGGTGTGGTACTTCTCCAGGTGGATTTTTCGTTTAGACATTTTCTACATTAATGATGAACGAACGTTTCAAACGAACTTTTTTGTAAAATATACAGTAAAGGAATGAACAAGATATTCGCCTGATGTAAAGCGTTACTTATGCGCATGATAGCACAGTGACATGCTATTTAAGCTATACAGCTCTGCATTGCGCTCTTCACTTAGAGATATAACGTGATTAATCTCTTTGCCTTAAAGTTTCTAAACGTTTCCCTTCAAACTGAAATATATTCATTTTTACAATACAGATTAGGTATAGAGATAAAGCATCTTAAATTTTTAAGTGACAAGCGCAGTGCAGTGCTAGGTAAGGATTTTGACTCTTCATGGT
This sequence comes from Ectropis grisescens, assembly GCA_017562165.1. Taxonomy (NCBI): domain Eukaryota; kingdom Metazoa; phylum Arthropoda; class Insecta; order Lepidoptera; family Geometridae; genus Ectropis; species Ectropis grisescens. Next base: position 472,858 of record CM029771.1, read on the forward strand.
CCAATAGCTCCGTGACATCGTGATGTTAAAGGCAGGCACGTCGTTTACCATGAGGCATGTGTCCCGCTCGTATTTTGTCTCATCACTCTATTCTATAAAATCTATTTAAAAAAGAAAATAGTCTGGAATAATAATATAGCTAATTATTTTTTAAACGGGATCGTTAACAACGTGGTAGTAACCACGGAGAAGTCTCGTCGTTAGTTTCCCTCGCTGCGAAGTGAAGACATCAACGCGCTACAGCGTCTTCTCTCCAAACGAGCCTTCAATACTACTAGTATTATAATATGCGAATGTTTGGTTGTTTAGATGTTCAGATGTTTGATGATCAGTCACGTCGGAACGTTTGAAAGGATGTGGTTGAAATTTGGAACATAGATTGATACAGTCTACCTCTTTTTATAGCACATATACTTCTTTTTATTACCGGAAAATACATGTTAAATACGCGGTTAAAGTTGCGAGATGTTGCTAGTAATATATATTTTATAAAATACAGTAGCTGCTCAAGTAACACGCGTGCCTGATGGTAAGTAAAATACATTAATATAACACAGGACGACTCACAACGAGTCAACAAGGTGTTTAAAATACGAAGACACTGTCTGGGACACCACTGCGCTTGGCATATCGAATAGTAAGATAGTTTATATAAAAGCAAGGGAAATATAAGTAAATACGGTAAAATTTACGGGACACATGACCGTTGACCTCAGATAAGCTCTAAGGCCTACCAATATTTTATTTACTTAACTAACTATACTCTCCTATATAAATAGAGCAAGCCTAAAAACGTACCGGATGGATTTATATAATCTGGATAAAAATTAATTTCATTTCATTTTTATAACAGTAAAAGTTACAAGTACTACCCATACTCAGTTATTCTACATAACTAGTACTACATCATTGTGTTTCGAATTTATGTTGTGTTGTAGACATTGCGGCCTATTTACCATTTCTGTGTAACCCAGCAGGTAGCTGGTAAAAACGAATCCTGGCATTAAACTTTCTGTTTGTACACAATATATGTTATTGTACATATAAACCAATGGATGTGCCCTCCGAAACTTCAGGCGCACGGAATTATATCATCGTTGGGAAGAGGTCACTGTATACGCTCTAGTCTGTTGCAGGAAGCGGTGAACATCGGACGTTTTTACCTATTACCTATCTCTATTCGTTGTAAACAACCAAAATAAGTAGAATCACAGCATACCTCGCCAAGGGTCGCTAAGGGTCAAGTAGATTGGTAAATTGTAAACCACTTGCGATGTACACAGATACGCAGCTTATTACCAATTTCGTGCTACTCAGGGCACATCCATGGTTTATATCGATGGTGCAACATATATGAAGTAAATACATCTTATTTGGAATTAAATGCATAAATAAGTAAATACGCACAGATAAAATATACGATGCGCGTGCGTCGTAAAAACAAAACATGGCATTAAAGCTATAATGACGTTAGCAGCCATAAATACCGTACAAAGTAAATGTAGGTATTTTCTAATGTCTATTAAAGTAAATAAATTATTGTGGATTAATTCAAGAATTCTGAGTATTCTATAATTATGCTATAGGCGGTTATTTTTTTACGGCCTCTGGTAAAGAGTGGGAGACATGTCGCAAGATAAATATTGTACGTAGTTGACATGTTTATGCTCTTTATAACGATTTGAATTGAATACCTATTTATTTATTACTAGCTAGCAGCGCCCCGCGGTTGTACCCTCGTAGTTTATTACTAGCTAGCAGCGCCCCGCGGTTGTACTAGCCTCGTAGTTTATTACTAGCTAGCAGCGCCCCGCGGTTGTACCCTCGTAGTTTATTACTAGCTAGCAGCGCCCCGCGGTTGTACCCTCGTAGTTTATTACTAGCTAGCAGCGCCCCGCGGTTGTACCCTCGTAGTTTATTACTAGCTAGCAGCGCCCCGCGGTTGTACCCTCGTAGTTTATTACTAGCTAGCAGCGCCCCGCGGTTGTACCCTCGTAGTTTATTACTAGCTAGCAGCGCCCGCGGTTGTACCCTCGTAGTTTATTACTAGCTAGCAGCGCCCCGCGGTTGGACCCTCGCAGTTTATTACTAGCTAGCAGCGCGCCCGCGGTTGTACCCTCGTAGTTTATTACTAGCTAGCAGCGCCCCGCGGTTGTACCCTCGTAGTTTATTACTAGCTAGCAGCGCCCCGCGGTTGTACCCTCGTAGTTTATTATTAGCAGCGCCCGCGGTTGTACCCTCGTAGTTTATTAGCTAGCAGCTCCCCGCGGTTGTACCCTCGTAGTTTATTACTAGCTAGCAGCGCCCCGCGGTTGGACCCTCGTAGTTTATTACTAGCTAGCAGCGCCCCGCGGTTGTACCCTCGCAGTTTATTACTAGCTAGCAGCGCCCCACGGTTGTACCCTCGCAGTTTATTACTAGCTAGCAGCTCCCCGCGGTTGTACCCTCGTAGTTTATTACTAGCTAGCAGCGCCCCGCGGTTGGACCCTCGTAGTTTATTACTAGCTAGCAGCGCCCCGCGGTTGTACCCTCGTAGTTTATTACTAGCTAGCAGCGCCCCGCGGTTGTACCCTCGTAGTTTATTACTAGCTAGCAGCGCCCGCGGTTGGACCTCGTAGTTTATTACTAGCTAGCAGCGCCCCGCGGTTGTACCCTCGCAGTTTATTACTAGCTAGCAGCGCCCCACGGTTGTACCCTCGCAGTTTATTACTAGCTAGCAGCGCCCCACGGTTGTACCCTCGTAGTTTATTACTAGCTAGCAGCGCCCCACGGTTGTATCCTCGTAGTTTCGGTTTTCGTTATTTTCCAGACATAAAAAGTAGCTTATACGTTCTTCCCGACAATAGTCTAATGGTTTTCTGAATTTCAGCCCAATCAGCGCATACGTTCCGACGTGATTGAGCAACAAATATCCGAACATAAATAATATTAGTATGAAGTAAGATTTGAGGATAGGGCTAAGTAGTGAACTATGGGAGAAGACTATGTCCCGCAGTGGACTAAGATAAGCTGATGATGATGAATTGAAGTATAGGACATTATAGGTAGTATGTAGCGGTGGGACTCTAAGTAGAGTTTCTTTTGTAATAGAGAGTGAGGAGACGAGCAGGACATGTGTCTGATGGTAACCAGAAACGTCCTGCTTGTCCAAGTACCTCAACAATAACCAAATTAAAAATGTTGATTAACTCCCGAGTACCTTGGATCTTTAATCTGCGCAACATTCTACTAGTCAAACCCTTTCATTTGATACCCATATTGAGGTAGGTTGTGAAGAAATGTTTTGTCCGCCAATTTGTGGAGGCGGCCATTTTGAATTGATTAAAATTTTATTCAAATATTTAAATAAAAAAACAGAATAGAAATCGGCCCATTCGTTTGAGATCTACTGTGCCACAGACAGACAGACGTCAAATTTATAACACTCCTTTTTTTTGGTCGGGGGTTAAAAAAAACAATGCATGCAAGCATTTTTGATTATTTACATTTATCACACTTTATACATTCTTTGACATTCCTCACATGGATGAACTGCAAGATCTACTACTGCAAGACCTTAGAGCCTTAGACCCTGGATGGACATATTGATCAAACTCAAAAACACAAGACAATATCCTGATGAAACACAAGACGTTGGCGAAATTGTGCTCACCAAACATTTATCTCACACAAATATATATCACAACCAAATAGAAGCCAGAAATTAATCTAAGATGAAGAATCAGATGACATAAATAAAAACCAGAAATTAATGGAAGATGAGGAAGAAGACTTTAATCAGCTGACTACTATTTAATTTTTTTATTTATAAATTAAGACTAATAAATTGTCTTGCCAGACATATTGCATGCCTCTCGCAGAAGCCAGTTTGTATGGGGCAACTTTTAAAATGTTTTGTATCATCTTATCTTACCTACAAACAGCAATAAAGATTTTTGTATTTTTTTGTTTGCAATGTTTTCCATAAATACAAATGTGTTCAGATTCAAAAAGCTAAACATTACTCGTAGCATTAGAGATATCATACAGCGACAAAGCATCGCCAGCGTATTGTAGTATTTATGTTAAACGCTAGAAAGCTTTTGTTCACCACTGCATAGCACAAGACGTTTGCCAGTACGCTTGGAAAATGGTGCAAAGTCTATTTTACAGTCTGGAAAGTCTATTGTTTCAAAGGTCTTCACCTAATCAATTATTTAAATTCAATTTTAACATAAGCATTAGTGGTATAATCAGTTCATTACTTTAACGTTTCACTGAATGTGTATTTGAAATTAACTCCTTCCAATAAAATTCTGATATCGATTTACCTAACATTGACATGAAATCAATAATTTCCTGGTTAAAATACAATACTCAAATGCCTACAATATTATAAAGAATGAAGTCACTAAAATTACCAATGAGGAAATTATACAAAAAAATAACTTTATACGATATTAAATTTAATTAGAATTTAATGTTTTTAAGAACATTAATGTGTTTTTCCTAGTTAGTAAGCGGGCATATGCGGAGGGGGTCTGGAAAGTTGTGGATGATCTGTGTACGGTATAGATATGTGCGAGAGAAGAGAGTGGTAGCGACTGATAAATTGAAGTGGAAGTTAAAACGATCCCAACGGACCAACAGACGATAAAAAAAATTGAATTTACATGTGTAAATTTGTCGGTAGAATAACTAACACAGGTGTGGTACACGCAAGACGTCTACTGTGTCAGAGCGATTACTCTGCACGGATGTCCCGCGTAGGGTGGTGTGTATTTACCCCAATCGCCCTATAAACCCTAAACTCTATCACGACTTGTCATTGCTGGCAATTGGACACCTATTTCATCTAATGTTTCTTGAGTTTGACGTGCTTAATACTGGCCACTTTCACTATCAACATGAATACACAGTTATTAATATTACACGATATTTTAATATGTATTTATATACATAATAATGTATATATTACCGGAAATGTATACAATTCCGGAGCTATTTAGGAAAAGTATAAAATATGGCTTTAAAATAATTTAAAGCATACATATTCTGGGACTTGTATAGAATTTCAATATCGCATTAGGCAATGTATAGAACAATGCTTTTTGCAAGTGCTCCGAGTCGAGCTAACTTGAATGTCTTACTACATTTCCGATTGTCATTTAGGAAATGTATAGATTTCCTAGGGAATGTGTCTAATATAATATATTGCACAAATTTCCGGTGATTTTAGGACTTACATACATTTCCTAGGAATTTTATACAATGATGTATTACGTACGTTTCCGTTAACATATATAATCTGATACATCTTTGCTTTATTACAAACAATGGTATATCTACCGAATAATCGAAAGATGTTTCGTGGCGATGGTCGTTACATTCTGCGTCCATTCCGTGTTGTGATGCTCGCTCCACACCGCCGAGGCCACGAGGCGCCCTACAGCCGCAGTCTACGTAGTATTTCTTTATACTGTGGTACAGCTGAGGACAAAGCCACCGAGGACACAACCAACACAAAACACACTACAAATAAATCCAACTCATATTGTAATAGCCACCACATCGTAAAAGAATTAAGCAATATAATAACAAATAGGTAAACAAAACAAATAGATAAAGGTAACTTTACAATCCTAGTGATGTATGAATTTATGTAGTAAATATTGTAAAAGACATTATTGTGTTTTAAATGTTTTTTTATTGAGACTGAAGTTTTAAAGGTGCTTTTATTCCGATTTTATGAAGCAAATAAGTTTAGACCATTAAGAATATTTGAACTGTACCTAAGTAAGTTAACTTTCCACAAATTAAAATGCTTAACAGCAGGCAACAGAATTGGATAATGATAATAAAAAGAATAACTCTTCCAATAGCAGTAATATGTTTCCTTTCGATTAATGTGGAACTTCTTTGAGTGCACACGCAAAACAGATCACACCATTGACAGCTATCTCTCTGGCACCGCGCGCGCTCATTGGTCAAATCAAATAGCTCGCACTTCTCCGGCTTCCTGTAACACATTCCCGTCCTTTTACGCGAAATCAATTCCACCAAAAATATCTAGTAACCAAGAAAAAAGACGTTACACATCACAAAATATAAAACTGCAAATGTTCTTCAACGATTTATCGTTCACCTGTTCACCATTGAACATCTTTCTGTTTAAATTTATTTTCAACAGTCTCATTTCCATCCAACAAAATAAGCTAACGATTGGTAGCTTACCAGCTATGGTACACGTTACGGTACCTCCTCATCTGCATGCCATCCAGCATCTCTCTCAGAAGTCGATGCGCACGACAAACGAGCTCAGAATCCTTAAACCAATCTTAAGAACTGGCCGATTCTACTGCCCATTACTTATTCTGTCCTTGTCTCTTCCACGTCCAATTCAATTAGAGGCATAAGGACAGAAATAATAATGTCGATTGGCAATTAACGCGTAGATACTAAGCGGTCTGGAATGCAGAAAGCGTGATATCCTTATTAAACCAGATTATAACCACACGTGGAGGTGCTTCGTTCTGTAATCGTTTGAAATAGAAATTATTTACTATGAGCGTGCGTCTTGTAGTGTGATGGTGACCGCATAGATGTATTAGGAAGAAAACAGGTAATGAGTAACGTTGAAGGTGAAGTGTAGCGAGCGTAGAATGGATGTAAACTATCACGGTTAGCTATTCACCATACTAATTTTGCTAATATCAATATATATTTATTTTGTAAAATCGAGTGACGGGATGGACAAACCATGCTTTTTTAATTATTACGGGTTTACACCTGACCGCCATCTCGCCTGATGTTAAGCGACAATGCGGTCTACGATGCAGAAACTACACTTGCACTTGAATAATTGCTCAGAGGTACAGCGGGAATCGAACCTACGACTTCATTATTGTGAATAGCACAATCCACTTCTTAGTACTCCAGGCGTGCTCATTCATATAAGCTCAATATAATAATTATTATACTAGGTAATAGAATGGTAGTTTATTTTTTTATGTGTAATGTGACGTCTAATGTGCATAATGCATTAATTATATCTGTATGTATGTTCTTGTCAGTGCTTTTAAGATTACAAATAGAAACCATTCTGAACTCTACAAAATCGATTTAATACTTATGTTTTTTTTACTGAATAAATTCAAATTTAAAAATAAACAGTATGAACAGACAAAACACGTACCCAAACTGAGTTTTCTTGGGAAAAAGATGACAGGTTCATATAGAGGTAGCGTCGGCTGATGCACTCGAAAATAAATTTCTATTATTTATACAAGTACTAGCAGCACCCCCGGTTTTATGTGCGCAGTCCCCGTTACTGGAAATATCTTTCAATAAAAGTAGTCAATGTTTTATTTAAGACTATTTTATCTATATCTCTGCATCAACCTCCGTCCAGATTTATTCTGTATAGATTTTGTATGAAAGAGGAACAAACATACATCTATACAACATTTCTAACTTTCACAAATATAATATTACTAGGATTTTACATGTCCCGTGTGTATGTTTTATGGTAGGTTATAGGGTAGTATTTTTATTTCATAAATAAACATTTTAACTCAGCCATATTCCATATTACCTACTAGGTAAGATAATATCAAATATAAGTCGTCAGGTTTAAAGCAAAAAAAACATACATAAAGAATAAAAACGGTAAAATTACGCTTCCCCTTCTAAGTCTCTATCCAGTTAATCTTTATTTATCAATAAGTAGATGGAGCCATAAACACCGCCAATAAAATTAATATCGTATACTGATAAGCTATAAAATGTAAATTCTAACGACACGGCATTTTTCTGAAGTTTATGTTTTATATCTCGAGTTTTTATAGTATCCAAGCCACGCGGAACTAAGGCGGTAATGAGAGCTGTAAAGTTATGACACTGTAGGTGCGCGTACGCAAGAAAAATATCAATTTTTATTGGACAGTAATTGGCTGTAGAAAGTAGCGAAAGACCACGCGTTGATGATCGATTGATCGCCGGTCATCGGCGGAGCTTCCGTGATGTAACGTTCGTCGAATGCTTTCGTTGATTGACCCTCGCATACTAAAACATTAGGTATTTAGGCTCAAACATGACTCTGCAACTTCCAAATGGAAATAAAAGATCACAACGCGGCGTTGATGGGGGTTCTGGGCTGGGAGAAAATTTGCTAGAAATAAAAATTATGTATAATAAGTAGGTATAGCGTATGCGTATTTTCGTAATCATAAATATGACACATTTTAATGTAACAGACACTATACACAATAAAATAGGATATCATGAAAAAAGGCTTGGAATAGTTTGGCTTAGGAAGTCTTAGTATTTTAACCTCCTGGGGTTCAAATACTATACAAAAAATACTATTTGGTAATATAAATGGGAATGCTGTTTTATTTAAGAATTCGCCTATATAACCGATAACGTCCGATGCACGATGGTAGGGTCGTAATTTCCAATCCCGGCTGCACCTATGAATGTTTCCAAGTGCAGATGGTACGAGGCTTTACTAAACCGCCGTGTGAAAAGAAATACCTCATTTGAAGACACGTGTCATCTGCCGACCCGCACTTGACCAGCATTATAAATTCATGGTAACTCTTTTCTAATGAGAGAACACTCCGAGCACTTAAACTACTCTGGTATCAAAAAAAGCGGGCTCCATATACTTAGTTACAATCCTTTCGTAATTCTACGCAAAGACGAAGCCGCGGGCAGTTTGGTTTTTTCCACAGTTTAGTATTTTAATACGTTTAAAAAAGTTTCTTTACGTACAAAGATATAAATGGTATTTTTATAATAAATAGGTACTTATAGAACGAATTGACAAGCAAGCCATTTACCTGATGGTAAGTCACAATCCTGACAGCATTGTGTCACGCAGCTATTGGAACATAAAGAGTTCAAATCATTGCCTAGCACTGCACTGTGCTCGTCACTCAGGGATGTAAGGTAATTTGTATCTATTTGCTATACCCTGTTATTTCTATGGAAACATTGCCTTTCATACTGGAACACAATGATGTTAGCACGTTACTACTTGGCTGTGGAATAACTGACAAATGTGTGGTTTTTTCAAAGTGGGCTCAACTAATAGTCCTCTCAATTCAAAAAAAAAACAATTAAAAGAAAAAAAACAGACATTAATAAGACGGACCCGTTGCGAGACTCCTATAGAGAGACCGATACGCATAAGACTGTTGAAGCTATTGGCGCACGGTTTGAATTGATAACCTTTTATTTAGTTTTACTAAAGTTGTCTAAAAGTAAAGGTTACTCGGAGGTCTCCGGTAGCTACTGCTAATTGCGCTAACCATCTGTTGGCTAACAAAGCTCACATAGCAACGTCTATCCGCCAACCATTTACCAAGGCCTGCGCGACTCCGAACACTGACACATTTTTAAGTAAAACCAGATCGCTATAGACATTTTTGACATTTAAGATGAACTTGATACGTCTTGTTAACGTAGTGTACATCTAAAATTAAATTAACAAACAAAATTACTAATATGGTTATGTGTAATGCTTGATTATTTCTGTCAAATGATCAAGATAGAGGCGTACCACGAAATAATGGCACTTGGATGACATTGCCAGAAAGGCGTGGGCATCGGGAAATCGGGTCTTGACAAGGCATCGGCAACCCAGTCTCTCTACCGCCTAACGAAGTCGGCTATTGCTGTCTCTATCATATCAAGCGAAGAGAAAAGTGAGAGCAATATCGAATCTAAGACAGTTTTAGTTAGGCGGTAGACCCTCTGGTTGGCTTGACGACGGCGTTAGTTCCCATTTTCAGCCACGTGCCGCTATTCCCATGTGAGGGTATAAAGATCTCGTGATGACGTTCTTCTACTTCTTGAAACAATAATGAGATTACATTGGACTGCCAAGTCGCTGTCTACTATGGCGTAATAACCTAGAAGAAACCGATTTCAAAATACCAAGATTCATTGAAAAAAAAAACAGCAAACAACGCATTATACGAGTTACGAGTAGTCCGAAAGAAAAAGGGCAGGGTGGTATCAGATCAAGCAGATCCTCCAAAATGTATCCAATAAACATATATACGGTCGAATTGAGAAACCTCCTTTTTTGAAGTCGGTTAATAACTGACAAACTTGCAAGTTTGCGACGATGTTCAAGATTTTTAAGAACATTTCGAACAAAGACGTCGTTGCCTACTGAGCTGTCTGGAACGTCTCTCGATAATCTCCTAAAAGTGCGATCAGTAATATGAAAACATCACTGTTTCGCTTTGAAGGAAAATGTTTCCAGTGAAATTACATGTCACGGAGATAATAAAAAATCATCTTATATTATCACAGGGTGACGAGCGCAGTGCAGGTAAATATGGATTCTTTATGTTCTAATAACTGTGTGTAAGTGTATTATCTGTAGGCATGTTGTTTACCATCAGGCACATGTCCTGCTCGTCTCATGACAGTCTACATTTAAAAGTAAAACAGTTTGTTAACATCAAACGTTTATGCAAACTGGTATTATTGGTTAAAAAAAGGTAAAAATTGAATGTTTGATGAAATGATGTAACCTGAAGAGGCGCTGTAGTATATTATGTGCGTTAGAACTAGCACTTGCTTCCCTGGCTGTACTGATGCAGTGGTGTGAACGGAGAGGAAGGTCGAGGCGTGGCCTTTTGTACTCCCCGCGACCACGCCTCGCTCGCCGGCGCTCACACGTTACTAGTTTACACCGAGTACTAGCGGTTTACACAAATAATAAAGACAAGAAAACAAGACGAGAAAGTAACGAAACAAAAGTGTTTGAAAGGAAACAACGTCTGCCTGACATTATTTTAACCAAGAGGATCAAAACTGCTTACTCTGCGCTTTACAGGTTATTTATATCATGATTAAATAAGTACTGAAATGAATGTCTGATATTTCGATGCAGTTTCATGCGCCGTATTAGCGAAATTTCGATAATTTGGGAGTTTACTTTAATGCACAACAAATACCCCGTAGGGAAAATAATACTAGTGTAGAAAACGACTATGTCAACTCAGCGCTTGTTTCTAGTTTATAAGGCTTTTTGAAAAGGGGGCGATTTTCTTCCTCGGTCTAGGTCGAGTGCCGGCCTCAAAACGAACTTCATTGCCGAAGTCACGCTCTTGGATGTCCACTGTCTAGTCTAGCCTCATTGATGTTAGGGGCCAGGTTTTCAGATTCCCTGCGGCCTCTTCGTGGTTGCAGGGTCCGTATGTTTGCCAGATAGAATCTGCAACCGCGAAGTTGTTACTTTACAACCTATTTTCAAAGTTTAGGAATTACTGTGTACCTACTACCTAGCTGCCAGTGTTTCTGAAGAAATTACAGGGGAAAGATATAAACCATCTTCTAACTTTGAGCGACAAGCGAAAAATAGTGCTAGGTAGTGATTTGGACTCTGCATGCTCAAATAGCCATGCCACTGTGCTGTTACGGCTAGATGCTTGGTTTACTAGTCTCATCTACTCTATATTATGCTATAAAATACTTACGCCTTAGAAACTACTCTTTGAAATGCAAAATGAAATTAAATTAAATCTCTGTATATAAAAATGTTATGTTGGTTTGTGTACGCTTCAAAAACTCAAAAAGTTCTGCGCCGATCGAGCTGAAATTTTACAATGATACTAGCGGCCCGCCCCGGCTTCGCCCGTGGTACATATATATAACCTACAGCATTCAAGGATTACGTACATGAGAAAGAACGGTGAACGATTTTTTAAATCGGTCTAGCAGTTCCCGAGATTAGCGTGTTCAAACTATGTATATGCCATAAGCTACTTTTTACCCCCAAATTATCGTGCTGTTTACTGGGTCAGAAGTGACGACACCTGTAGACATCTGGCGGGGATAACTAATTAAATGACGATTGATCAGTTTTCGACCGGAGAGGAAAAATGATTAAATTACTAAAATGGCTATTAAAAAATAAGGGTTGATCGTAGAATGGTAAAAATTGAGCATTGTATGTATTTTTGTATGTTGTATCATAAAATAATAGAAATTAAAAATTTTGTCTAAAAATAAAATAAAAATTTAGGGGTGGACTACCCTAACATTTTGGGGGATGAAAAATAGATGTTGGCCGATTCTCATAGATACCGGATAAGTATAAAAAAATTCATCAAAATCGGTCAAGCCGTTTCGGAGGAGTATGGCAACAAAAACTGTGACACGAGAATTTTATATATTAGATTTTTTTTTTTTTTTTTTTTTTTTATTTAAATTAGCCACTCCACAGACTCCGGGGTCCGTGATCTTTGTCATTACAATTATCGTTTTTACACATATCTTGGATAAGGAGAAGAAGAGGAAAATAGGAGGGAGTTGGGTACATTTAAAATTTAATTCTAGTGCTCGTCTGTAGAGCCGATCACTACCGGTTGGGATTCCGCTAGTAATCGACTCGACATCGAGTGTTTGCCTTGTCATTTGCCTAAGCTGCCTCCTCCCGGCCCAGAGCCTCCACAACGGCCGCATTTCTGTCCCTGATGGCCATCTGTAGGTTAAAATCGCGGATGGTCTTCGGTGATGCAGCCCACGCTCGCCGCACGAACCGACCGATGGCGTCGTCGGTGTCGTCAGCGTAATATGTGAAGGTCTCCGTGTGCCGTGAGATTGCCACTACCGCATGGGGCACGCTCTCGTGCAGCTTCATGTTTGCCTTGGTTTTGATTACGATTACCGACTCGTATGTTAGTCCTTGAGCTTCATGGATAGTAAGGATGCGTGACCCGGTGCCTGATCCATAACCCTGGTTTGTCAGGGTCTCCTTCTCCTCTTGAGTGTGAACTAAGAAGAGGGTATTTGGTAGGGTGTTGGGTATTTGCGCTCCCTTATATCTTCTCTGTTCTAGGGACTTTATACGGGACGCTGAAGAGTACATACCGGAGTATATTTCCCTCAGTGCATATGCGACGTCCATTGGGTTTCGATGTGTGCAGAGCAACTCCTGGCTGATCTTTGTTACCAGGTTCGGGCGATGATACCTCATTTCGAAGAGATTTTCCCTGTCGATATAAGGCAACTGATTGACGTCTCCAATGAGGACAATTTCACCAGCACCAGACAGCCTTGAAGCCATCACAATGGCTCCAAAATGGTTCATGAGAGCTTCGTCCACCATGAGGCGACTGAAACTTCTCTACCGAAACCATTTACCAGAGCAGAAGCCATGGTTCGCACTCTGGTTTTGACCAGGTTTCCGATTCGGTGCGATAGCTTTTCTCTTAGATCTTTGCTGCCTCAGTTGTTGTAGTGATGATGGCGTCCTTGTCCACGTCGAAGTGTCTAATCACCCATGTTGTTTTTCCACATCCTGGAACTCCGTTGACCCACTGTATTCTCGGTACCTCCCAATTTTCCCAATCTGCTTTGACGTTTCCGTTCCCTTCGATGGTCTTGGCCATCTCTAGGATCTTATCGTCCAGCATAATCTTGGTGCATCGGGCAGTAACTACAATTGGGTCATTTGGTGGTGTCGCATAAACAGGCACTCCCGCGCGCTCTGTCTCTCTCTCGTTCAGTGTCACGAAGCCATTTTCTGCACTGTAAGCTGCCATATACTGTCCTGTCATGGTTCCCTTGATGACCCGGGAAGTTACATTATTGTAAATGGCTGCTTCGGCCTCCTCGAGTTTCGCCTTTAAAAGGCTTTCACTTCCTAGCCTATAGGACTGCATGATGCTATATTAGATATAATCCGCATCAAGGATTGTTTATCTAATTTTTGCATCACAATGTACCACAGCGAAGCGGGGCAGGGTACAGATAGTAAAATACAAATATACTACGAACAATCTCAAATAAAATATGTTAAAATTTCAGTAATTATTCAAATAGGTAATAATGAAGAAGTTATGTGTTTGTACATTTTATACTAGACATCATATTCAACGAAATTGCTTTGTCAATTTTGAGCGCTGTCACTGACATTGAACCGTGGGTCCTGACATTCTGACATTTGCCACTCCGGTAGATAATGGTGCTGCTCAAGGAGAAAACCTACGCAAACGGAGGATTGAAATGTCTTAGCTAAATATTATGTTTTGACATTTTACCTTGATTTATAATTTACTAGCTGTTGCCTGCGGCCGCCGGACACATTCTTTGTTTGAGACGTCTCCCACGGTTCAGTGAGGCTTTTATTCTCATTGTAGCTATTTTCCGTAATTCAGAATAACCACTTTCTGGATTTTTTTTTGTAAAAATTAAGGTCGAAATCTTCCACACTGGCCTAATGCAGTTTCGCATAAGACAAAAACCCCCGGAAAATATAAATTCAAAAAAAATATTTTAAAACAAATGGAGGTGCAGGCGGGAAGCAAACCTACGACCACACGCTTATGATAACGTTTTTTTCGCTATATTCAGCTTCGGTAGCATTTTAATCTGGACAAAGTCATACTCATATTACATACTTATGCTCAATTTTGTAGTTTTGACTTTAGTTCGTTAGTTCGTTTGACTTAACGGACTTTATAATAAACAAATATAGTTTAATTCGCGAAACCCTGTTTATGTTATGCATAAGATCATCTAGTAGTAAAAGCCTCGTCATAATCAGTCCAGCTGTTTCGGTGGTTAGACGGAACAAACAGACAGAACAAAAAAATAAAAAATATTATTTTGGTATACAGTTTATAAACTCATATGCATGTAGAAAAGTAATTTTAATATGACAAACAGACACTTTGATTTAATTTATTTGTATAGTATGTAGATTTGAAAAAGTCTTTGTTCACATATTTTTAAGTGAGTTAGGTACGAATATACCTACTTTATAAAAGAAACTAAACAATGAAACACATACGAATATTTTTAGGCAAGCTTAGGTATGAGAGAACCAGATTATTTCTTTGACTGGAAACTTTGGTGGACTGCTTATGGTTAAGCTTAGATAATAGTTTCTACAATAAGAATAAATAAATGTACTTAGTAGAAAATAATTAGAAGTTTTATGTAAATACGATAAAGAAGAAACAACGCATCATCAAAAACGAACACTGAGGCGAGTACCACGTTAATATGATTAGTATTGAATTTGCTGTGGTACTACTAATATGAATACCAGTGACGCAGATAATTCCTTATCAAAATGGTAAGCGCAGAGCAGCCGGCTCACCGGTAGGTCTGATATCAATCTCAGAAACGCAACAAAAGTGGGAAACCAATGCATTTTGCTTTTATTTCTATCATTTCATTGATCCGCATACGATTAGCATTCACAGACGTGTAGGTGTAGGTACCTTCTCTCGCCCCGCGACAGTTCTGAGAACGATTCAAAGCTCTCAGATAATACCTATCTTCTACCTGGACCCAGGTTCCTCAGGTCACTGATAGGTAAAACACATCGTATTCACAAAAAAGACAATGCAAAGTTAACCTTGGACTCTAAGTCAAATTCTTCTGCCGTGTGGGCGACCACAAAAACTATCCTATGACATTGCTGGCGTGTATTGCGACAAGGTACTGTACTAGTCATTTAGATGGATATTTGTAACCTTGTGGCTTTAATTGCGACGTGCGGGATGGACAATTGATTCGGCCCACGCCTTTCCTTGTGCTTGTGTTCCGGTTCACGCGGCGAAACTATTTGTTGTGTTCATATTTTTTCTGTTTTTTTTCCTTAGATATGTGATCATTTAAAGTTCAATATTATTTCAGTAAATACACGTGGGCTGCTAAGCGATCTTTTGGCATTTTTTATCATTTACACAAAAACGAATAAGTCATTTATAAAAGAGATGTGGAGAGAGGCATCGCAGTAGATAATTATCGTAATTTAGTACCGTAACGACCTATTCGAACGATGCATTCGGATTTGACTTACTTTTAGTATCCAAACAATCAGATTAAAAACCTAACAGTAAGTTTATCATCTGCAGTAGGCAGCACAGCACGTAAAGGTATTTTAAGCCAGAAGTCCTCGTCAGCATCGTCAGACTGCATTTGTTACCCTGAGAAGACTATAAGACAATCAACCACATGGCTACAAAAGCATTCGGTCTGATATGATTATCCATCAGGTCTTCCAAAAAGTGTGCTCATTCCTACTTAACGGAAGGATTACAAACAAAAGAGCTAGAGCTTTTGTGAAAGCTTTCCACTACCATAGAATAGATCCAAGCACTACTACACTACTGTTATTTTTGAATATTCTTAAGTAAACGGTTAGCTCAGAAAACGTGTATTCTTCGCTCGCACTGGTCGCCGGGGGTATCGCAGTGGGCGAGGAAATTTCGGTTGATATTCCGATGTTAATGCAGCAGGATCTTTGTTCAAGCCGAGTGTGTTGCACTCATCGCTCGCGCACTGCGCACGCGCGGCGCATGCGCGATTACTGCGCAGTATGAGAACACTTGACGCGTTTTTGTTAGGTCTTTATATCAATATATAAATAGAATTAATCTCCATTAATACAAAAACATTGTGGATATTTCACACGCAATGTACAGTTCCAAACCAAATACACTCAACATAATACTCGCTTGTTGTGCTCAACGAATACTATATTTCGTACGAAAACAAGCACAAAGGCATGTCAGGCAGGTACGACCTCGGATTTGGCTACTGCCTATAGAAAATTATCAAAAATCCTATCCTGGTAGGTATTTTCGAAGAGGGTACTCTAGGACCCTAGTGGCACATGATTTGGCATCTGCTGACTTCTTACGAAAATGTAGAGCTAAAATATAGCCACTAGAGAAGTTATCGCTTTCTTTAGTATCAGAACAGTCAAAGTTACAGCTTTATTCGATTTGTATTATAATAGTGGTTCCTAATATAAAGAAATCATCGTCATGTTTTACATCATCATTACATAAATAAAAGCATCCTGAATCATAACACTAACGCCTGACTAGTTCTCCGTATGTAGGTATCTAATTACGAGAAATGATTTTATCGCGAACATTACTCAACTAGGTCCGGAAAATATATATAAAATATATAGGCTCGTTCGCGGCGCGAGATAAATCACAGCTAACTGCAGCTACGAGTAATATTATAATGACGGCGGAAAGAAAATAATCCCGAGATCGCGAGTACTGAGAACCATAAGATCATTGCCACACCTACGGCGTAAAGCTGCGTGTACAACTGACTGTGAGCAATGAGCCTATGATCTACTGGCTGTCCTGGTGGCTCAGTTGGCTGTTTCCCTGCGAAGCCGTGAGTGGGTTCGATCCCCATCCAGTGCAAATATTTGTGTGATGAGTTCAAATATTTGCACTGTGCCTAAGTGTTTCCATGTGTACTAAGTATGTATTAACAACTACATTAGTATTATATCACTTATCTGGCCACCATAGTACAAGCTTTGCTTAGTTTGGGGTCAGATGGTGTTGTGTGTGAATTGTCCACCAATATTTATTTATTTGTACTGTGCCTGAGTGTTTTCTATGTATGATAACGATGTATTTAGGAATGTAAGTACGCTCCATTATAGATCCGCGTCATTTGAGGTGGCAGTTAGGCGAGATGTCGGACAAGCGCAACAATTTTAAGTAAGTCTCAATAAAAAAATATTACTAACCGATGAAAAATATCACCACTAGATAAACTAAATCTTCATTCAGTTAACATGTATAATCTTCACAATTTGCTAAAAGGAAGTATATATGTATGTAGTTTGGAGTTAGTTGCTCTATGCAGATTCCGCCACCCAAACAACTATACCAAACTTTTGCCATTTATTCTATCGCCAAGCAGCAATGTAAAAACATTACTGTGTTCCGCTTTGAAGAGCAATGTTTCCAGAGATTTTTTTTTTTACTTTTATAAGTTTAGACTTGCTGCCTGCTGACCTGCCACCTCACCTGATGGTAAACGACGATGCGCTTTTTGTTCGTGTCTTTAGAACATCCACCATGAAAAGATGCCGCTTCTTCGAGCTACGAGAAGTCCGATAGAAAAAAGGGGAAAGGTGGTATTAGATCATACAGATCAGTTGCGCACTTTCCGAAGTGTATCCGATAAAAAACCCGATTTGCAGTCTATTTGGCACAAGAATGTTATTATTGCCTATGAGCCTTTTGGCACGCCTCTCGATCGATTCCAGAGCCTGAAGCTGAAATTACAGGGCATAGCGATAGATTATCTTATATCTCTGGAACAGTGCCGTGGACTCTTCATGTTCCAGTAGCTGCGTGTCACTGTGCTGCTATGGGCAGACGTGTTGCTTACCAAGCCGTACGTATCATAGGCACATGTTCAGCTCGTGCCATCAGTCTATATTAAAAAAAAACAGTGTAAAACGTCCCATTGGTTAATTGGTCTATCTACACCTTTACATGCGTCCCGCTCGCACGCGTCACGTGTCTACAACGTGACCGCGGACATTACCGACGTGAATTTTCCAAGCGATTTAAGAAACAAGCCGCATTTCATAATTACTACCAACAAGTCTTGATAATGGATATTGCAGAATGTAGAGTAGAATCGTAGAATAGATTATAAGTGGTAGTATCTGAAACATTGTAACTTAATTGTATTTATGTAGTTGAGTAATTTTACAAACTACCGGTCTATCTCCACCGCGTCCGGGTTGATTAAACGCCTATACTATTAATATCTAACGCGGAAATGATGTTCTGCCATAATTATTCATTGCTGTTTTTATGAGATTGCAAGTATACAAAAAAAGTTAAAATCGGTCGGTAAAAGCCTTTTCTGAAGACATACATTTTTGTATTATTATTTTCTATAAATCTTGGTAACCCCGCAAAGGACGGTCTACCGAGCCAATTACTAGCTGTGTCACGCGGAGTAACCCGCAGCTTACATAAACTATTATGTAATTTGTTTTATTATTTAAGAGCAATAAAGAGTTTATCTATCGATCTATCTATTTTAGTTAAGGTTTTACTCCCTTCTTTATGTGAGGAAATACATTTACGTATGCTCCTGCATGGCGGGGAATGTCGGACTCGACACCATAGGAGACGACATGGTGCCCCTACCGACTAAAACCCCCGCAGATTTCTCCTGCATGGCCAGGGGTCAAAGTCTCGGGGTTACTTGTCGCACTTCTGTCAAGAACTCTTATCAACCTGCCACTGTCCTTGCGGACTCGCCTCGCGCATTTGGCTCTAGTGACGCGCCGGAAATCAGCACTGCGTCACCTCCTCGAAGGTCTACCCCTAGGTGGTGCGTCGGCCCTTGTCCTTCCACTGAGCACTCTATTAATCAGAGTGCTCATAGAGGACCCTCATCTGGAAGACTTAGGAATTTTACTAGGTCGATATATCAAACGTATAACCTTCCCAAGTCTTCCAGAGGGGATTTTACTCCCTTAACACGACCAAGGCTAAAACTAACTGGATATATTCACACCAATACTAAGTACAGAGAGACGATTTTCTTAGCATTCCATGGATTCACCGTGCGGGTGCCGGGTCCATCGTGTGGCAGAGAGAGAAAACCCGAGTAGTTCCCGAGACTTGTGACTCGGGCGTAGGTTTAAGGGGCTCCTTTCTGACGTACATCAACACTCACCTTCACCACTCGTTTTTCTCTCCCTGCCCAGCCAAATCTGATATGAGCCTACTAGTGCAGCTTTAGATACTCGTTCTAGTATAGAACTTACTGCACTTCTGGATAAGCCAAGGTCTTTCAGCAGGTTATAGAGAGATTTTGCTGGTATACCTCTCGCTCCCACTTCTACAGCGTATAAACTAACTACATAGCCGTTTTTTGTTAATTCGTTTAGGAGGTCGTAATCCTTCATCGTTTCATCGCGTGGTCTTTAGGTACATTAGTTTCCCACGGTACGGTAAGTTCTACAAGGACTATGCGTTTCGTAGCTCTAGAAAAAAAGGAAAATGTCCGTTCTGGATGACGAAACACCCACATCCTCTGGGATCCTGTAGTGCCTTTCATACGTGTCCATTAAAATAGTCCAATCAGGTGATGTACCTGTATAATTTCACTGAAGTTGAATTCGACCATATCACACGATTAATTAAAAATAGTCATTGTATTTACAAGTAGTTAATATTGTATCAACTATTTTGGCTTCCTTAGTACAAACTTTACTTACTTCGCGGTTAGATGGTGTTGTGTGTAGAATGCCAACCAATGTTATTTATTTATCGATAGCCGGTATGAATGATGACGGCATTCCGGGTTGCTTCCAAACTAAGACGGTTGAAAGATCGCCATCTTCATTTGCATGTGCACGTTCGCTTGTATTGATTATTAATGAATCCATTCATCATCCGATTGAAGGGTACTGTGACAAATAAAAATATTACGAGACGCATTAACTAAAATATTTTGCATTCATAGTGCATAGTACCCAGTGCACCTGTACTTAGCCTAAAATGGTTTAGCCAACAAGTGCTTTAGGTCGAAGTTTTTTCGAATTCTTCTAACATTATGATAGAGTTGCCATTCGTTACGGAATGGCATCTTGATAGTTTTTGAGAGAATGTTAAGCCCGCTCGTAAAACTTGCCATAGTTATAAACAATTAAGTGAAAATAAAAAAGGGGGTTTCGTTATTTGCCAATATATCAAAAACTATCTGAGATAATTCCAATTTGAAAAAGAAAAAACAAAAAGAAAAAGCAATTTTCTAACAATAGCCGTGAAATTCAGAACTGTAAAATTAATATTTATAATTTTCCTTGCGCTTGAAAATACGCGCGATAACGGGTTAAATTCAATTTTCTTATTAGTATTTCTTTATTTATCCAACGGAAATATATTCTAAGACCCTTGAAAATGAGCTCCACGAATGGAAAAACATCCCAGATTAATTTGAATTTGATTAACAATTAACCTGGGTGTGGCTTGCACAAGCTAGAGTACCGGGTCCTTTCGTTTAAATTAAATTTCTCCCAAACGTCTTGGACTTTATCATTGTGAACATAGTATTTTACCAGTCATTCCCTTTAATTTGATACCCGTATTGCAGGATTTGTAAAAAAATGTAATTTTGTGGCGCGGACATCTTGCACCGATTTTATCAAATATAGCTAAGAACATTCCCAACTAATTCACGATCCAAACAAAAAAACAAAACAAAATCTAAATTGGTTCATCCGTTTGCGAGCAATAACGTAATTATAGGATAAATAACAAAATATAGATTAATAATTTCGACATTTTTTTCACCCTCTTTTCTGTTTTCTTTAAATTTTTCCGGAATATTTGTTGTTCTGGAAAAAACAGCCACAACTTAGTAAACCTACCAAAATCCTTTAAGCATTAAGCCTATCTTAATGAGCTACACAGCCAATGCTACACATCCATAGCATTAGCATTCATGCAAAAAAGGGATAACAGGCTGGCTGTTTCAGGACGAAAACTATTTCAGATTGTTTTAGGAATGTAAATGATTGAGACTACAAAATTTACGATGTAAATTAATAGAGAAAATAGAAAAACAAACGAAGCACTATCGTCGACGTTATCGTCACGTCGCGCTGCACCTGAGTATCGTCGGATTGCGCCCACATGCACAACTTCTCCGCTTCGTCAAATGCCACGCTTTTTGCTTCCCTTTTTTCTCCATCCTTTAGATCTAGATTAGATGAGTCAGGCGTGACGCCACCGCAGTGTTTGGAAGGCGCGGTGGCTGCCGAGGACAAACGAAAATAGACCATTTCGACCGCAATACCTACTTTTTACCATTTTTAGTACTTTGATTGTAATATTCACAATATTCTAAGAATTTTTGTACGCCATACTCAGGATTATAATCAGAATCTAAACAGGACTGTTATAATGCGTATAAAAACTAGTTGATGCCCTCGGTATGATGCATTTTCTTTTATGCGTGAAGGGACTGTCGCATAAAGGGTCGGTCGGGTTTTTCGAACTCTACACCGCATGTAATGGTGCCCTTGCTAACTGATACCACCACAGGGTTCCTCTTCTGCTGCGTACAGCGGAAACTGTAACTCAAGTCGAACTAGACTGACCAAACCACATGTGAGTTACCCCTTGAATTAAATAGATGTGTTTGTGGCTCAAAAAAAGGGCCGAATGAAGCGAGTTGAAATTTGCTACGTGGTCTATAGTCCAGAATATAACATAGGCTACTTTATATCGCGACAAAATTACGAGAACGAGAACAAAGTCGGTAAAATCGCGGGGCACCGCTAGTAAATAAAAATAATAAAGGAAACTTAAATCGTCAAACTTATCAACAAACATTGTGTAATGTCAACATTACTTATTAATAGAAAACACATTAATTTATTATTATAGAGAAGTGTTTAATTGGTATTTAATATATTCATTGGCAGGTGATTATAAATTAGCGGAGTCATACAAAGTGCGCTATTTGCGAGAAGCGTTGTAATTTGTAATACGCCTAAGTGCCATCACTTTGTTTAAGGCGTTGGCTTTTTAGAATATTAAACATTAATAAAGTATTTTGTACAAATATTCAGATATGTATGTTTAAAGTAAAGTAAAGATTTTTACTTCATAAAATGTGGTATACATACATGGCTGTCATTGATAGAGCTTACTAATAGCTATCAGGTATTTTTGTGACCAAAAACTGCGTCTGTGCCTGAACTATTGTGATACCCCAGAATAAGATGCCGTATCGAAGTAGCGATGAAACGTTATCATTGTAAGCTACGAGAATATCTCTCTAATTGACGTAAGCAATACAGTGCTAGACAGTGATATGTGTTTTTAAAGTTCAAGTAGCTAAATGAAACCTTAGGAACTCTTATAAGCAGGCGTGTTTCTTACCATTAGGTTCATGTCTTGCTCGTTCCTTTACTCTATATAACAAAGTAATTTAGATATTTACGTGTATTTCTTAAATACAACTATGTAGTCCAATTTCAATTATTTATATAGATATGGATGAAGAAAAGCGTGTGTAATTCGATGCGGTGAGTTCACCCGATAGCCGCAGCAAGGCTGCGCCCGCGCACGAAGGGCACGCGTCGATCATAGATTACAGCTCGACTGGAAAATGTCCAGTGACCTAAGTACCTGTGACCTGAGTTAAGAGTTCTATTTATTTTCTATTAGCTGGGTGTAGCCAGTGGATGAAGACCGTGATTGTGTAGATTCATTGCAGCTGAGGAGGGAACTTTGCGTAACTTTCGTACAATTAACCAACATTTTTTTAGATTTGGAAATAACAAATTGGAAAATATAATTACTGGGAATTATTACTTTTTGGGTCCATTTCTCGTATAAACCAAAACTTTTATTTTGAGGACAGCAAATCAAAGTTCTAATTTTTTTAGAAAACAGATAAAAATGAAAAGGTCCAAGTGCGTGTCGGACTCACTCATGAAGGGTTGCGTAGCAGCAAGTAACATAATACATAAGTTGTTGTAACTTTCATCGATGTTTAAATAATAGTGTATCTATTTGTGACGTACTTAAATAAACTACTTACTAAATAGAGTTCAAATCTATTTTACGTGGAAGTTTCCATGATAATGTAGGTACATCATATATTTTTTTTAGTTTTATCATTTTCTTATTTTAGAAGTAGAGGGCACATTTTATTACTTTGGAAGTGTCTCTCGCGCATATTATTAATATAAAAAAATGATATTACAACATCAATTCAACATCATTTTTCATAGACAACCCGTATGTGGGTTTGATGAAAAAAAAGTAGAGTTTCTGATCTAAGTATGGGGCATTCCCAAATTGTATTGATTCTTTCTATATTTTTGTGTAAAAATCTTAATGCGGCTTACAGAATGTATGTACGTAAGTACATAGTACAAGTTTCAACAGTATAGTTCTTATAGTTTCGGAAGTCCCTGTGGAAGTACCACACCTTTACCAGATATTCTAATGCCAAGCAGTAATGTGCAAACATTACTCTGTTTCAGTTTGAAGGGCAATGTTTCCAGAGAAATTACAGGGCTGTGAGATATATTATCTTAAAACTCTGGGTGACAAGCGCAGTGCAGTGCTTGGTAATGATTTGGACTCTTCATGTTTCAATAGCTGCGTGTCACTGTGCTGTTATATGGCAGGCATGTTGTTTACCATCAGACACATGTCCTGCTCGTCTCGTCACTATATATTTAAAGTTCAAAGATTTAATAAATAGCTTATAAAGATCGAGTTAAGTATATTAAATAAAGACTTAATAGGTGAAATAAATATACCTACATAAATAAATATTTGCTGCCTCAATGAATAGTGCCAGTGTGCGCGGATTCACTTACTACTGAGTTATGACGTCAGTGGCATATATCCTACAGAATAGAATCTCCTGGGTAAATGCGTATTTGTCTAATCAAGAAATAACGAAGGTCTCACACCGTAATTACTGTCAAAAGGCAGTTGCCACAATCAGCTGCTCACCTGCAACCCGCGGCCCAGGCCGCTTGCTCCACGCACTGCGGCGAGAGTTGACGGCACCGGCAACTAATGTAGGTGGATTTTTTGTTGTATACTAGTCGGCGAACTTCTTACCGCTTTTTAAACCGATTTCCAAAAAAAGAAGGAGGTCATCAATTCGGTTGTATAGTGGCCGGCAAACAAGTTGACCCAAAAGTGACGTGGAAGGGGAAAGTTCGCGCATGTGCACTTCCATCAAAGAGACCTTAAAAACGTTTCTGCGCAGCCATGCGCAGCTAACTTCATTGGATCAACTTGTTTGCCGGCAACTATACTTATGTTTTTTTATGTATTACTTTTTTTTACCGATAATACCGTCAAATGTGAATCAATTTTGATGGTTTTCTTGGTTGGTAGATCATAGTTCAGAAGTGCTCCCAGATAAATTTTATCGAAATTAGAGTAGCGATTTTGGAAATATGAACAAAAAACATCAAAAATTTACCTCGATGACATTGTGTGCATAAAGTGATTGCTTGCTGTTGAATATGGTAAAATTCGTGATTTGTTTTTAAATTGTTTTGTCGGTTTTTTTTGACGAAAGTAGATTATTATTTCGTCAATATTAAAATTTTCTTGAATACAAAACTTCCCCCTGCTAATAACAAACACACAAAACAAAGAATCATCCAATTTGTTACAGTCAAAGTGCTTTCAAATCCATAAATATACAATTTACACGTCAATTAATAAAAAAACATTCAAAAGTTTTTTTTCATGTATACAGAAAACATAGATAGTGTCGAAACTAGCAGGACATGTTTGTGACATGTGACTAATGGTAAACAACATACCTGCCCACAACAATACAGGGACACAGCTATTGGAACATGAAGCGTCCAAATCATTATCTAGCATTACTCTGTGCTCGTCACCCAGAGATGTAAGATATTTAATGTATCTCCATGTATCTCCTGTAAGTAAGCTTGCAACCCGGCAACACCTCGGTCGGCCACTAACGAGCGCAGTGGGAAGTTATCGTGTAAAATTGTTACCTACATCTACTATGTCTGTCTGTTCAATATTTCTAGACCCACGCACAATATTTAATTACACGTTGTTAAATTAACATGTAAACTTTATAGCGAAATTAGCTATTTCGTACGATAATTAAGTTGTCAACCAAATTTATTAAATCGCATGCCGTTGTGTTTTGCATTTAATGTCGTATAATATGACATTGTTGTGTGTTCGTTGGAACTTAATTTGCTTTTGGTAAAAAACAAAAACCTTTGTTTTAATTATTGGTTTTATTGGTTTGATTTGTACGAGCAGCATTCAACTTAATTTGTCAAACTAGGCTTTTCTTTAAAGAGTGGCCTGGATCATCCTCATGTTGTAACACTTTTAAAATTAAAATAACAATAAGAACTAGGAAAGTCGCCGTCATAATCCCTAATGAATAATAATAGCAAAGCCACTATTAAGCTCTTTATTAATTGTTAAAAATAGATAATACATACCTGCTCTCATTATTAGACTACAGGCCCGTGAACAAAATTTATAGGTCATATGAACCTGGTGATCATCTGGTATGTAAGGCAATACCTCCTCTAATCCAGTATTTCACAACGCCGGCGCCGTACAAAAATCATGCGAAAAGGAAATGATCGAGTCTTGCAACCCCGCCTCCTCAATTTCCACTCACTCTCTCACTCACTCAGTTGGACAGCTTACAAATGCCGGCATAGTGCTGAATCTTATTATTTTTATACCCTTTTATCATCCTTCATAGGTCTTCTATGGTATTTCATATGACCCATACATTTTGTTTACGGGTATGTCTATATCATTATAAATGTAAAAGTTTGGATGTTTGTTGCTCAATCACGTCGAAACGGCTGAACGAACCAGGTTGAAATTTAGAACACAGACTAGTCTGGAATAGCGTACCTAGTATATATTGCATTGCTATCTCATCCAGAGAATGTTTATTTATTCTTATTTATTTAAATTAGCCACTCCAAAAAATTAGCCACAGGCATTGACAAAATTGTCTATGCATGTGTCTATCGATCGCACAGTGGAGATCAGGAGACGACTCGGCTCACTGATTATTTGAGTGAGGCAGCGGACGCGGCTCAGCAGAAGTACCCATCTGCCCAATTAGTGTTACTGGGGGATTTCAACGGCCACCACAAGGATTGGCTGTACCCATACCGGGACACTGACCACGCTGGGCTAGAAACGAGAAAACTTGCTTTATCGTTAGACCTAACCCAGCTGGTCCAAGAGGCCACAAGGGTACCAGATGTTGAGTCGCATACTCCCTATTGCTTAGACCTTCTGCTGACGACTGATCCAGACCGATACTCCGTGGCGGTATCTTCGCCGTTAGGCAGCTCCGATCACTGTCTGGTGAAATCGGTATCCGTTTACCATCCGCCCAATCTCAGCCCCAGAGGCAGCCGGCGGCTATGGCGATACAAGTCAGCAGACTGGGACGAGATGCGCTCTTTCTTCGCATCTTACCCATGGCAGTCACTGTGCTTCTCTTCTGGTGATCCGTCAGCCTGCGCGGATGCTGTGACTGATGCAATACGTACGGCTATGGAATATTTCATTCCATACTCTGACGTTCCATTATCCAGCAAAGCTCGCCCATGGTTCGGTTCTCAATGTAAAAGTGCTGAAGCATTTAAACATGAGGCCTACCTAGCCTGGGTTGTTGCTCGACAGCGTAAGGCAAGGGACACACACCGGAAGAAGAAGGCGTTTAACAGGGCTGCCAAGGCTTGCAAAAGGGTTCTTCAGAGGGCTCGTTTTGACCACATTAGTCGAATAGGGAACAAACTAGCTTCGTACCCTGCGGGCAGCAAAGCGTTTTGGTCCCTAGCTAAATCGGTCGAATCAAACTTCTGCCGCTCCTCACTGCCTCCAATGCTGAAACCTGATGGGGCACTGGCTCACACCGCAATGGAGAAGGCAAACTTGTTTGCATCTCAGTTTGCGGAATCTTCTCGTCTAGATGCTGGTAGTGCGACACCTCCTACTCCAGCTGGCAGTCCGACTTTGATGCCGGAAATACATATTCGGCAAATGGAGGTTCGTAAAGTGCTACGCAATCTGGATGTGAACAAAGCCAGTGGTCCGGACGGAATTCCTGCCCTAGTATTGAAGGCTTGTGCACCTGAGTTGTCTCCTGTACTGACGCGCCTGTTTAGGCTCTCTCTCCATTCTGGGCAAGTACCGAAATCATGGAAGCTTGCTAACGTGCAACCTGTGCCCAAGAAAGGTAGTCGTGCTGACCCTGCCAACTACAGGCCCATCTCGGTCACGTCCATACTCTGCAAGACTATGGAACGTGTCCTAAACCACAGGCTCCTGATGTACCTAGAATCTAATGACCTCCTCAGTGACCGGCAATACGGGTTTCGCCGAAACCGGTCCACTGGGGATATTCTAGCGTATGTCACCCACATCTGGAGTGAAGCTATCGAGAAACATGGGGAAGCACTTGCAGTCTCCCTGGATATCTCGAAGGCTTTTGACAGGGTTTGGCATGATGGCCTTATTAGCAAGCTGTCCAGTTATGGTCTGTCTTCAGGGTTTATTGCGTGGATATCGGACTTCTTGAGGATCGATCCATACGAGTTGTCATTGATGGCTGCTCGTCGGATCGAATAGCTATCAATGCCGGAGTCCCTCAAGGGTCGGTACTCTCTGCGACGCTTTTTCTGCTACATATCAACGATCTGTTGAAGCCCGGTATCTTTGGGTACGCAGATGATAGCACCGTTGTAGAGAGTTACATATCTAGCGCGAGAGCCAGTGGACAGCATACTAAGGTACTGAGAGAGAGTATGATCGATCGTTTGAACATGGCCCTTGAGGAAGTCTCTGAATGGGGCGAAACCAATCTGGCCAAGTTTAACGAGGGAAAGACGCAGGCGTGTCTGTTCTCCGCAAAAAGGTGTCAATTTGAAGTGACTCCTACTTTTCGAGGTGTATCCGTGCCGGTTACTGATCATCTTGAGCTTTTGGGCGTTACCTTAACTTCTACGCTCAACTTTGGCTCGTATATCGAGTCCAAGGCTAAATTAGCTGCCAAAAACTAGGTGTCCTCTCAAAGGTGCGAAAGTACTTCAAATCTGAACAATTACTTTTGTTATACAAAGCACAGATTCGCTCTTGTATGGAGTACTGTTCGCACCTTTGGGATGGATCGGCTAAGTATCAGCTTGAGGCTCTGGAATCGATCGAGAGGCGTGCCAAAAGGCTCATAGGCAAAGACATTCTAGCGCGAAAAAGACTTCAAAGTCTTGAACATCGCCGCAAGATTGCTAGCTTATCGGTTTTTTATCGGATACACTTCGGAGAGTGTGCAACTGATCTGCATGATCTAATACCTCCTTGCCCTTTTTTCTATCGTACTTCTCGGAACTCAAAGAAGCGGCACCGTTTCATGGTGGATATTCCAAAGACACGGACGAAGAGGTTTGACTCTACGTTTGTGATAAGAACATCTAAGCTGTGGAATGAGTTGCCTGAGTGGGTTTTCCCCGATAGTTATAATCTTGGTGTCTTCAAATCGAGAGTGAATCGGTTTCTTCTAGGTAAACACGCTCCATCGTAGACCGCATCGTCGCTTAACATCAGGCGAGATGGCGGTCAAGTGTAAACCTATAAAAGTTAAA
The DNA here is from genome assembly GCA_017562165.1 of Ectropis grisescens. Classification (NCBI taxonomy): domain Eukaryota; kingdom Metazoa; phylum Arthropoda; class Insecta; order Lepidoptera; family Geometridae; genus Ectropis; species Ectropis grisescens. The sequence continues at coordinate 501,824 of CM029771.1, forward strand.
AAAAAAAAAAAAAAACTCCACAGACTCCGGGGTCCGTGATCTTTGTCATTGCAATTGTCTTTTTGACGTGACAACGTCTTATAAATTGGTTTGCCGGGTGACACTTCAAGAAACTGCGTTACGCTCCGCTCACGTTATGCGCTCACAACTTATCACGCAAATCCCTTATATTTCTATGCAGTTTCATGCGTCGAATATAGATAAAACTACCCAGTATAGTACGGGGTTCAGCCTAAACTCGTTCCATATGGTGGAATAAATAAACAGCCATAAATAAAATCAAAAGTACCTACCAATGCAGATAAATACTCTAAGATATATAAAAAATGTGTATAACATAAATCATACACATTAAAAGTATTATATACTAGCTGTACCCTGCCACGCTTCGCTGTGGCACATTGTGATGCAAAAATTAGATAAAAACAATCCTTGATGCCGATTATTCATCTAAAATTTCAGCTCGATCGGTGCAGAACTTTTTGAGTTTTTGAAGCGTACACAAATCAACATAACGTTTTTATACATAGAGATGTGTAAAAGTTTGCTAACCTGAACCAGAATTCGTCTGGGTTCCAAATTCTAACCCTATCTGTTGAGTCATTCGGTCGTGATCGATCGACATACATCCTAACTCGCAAGTCGATTTTAATATCACACTAAACATATTAGGTATACGAGGGTCAAACTGAAAGTTCTTAGAAAATCAAAAACTGATTACATTAGCCAGTTATTAGTTTTCTTATATCTTTTCAAAATATTGTCCATTCACGTCAATACACCGCTGCATGCGATGGAACCACTGGGAAAAGCACTTTGCCCACTCGTCCTTAGGGGTCTCTTCAATGGCATCGCGATACGCAGCCACCGCGTCTTCAGCATTCATAAACCGTTTTCCTTTAAGTTTTTCTTTAATTTTTGAAAATAAATAAAAATCACAAGGCGCGAGGTCGGGCCTATACGGCGGGTGACCCAGTAATTCAACGTTTGATGTCGCCAAATAGTCGATCGTTCGCTTGGCGGTGTGCGATGAGGCGTTGTCGTGGTAAAGGAGGATCCTACTGCGAGGTCGTTTCTCTCGAACTTTTCCAAGACAAGTGGCAAACAATTGGTAGTGTACCATTCTGCAGAAACTGTTTTTGATCCTCTAACACAATTGTTGCGAAATGACCTATCCTTCCAAAGAACGAGGCCACCATTTTTTCCCCCGCACTTCGATATCTCTTCACTTTAGTTGGCAACTCCTCGAAAGGAAACACCCACTGAGCAGATTGTCTTTTGGTTTCAGGATCATAACAGTAAATCCAGCTTTCGTCACCTGTTAGTATGTCGAACACAGCATTTGAGTCACCTCCGTTAAATCTTTCAATCATTTTACGGCACCAATCCACACGATGGAGTTTTGAGCCTCAGTCAAATTATGAGGTATCCACCGCGTGCAAAGCTTCCTGACCGCTAAATGTTCGTGTAGGATTTTGTGCACTTGACTCATACCGATGCCTAAGCTTGTCCGAATCTGCTGATAGGTCACTCTTTTGTCAGTCTCTATCATACGCCGCACAACACAGATGTTATCTTCAGTCGACGCCGTAGAAGGCTGTCCCTCACGTAAATCATCAGTGAGATTAGTGCGACCACGTTTAAACTCATTAAACCAGTTGTAAACAGTCGCACGAGATGGGGCTTCATCGTGAAAGGCCAATCGTAGTCTATCATAACTTTCTTGTTGACTTAAATGACATCGAAAGTCATAAAAAATCATTGCACGAAAATTTTCTCGTGTTAAATTCATGTTGACGTGACACAGACAATTTTCAATTTGCCGCCAAATCGTAAAACAAATGACAAATGTATGAAGTATATACTCAGTAATATTGGCAAAGAGTTCTATTTTCAAATTATAGAATTATTTTTTTATTATATTGTTTATAAGTGGCCAGTTCTAAGAACTTTCAGTTTGACCCTCGTATTTTCAATATTTTTACCAGTTTTCAAATCTCGTGTAATTTTCGAAGTAAAATTAGTTTTAGAACGAAATAATTTCATTCCGAATTCGTATAATTTTCGGAATGAAATTTCTAACATTTCGCCTAGCAACAAATATTTTGCATGTAACATTACGACAACGCACCTTTTTGTTCTGCACTTAGCCCTATGTGGTAACGGAGGAACGTCCTACTTCAGCCAAGGTTCTAACTTCGACAACCTCGCTCACCACCAAAACGATACAACCGACCTACACCGATTTACAATGTTGATCTCTAAAGCTGCTACAAAAAGGTTGAAAATCGTAAATACAGAAGTAACAGATGATACTCTACCGCGTCCCTGTCAAGGTTAGTGTGAGGCGGTGCACACATTTGCATTTTCACAAAAAAACGACCAATACTTTTGACTGCAATCGTTCAAAATGAAGCTTTAGGATTATGGTATAAGGTCGCTAATTAGTTTCTAACTACGCTCACTTATGCGTTTTGCGTAGAACAAAGGAGTAGCGATAGTACAGAAGTGTTACGCGTTAGTACGTGTGCTCGCGAATGTCACGTTCTTTACATACCTAATCTATGCTTGAATTTTTAAATTCATTATGCAAACGAAATTCAATTTCATTGTGTACCTATTGATTCTGATTAAGATAAGGTTTGACGTGTCTGTAGACGTGTACTCTATGAGATTGTTTGGGCGGGACTGTTGTCTTGTTTTAACAAGATATATTTTGTCCTTTAGTTGCTTTGCATCATATTTAGCATAAGGTGCCCTGTTTATGTTCAAGTGCTGGGACTCGGGGGTTTCTTTCTAAAGAGAGGACTAAAGTAATAATACTCCACGTAAGTCAAGAGCGAGTTGGCCAATGACGAATAAATAAATAAATAAATATTCGCGAAAGATATTTTTTTGTAAAATGTTGATTCCCTATTCCCTAGCACTATCTATATTTATAAAAATGTTATGTTAGTTTGTGTACGCTTCAAAAACTCAAAAAGTTCTGCACCGAGCGAGCTGAAATTTTAGAATGATATATAATCCGCATCAAGGATGGGTTTTATCTATTTTTTGCCACAGCGAAGCGTGGCAGGGTATAGCTAGTGTAAATATAAATATGTACATTTATTTACAAAATGTACATGCGTTTAGTCTAGAAGACCGGTGCCAGCAGGAATCCTGTATATGTATGTCCTTGTAGTTGTTACAGTTTGTAATTACTTACGAAATACTAGCAGCGTCTTGCGGTTTTACCCGTGTAGTTCCCGGCCCCGTTAAATTTCCGGGATGAAAATAGCCTAGTGTCTTCCAGATTATTATCTATCTACGATCCAAATTTCAGCCAGATCCATTCACACGTTACAACGTGACTGAGCAACAAACATCCAAACATTGACATTTGTAATATTAGTAGGAAGTAGGATAACTAACTCCAATAATCCAATGGAATAACATAAAATACATTTACGCAGAGGCCCCCGGTTTTACCCGCATTGTTCCCGTCCGCGTAATTCAGACATTCAGACAGTAAGCTATTGTATGTTATTCCAGACTAGGATCTATCTCTTCCTTAAATTTCATCACCTACATCCATTCTATAGTTCTTGCGTAAAAAGTAAAGTAGGTACAAATGTACACATTTAATCATATTGTTTTTAAACTTTCGCGATTTGAATACATAATTAGAAAACAATGAATACAATATAAACATTATAATAATCATTACAATATTAGTAGCATTGTGCGATTGGAATGCAATATTGAATGGTAGCGATAAAATGTCGGCGCATTAGTACTTAGAAATAAGATAGGTAAATAGAAACTCTTTATTGACTACAAAAATCCATAAATAAAGAGAAAAGTATAGGTCGGATTTTTTTCGTCAATATGATTTTGCCATAATTATGACTAATTTTGGAATAAATAGGGCGGTAAAATTATCTCTAGCTCAAATTAAAGCCAAATTAAAATTGACCATGAATAAAAATGTAAAGGTATTGGTCACACGTTCCATTGTTATTTTCTCAATAAGTAATTTATTTTCTACAAGAAAACATAAACCGACTTAAATTTCAAATTACACTCTGGAATGGAATAAATTCATCTTTTTTGTGAAATCAACTAAACTCACAATTCCAATAGAACAGTATCTCTACTCTCTGTTCTCTGTACTTCGTCTGTGATAACAGCCAAGTAGTTCGAATACGTCATCCAAGTAAGCAAATTCTGCATTTTTGATGATATTTCATAAAAGAGATAGAAAAAATACACAAACAAATTAGGTCAAAGAGACCATTGCACACTGACCCCTGCCCGAACATGCCCAGATGCCCAACTCGCTGCGTTCCCCCTCCGTGTGGTCAGGGAGATCTGCTGAGTCAAGAACCAACCTAGTCGATGGCCACTCGTCTTCTTCCTCAAACGGTGTCCCAAATTCGCCACATACTTCTTTGCTTCATAATTATATTACATGAGACCACCAGGCCAGAAGTGTGATCTACTAAACAAAAAAATAATCACCAAAATCAAGTCACAATTGGCGGAGCAATCGCGTTACATACGTACAGTGTACAAACACATAAAACCGAATTGGCAACCTCCGTCTTCTTTTAAATCTGTTTAAAATACTCAACGCACCTGAAGAAATTTTCTCCTCAAAAATCAACGACTATAGGTATTATATACAAATATAAATATAAATGAAAATCCAGGCAAAGTCTGGAAATTTCTTAAGTCTATGGGAGTCGGCAAATCACGTTCAAATTCCACTTCAAATAAACTAAACTTAGATGCTCTCAATCGACATTTTTCAGCTGCTTCCCCCATTTCAGAAGCTGTAAAACGTTCTACTATAAATCATCTTTCTGCCATCCCATCTCCCGACTACTCTCCTTTTACTTTCAATCGATTCACTGAAAGTGATGTTAAGAAGAGTGTTGTGTCGATCTCCTCCAACGCTGTTGGCGGTGATAGTATCAGTAGGAACATGTTATTGCCCATTCTTGACGCTATCATTCCCGTCCTATGTGCAATCTTCAACAACTCCATCTCCTGTGCTGTTTTTCCAGCCATCTGGAAAGATGCGCAATTAATTCCTTTACCGAAGAAACCAAATCCTACCTCCTTTTCCGAATACCGCCCTATATCTATCCTTCCTTTTCTATCCAAAGTCCTTGAACGTCTTGTCCATTCACAGCTTAATCAATTTCTAAACAGGCAAGACCTCCTAAATCCTTTTCAATCCGGTTTCCGTCCAGGGCATAGCACTGTATCCGCCCTTGTTAAGATCACCGACGACATACGCAAAGGTATGGACGACGGCAGGCTTACTGTTCTAGCTCTGCTAGACTTCAGTAATGCTTTTAACGCCGTTGATTTCGATATCTTGCTGGCGACACTGCGCTCTATTAACATATCTCCATCGGTAATCAATTGGTTTCATAGTTACTTGTATGGACGCCGACAACGTATTCACCTCGACGATGTATTATCGTCTTGGTGTAGTACAAACGCTGGTGTCCCTCAAGGTGGCGTGCTATCACCTCTTCTTTTGCTATTTTCATAAACTCAATCTCCCAAAACCTTAAGTCTTCCTACCACCTTTATGCAGACGATCTCCAAATTTATTCACAAGCCCGGCTCTCTGATCTTAATGTTGCCATTGAACTAGTGAACGCTGATCTACGACAAATTGTTCACTGGAGCAACTCTTTTGGTTTGAGCGTTAACCCCACAAAAACTCAGGTTATAGTTATTGGTAGTCCATACATGATCTCCAGAGTCGACTGGGCTTCCATTCCAGAAGTTGTTTTTAACGGGGTAGTAATACCGTACAGCGAATCGGTCAAAAACCTTGGGGTGATTTTCGATCGTACCTTAAGCTGGGAACATCACCTGAAAGCAGTCAGTTGCAAACTATTCGCGTCTGGTGGATCGTTGAGAAGACTACAAAACTTTTTACCCACTGCTACTAAAATTGCGCTTGCACAATCTCTTCTTCTTCCCATCTTAGACTACGCAGATATCTGCTATCTCGACCTTAATGAAGACCAGCTAAATAAACTTGAGCGTCTCCAAAATTATTGCATAAGATTTATATTTGGCTTGCGCAAATATGATCACGTATCTCACTTTCGTATGCAGCTCAAGTGGCTCCCTATTCGCCTTCGTCGGAATGCTCATACTTTGTCTCTACTCTATAATGTATTATTTAACCCCTCATCACCACGTTATTTGAAGGATGTATTTAATTTCTGGAGCGATGCTCACTCTTTACCTCTCCGATCTAAAAACAATTTGGTACTCCAAATGCCTTCAGCACGCCGCGAAAATTTCTACGGCAACTCTTTTGCTTTTCGAGCTGCTGAACTATGGAACGCTTTACCTGTATCTACAAGAGAAGCACCATCGCTTGCTGTTTTTAAAAAATTGGTGAATCAGATCTATTTGCCTATATGATCATTTTTTTTTAAAAGTCGTCACTCTTATTTAAATCGTTTATAATTTATATTTATCTCCATTTGTAAAAAATGATATTGTTTATGTATTAGTATATACATATATATGTATTAGAATGTACAGTTATTAATTTGTAGGTTTATCTAATATATTTTTTAAAGTATTGTAGGTTATTTATATTATTATTATTGTTAACTTTTAAAATTATAGAACTATATGTTTCTTCCACTCATTATTTGTACTTCCCCGTCTTATTAATTTTTCAATTCCCCTTTTCCATCCTGCGGTTGCCTGGAAGAGATCGCTCTTAGCGATAAGGTCGCCAATTGCTACTTTGTTTTTTAAGTTTTGTATATTTGTTGTTGTTTATGTTCTAACTAAGTGCAATAAAGAGTTTATCTATATATAAAAATGTAACTTCATACATTCATAGTCTCCAAATAAACTTTCAGCGTGCGTAGCTAACGCTAATGGCCGCCGCAACCTTCGCGGCGAGAAACTTGTGTCCAAGTTAATGAGCGACTCTCTCGCACGGAGCGCCATCACGCGAGCGTCGCGCACGCGGATGTGGCCGAGGACAGAACCAAAAAACCGATGCAAAAGTGAACGTAGTCCAACCTGCATGACGCACTGAACGCGCCGGCGCCGGCGCGGCTTGGCTGCCCGGAGGATCTTACCGCCCAGCTAATGCCCAAGCTACACGACTAGCTATCTAGTTTCCATAATACAAGCTGTGCTTAGTTTGGGGCTAGATGGTGTTGTGTGTGAATTGTGCACCAATATTTATATATATCAGACAGTACACTTACACAAGACTAGTTTTAGCTAGGACAAAACTAGCGTTGCGTAGCATTGCCTACACGAAGCTAGAAGTATTACATATTAAGATTGCATATGTCTTACCAATACTAATACACTTTTCGGAATTATTCCCGTCCTTTTCGTTTCATTTAAATGCTACCATCCCATTAATATTATAAATGTCAAAGCTTGAATATTAGTTGTTCAAGCATGGCGGAACATCCGGATGGATCTAGCTGAAATTTGGAACATTGTTTTAATATACACTAGAATAGCACACATGTGCTACTTTTTATGCCACGAAAATATCGGAAACGAGAACTGCGCGGGTAAAACCGTGGGTTGCGGCTAGCATCCAATAAATTAATTAGATAGTCAAACAGTACAGTACGTGTAATTCTGAAGTCATTTAGATTCCGATGCAAGATATATACAGAAAGGTATGTACTTACTCGTAGATGCTACCATATCCTATACGCCAGAGCCCCATTGTCGGGTTTATCTTCATTGGATCGCAAAGGTCACGCACCGCCGCTGAGGTTTCTCCTTCCGGCTCACGTGCATGTCTGTACGTCCACGGGCTTCGGATAATCTCCGCTAGTTTGGCAATTAAAATACTGCGTTAGCAATCCGCTAATTATAGGAAGCCGACGATAATTCTGATGAGAAAAATACTTCAGCACGATAATTAGTTTTGGTTAGAGGTGAGTTTGGATCGGTGAACACGGATCTTTGATAACGATTGTTGGCACTAAGAATGTAGGTATGACTTCAGTAGGTGTGGTACATTAAAAGAATGCTTTCAAGTGTGTGAAATATGTCTTCATGTGTGTGATTAGAGTTTTATAAGTCTCGAACAGAGGGCGTATCAAAATAGATTTTTGATCGTAAATTTAAGTCTCGAACAGATGATACGTAAACTAAACAGATTAGTTGTTCAACCCAAACGACGTCGGGACGGGCCTCTACTATACCTACACATAACAAAAATCCACAAATTAAAAAAAACAAAATAATTTGAACGTTAATTTAAACAAAACATTGATAATTTCGTAGTATGCCATAAAATAGCTATATTGAATTCTCAATACGTACTGTATTTCTTTATTAAGTTCAGTGCTGTATTTCTTTATTCATAAAATATTTTATTTAAAATATAGTTGTTTATGATAATACTATACTACAATATCACAACGTTATTATGTAATTATCTTAATCTTCATTCGTGTTTTCCAGATGGATCCGTCTAAACATCTGGAGAGTATATTAACGCGTACGTCCCAAGTAGCTTCTTACCATAATGCGCAAAAAGTCAGACAATCTAAATTCAAAGAATACATAAACATTAAACTACACTCCACACCATTTGCAGAATCGAAAAAAACCTTTCAAAATATTTACCCACAAGTTAACAAGTAACATTGCGTCAACACGAGGTACTAAAACAAAATCTTTTGTCCGCATATCGCATAAAATAGTTTATTTATTATCTGAAAAGGGGCCATTGCATTCTAAGCAAAAAAGCGGCAAAATTTCGCGTTGACATTAACAACACATCGGTCTTTTCGGACACGGGTTCATTGTTACTTATTTGCATACGAAAAGATCGCTGACGCCCTTGACTTTGCCGGTGATCGCATCGACTTTCGTCTTAGAAGGCGAAAACAAACGCTCATAAAGCGGCCAAGCGGCCATGTGCAACTACCCAGAATTATTTTTTGCGCGAACTGACCATAAAGTCATCTAACTTTTTGTCGCTTTGCTCCAATATTTTTTCGATTTAAATATTACAAAGGAGGAATTATGTCGTAATGTTTGGACAATGCTCTGTTTGTGTAGTCGCTCAGAGACCTTTTATGGTGCCGATGGGGTTCCGAAAAGTGAAATCGACTTACTTTTGCTTTTTAGTGTGAGTTCGGCGAATTAAAAAAAGGTTAAAAAGCAAATTGCATATTAATTGACCATTTTCAAGCCTGTCAATGTTGAAAAGGAATTTTAGGGAAATCTTTGCTTTTTCTTTTTTTCTGTGGACCCTTGTCGTGGTATTTCTAGTTTTTATTAAACGAAGTAAAAAGGGCGTTAAAGTGTGGAAATAAAAGCTATTTATAACGGTGCATTTGGGAAATACTCGTAATTTATTATATCATACTTTTTTGTATATTAAGAGTGACAGGACGAGCAGGGCATGATCCTGATGGTATGCAGCATCCCTGCTCATACCAGCAGAATGACATGAAGAGTCCTCCAAATCATTACCTAGCACTGCGCTGCGCTCGTCGCGCAGATATATAAATAAGATGATGCTATGTTATTTAAAATTTACAGAATATTTGCACATTACTGCTTGGCGGTAGAATTAACCGGAAAAGGTGTGACACTTTCGCAGGTGGACTCTACAAAGAGTCTTATCACTACAAAACGCGCCAAAAATGCATGTCCATGCTTCGATGTATAAACCAATGGATGTTGCCTGAGCACCTTGAAATTGGTAGGTAATAAACCATGTCTCTGTGTGTAGCGTAAGTGGTTTACATGCAACCAATCTACTTGATCCCGAGAATTGCTAGCGGCGAGAAATGTAGTGATTCTATTTATTTTGGTTGTTGATAACGAATAGTGATAGGTAAAAACATCCGGCGTTCACCGCTTACTGCAACCGAATATAACGGAAAGAGTGAGCTCACTCTTCTCAACGATAGCATAATTCGTGAAGTTTGGGAGGGGCACATCTAGTGGTTTATATCGATGTGTACATGTATGTATGTTTTAAATACAATTCATATAATAATTATTGATTATTTTGTTTATTTCAGTTTCGTGCAAGGTGTCATTGTATGGTCTTTTGGAAATGTGAAACGGCCCGTTTATTTTTTGACAACTGTAGGGTTCTGATAGGTGATTGTAGTGGTAGGACTCTTGGCAGAGTCCGCCTGGGGAAGTAATGTGCAAACATTACTGTGTTCCGGTTTGAAGGGCAATGTTTCCAGAGAAATTACAGGGCTTAGAGATATACGATCTTAGATCTCTGGGTGACGAGCGCAGTGCAGTGCTAGGTAATGATTTGGACTCTTCATATTCTAATAGCTTGCCGCGTACTAGCGTGTCACTTTGCTGATATGGGTTATGGGCAGGCATGTTGCTTACCATCAGGCACATGACCTGCTCGTCTGGGCACTCTATACTTTAAAGAAACCTTAAACACATTTTCATAAAATAATAAATTAAAAGATTTCCAACGAGCAGAAAAGAATACAGGTGTACATAAATGTTTTTTTTTTTTATAATATTAAGTGACGGAGCGTGTAAACATTCACCGTAGGTACTCGTAGTCGTACCTACTCTATTTTCTAAAAACTACGTGAGTCAACTGACGTTCTGTTCAAGTTCAGGGTCATCATGTACGTTGCATTATTATAACGAAGATGACACGAGTCTTTTCTTATATAGCCCACTATATGTTCCCACAGCTGAGACTTGAAACCTTCTTTAACAAGCAAATATTTTTTTCATCCCACCAGCTCGGAAAGAGTACTTTTGCTCCTCGATATCAGGGCGCAAAAGTCGTTTTTACCCTCTAGAGGTTAAAGTAAATTTGAATTTAGAACATCGTGTGTACTGAGGTTTTGAATTCAAAACATAATTCAACCTATTTATTTCTACCTCCTTGGTGCCGAATGCATCATTTTTTTTTAAATATGTTAAAAACTCAGACTCAGAACCTCGCGAAAACATTTAAAAAATTGCATTTAGTCATTTCCTCGCTGAGGTGGAATGAAAAGTTACGTGTTGCACTAGAGTGCAAAGATTTTTCACCTTGTGCTCTTTTGATTCCCTTGGTACGCTTAGGATTCTAGTTTTGAATCACTCGCTGCGCTCGTGATTCAATTTTAGAATCCTTCGCTTGCTCGGTCATCAAAATTGAGCACGCGGTTAAAAATCAACTTTGCACTCTTGTATAACAAATAACTATTTTTAATGTAGGGTGACTGGATGGAGAATGTAAATGTTTTACAATGTTATTACGACGCTTCGTGTTTACCTAACAAGGAACTAAACCACTCTCAACTATAAAAATAAATATTGGTCGGCATTTCACACACAACATTATCTGACCGCAAACTAGGCAAAACTTATACTATGGAAGCAAGATAGCTGATATAAATAATGTAATTGTTAATACATACTTATTATACATAACACATGTTCCAATAGCTGCGTGTCACTGTGCTGTTATGTGGCAGGCATGTTGCTTGCCATCAGGTTCGTCTTGCAGGCAGTTTTGTTTGTCTCGACACTTTTTATTTAAAAAATAAACACACACAACCACACACAGTACAAATATCTGTATTCATTACACAACTATTTGCAGTGAGTGGGAATCGAACCCATGACCTTCGGCTTCGCAGGCGGACTTACTACCTACTAAGCTACGAGGCCAGTCAAGAAGGCGCCAAGATTGCATCCATCGTGACATACCCTCCGGCAGCCTCGTCCGTTCCACAGCCTAGTTCTCATTACGAATGTGGAGACAAACCTCTTCATTCTTACTATGTACTAACAAAATTAACTTTAACAGTAAGTACTTTATTTATATTAACAGTTAAGTCCAATTTTTTATCATTTAGATTTTGCAGCATAGTCAGTTTCCAGCGAGCCCTAATTAATTTATTACTGAAGAGTATGGATTACAAATTAAGGATTAAACTGATTACAATAATTTGATAATCAATTAATTAGTTAGATGTTACATTACAGTTAATTAAAATATCAGTATAAATCACACCCAGAATAGAATCTAAATAAATTCATTACTACACAAGACAACTGTACATATTACGTAATGTTAAGTTGTGTTGTACCTATTGTGTTATAATATCTTTAGTTATAATAAAATTTACGAGCGTATCTGGCTGTTTACTTCCAAGAACATCTACATTCCACTGGTAGCGATTAATGACATCATCACAAACAAAATTAAAACAGCTGACGACAAAACAAAGCCGATGACCGAAAAAAAATCTATTATACTCGCTCCTTTACCCGCGCGCCGTGGACGACGGGACAATGGCGGCCTGAGGGCCTCCGTGCTTTGGCGTTGCATATTGACAGAAAAGTTTGAGTGAAAGTAAATGTTTTGCATTATCTTTTACTAGCCGCCTCGTCCCGGCTTTATATGGGATTTTTATGTTTTTTTTTTGTCAATTAAATGTCAGGTCCTTTTCTTTTGTTACAACTTACGTTTATGCATTCGAAAATAATAGAAAAAGCCTGAAAAATTTTTGACCCCGAACTACTTTTGAAGCGCACAGGGGATCGATGGGGACTTTTAAGTTTTAATACCTTATTTGTAATGGTGAACTCAAGGTCCCCGCCAAAATTTGGTTCGATGAGTTTTTATTATTATTTCAAAAGTTTAAATTCATCGGAGTAATATAGAGTGATGAGACGAACAAGACACGCGCCTGATGGTAAGTAACACGCCTGTACTCATGATGCACACGTAGCTAGTTATACTTGAAGAGTCTGAATCGTAACACCACACTGCACTGCGCTCGTCACCCAGAGATATAAGATACCTGTTATTTTTCTGGAAACATTACCTACTAAACCAAAACACTGTAATATTAATGCTTTACTACATGGCGCGGCGGTAAAATAGTTTACAAAGGTGTGGGATTTTTTATATTAGATATTTTGAAACTTTTTAAAACTACCATACTACATTTAAGATCGAAAGATAGCAAATACTTTATTGAGACACTAATAGAAATATTACGGTAAAAATGTATGTACTTACAATTGCCACAAACGACGGTCTTATTACTGAGAGCAAACGCTTCCAGCCAATCAGCACAAAAATCACTTACGTATAATCTATAAGTTTAGGCGGGGATCGTGTCATTTTTAATAGTAGTTATATATAAATACACTATTATGATATTTAATCCGGGTTTTCAGCTAATGTAACACAACACTAGCGTAAAAGATACATCTAAGCTGTGGAATATTTTGCCTGAGTGGGAATTCATTGATGAATATAATCGAGGGGGGTGACTAGGGCCCTACGGCAGCCGCCTTTCTACCGCCTAACTAAATAAGCTATGGTTTAGCTATTGCGGTCTCTATCATCTCAAGCGAAAAGAAAAGAGATAGCAATATTGTTCAGTAAAGCTGTTCAGTAAAGCCAGGTCGATACCTACTTGAATTCCCCGAGCATGTACCGCCGGCAACCTAAGCCGAGGTCGTGCCGTCTGTGGCGCCCTTGCGCTAGTCCGTACGAGGTGTAGTACCTACTAGTGGATATTTCACACACAACACTATTTTATCCCAAACTAAGCATAGCTTGTACTATGGGAGTCAAATAGCTAATGTAATACTCATATAGCTGTATGTAACATACTTATCATACAAAAAAACTTAGAAACACCGACACAGAACACATATTTGTATTTATCCCACAACTATTCGCACTGGGTGGGAATAAATCAACGAAACGCGGCTTTGCAGTTAAGGAGTATATAGTTCGGTAAGCAGTAGAGGTCATTATGTGGGCGACTGCTTTTGATCCTTTAAAAAATTGGTTGCCATTGAGACTGCCGAACGAAAGGAAACCTTATAACTTAGATTTTTTTGTATTAAATAGCACTGCCGTAGCAAAATACGACCGGTATAGCACGAATGTTAGAGGCGCGAACTTAGAAGAGTTTTTTGGTAGTGGTAGGCCTCTTTTGGGTGCGTGGCTTGGCTCCACGTGGTGCACCCTGGGCATCACACAACAACTTGCCTCGGTGGCATCTTGTTGTCTGCCGGCGCTGAGAATTTCTACACGCGCTTTTTGCCCCCACGAGCAGTGTGTGTAGAGGTTGGGGAAGGGGACTGTAAGACTTGGGAAAGTTACTCGGCTGATATATCCTAGAAAAAAATCCTAATCTTTTGTAAAACAATGCATTTTTCCTCTTGAGGGTCCTCCTGGTACAGAGTGCTCGGTGGAAGGACAAGGGCTGCGATGTGGCCATAGAAATGCGGCTTTCCCTAGCTGCGGTGGTGAGGGCGGACCTCTCGCTGCCGACCATTTTCGCCGTAAGAGGTGAGATGAAAGTCTTTCGACCATGAGAGGTCGTGTGAGTTAAAGGAGCGAGAGTTGGAAACTTCTCGCTCCTTAATTGTGGCGGAAGCGGACACGGGGACGGCCCTAGAGAGTCACCACTCTGGGCTCGCACCCCGTCTCCACAGGAAGGCCTGGGGCCAGGGCGTTGGATGTTTCAACAGCAGCAACAACAGCGTTCTGAGCTGCTCCGACGCTACGCCACCGTTTCCCGACATTAACATGTCAGTGACCTGAATCCATATCATTTCCCCCTAACAAAAACAATGCCAAACGCGGCTAAAGTTTTTGAAGTTTTCAACTCAAAGATTAGTGATTACATACCCTTCTATTAAACAATGCATTTTTACAATCGGTCCTGTAGTTCTCAAGTCTATTCATTACAAACAAAAGCACAATATTGTTTTGTTTATTTTATTACTACAGAAGTAGTGTAATATTTTCGCTACTCGGTTTCTTTATTCGTTCCTGGCAACATTTTATTGCCGCCATATTTGTCTGACGGAAGCTTGTGAGGTACTTTCGTTTTCTAAACGCTTCCTTTTATGGTTTACCTTTTGTGAATTTGGGTAAAAAGTAAAAGTAAAAAAAAAGTTTCGAAATTCTTTAGCAAACTTTTGTTTGTTTTATGGCCTTTAGAATGGGGCTACTTTATTTTGTGCTGTCTCGCTATTTGTGCCGCGTTGACTGAGTGTGAGTATGGGTGTATATTGTTTTATAGTATAGCGTGACGACAAGCAGGACATGTGACTGATGGTAAGCAACATGCCTGCCAGATAACAGCCCAGTGACACGCTGCGTGTCACTGGGCTGTTGCTGTCAAATATTGAAACATGAAGATTCCAAATCATTACCTAACACTGCACTGCACTCGTCACCCAGACATATGAGATGTTTTATCTCTAAGCCTAGTAATTTCACTGGAAACATTAACTTTCCAAGCAGAACACAGTAACGTTTGCATATTACTGATTTTCAGTAGAATAACTGGCAAAGGCGGACTCTGTCATGAGTCCTACCACTACTGATTTGTGTACCTATCTAATTTTGTCATTATTAAATCTACACTACTTTTGTAATGATAATATTTACGTTTATTAGACCAACCCTATTTATTATCTTATTATAATTGTCAATGTTTGGATATTTGGATGGTTGTTGCTCAATAATGTGGTAAAGTCCCAACGGATCAAGCTGAAATGGAACAGCTAAATAGGCGTGACGACAGGTCCTGATTATATTAAATTATCTGATTTACATAATGACAGTATTTAAATAGAATAAAATTTGTACAAATTTTAATTTTGATACTTTTTAGTTTAACTTATTTTATGATCATTCAAAGCTGGATGGGCAAGTCCATTTTAAAATTACGAAATTATTAGAAAATGTATTTACCATTAGATAAACCATTACATTTCAAGTTACTTTCGTTATGAAACCAGTTTCCTAAACCCAATATTTAATATAGCTACCATACAAACTTTACGCGCGACGCATAGAAAATACGACAGTGCTGACGTCACGCTGCTGTAGTAGATTTGTATGAAGCTTTTTTGGTAGAGTTCAAAAATGTAATTTCAAAATCGTGATATCACGGGAAGTTTTTAAGACAACAAAGTAATTTTTTCACCTATGTTTCAGTTATTAAGTAGCCTTTTGATGGCATATTAAATCAAAATGAGTCGTCATGCCTATTACAGTTTGGAAGAACACAGACCACTTTTATCCCGAAAAAATTAAAGGAACGTCGCCTGTAAAACCGCAGGCGCAGCTAGTCTTCAATAAGCCTGTTAATTAATGATGTCACTATTGTCACATCAGAAGAAATTGAACAGGAAGTTTCAGATGTTTTTGCAATATGAAATATCCCAATACGTTGTAGGTACGTACATCAAATGGCGTTAATGCGCAGACGCTGTGTCATGGAATGTGATAAACATAATTACGTTCTTAATTTAGATATTGTTCTGGTTTTACCATCGATGGGGTTTACCTGTTCTAGAAAATAAATTACCGTTTAAATTCAGGGCGGCGCTTATCGATGTAGACCGGGGATTTGGACTGTTTTACCAAACTTCTGATAAGCTGGCTTGTTAAGTAACTACAAGAACAAAATTAAAAATTTTTATTAACCCCCGACTACCTCGGATCTCGCATCATCTGTATAACGTTCTACTAGTCAAGCCCTTTCATTTGATACCCATATTAAGGAAGTTGTGAAAAAAGAAATGTATTTCGCCATTTTGTGGTAGCGGCCATCTTGGATTTAAATTTGTCATAGTGCAAAGTGCTCTACTAGTCAAGCCCTTTCATTTGATACCCATATTGAGGTAGTAGTGAAAAAAATACTACAATTCGGCATTTTGTGGTGGCCATCTTGGATTTGAAATTTGTTATAATGTATAGTGTTCTACTAGTCAAGCCCTTTTATTTGATACCCATATTGAGGTAGGTTGTGAAGAAATATTTAGTCCGCTATTTTGTGGAGGCGGCCATTTTGAATCGATATTAACCAAACATAGCTAAGAACATCCGCACGGATATTAACCTTCAAATAAAAAAACCGCATCGAAATCGGCCCATCCGTTTGACCTCTACGGTGCCACAGACAGACACACACACAGACAGACAGACAGACAGACAGACAGACAGACAGACAGACAGACAGATAGACAGACAGACAGACAGACAGACAGACAGATAGACAGACAGACATCGACGTCAAACTTATAACACCCCTTTTTTTGGTCGGGGGGTTAAAAAGAGATCGCTTAAAATAGTGTAACTCAAAATGTCATCATAGTAAGCCCATCCTGGTCCACTGCTTAACGTAGGACCTCTCGGCATCACGGCAATACGGCACCCACCCCGGTTTTTTTTAAAATAAAGAGTGATGAGTCGATCAGGACATGTGCCTGATGGTAAGCAACATGCCTGCCACAAGACAGCACAGTGACACGCAGCTATTAGAACATGAAGAGTCCAAATCATTACCTAGCACTGCACTGCGCTCGTCACTCAGAGATCTAAGATGTGTTATATCTCTAAGCCCTGTAATTTCTCTGGAGTCATTGCCCTTCAAACCGGAACACTGTAATGTTTGCGCATTACTGCTTGGCGGTGGAATAACTAGCAAAGGTTATGATTCCCGGTTTTATGCTTGCAACCACCTCTAGCTGCTTTTCGTAAATCGGCACTCTATCTAAGCTCAAGGTGGCCTACACTACGTTTACCGATTCGCGATCTCCACTCCTGAACCCGTCGATCTCTACGGCTATCGGTTCTGAGACATGTTTGGCCACCCACTACCACTCACTACCTCGGCCTGTTAAAATACTAAGAATCGTGTCGATGATCCTTTTACCCTGACGGATTCCCCCAATACGAAAGCAATCCTTAAAAAAATCCCAGACACAGCTCTTTCTATAGCATAGCTGTTTTTAAAGTATAGATGTTTCTAAAGTATATCTCTTTCCACAGCGTAACTATTTCTAAAGTAGCTCTTTCTAAACTATAGTTCTTTCTAGATAATAGCTCTTTCTAGATAATATATATTTTTAGATAATAGTTCTTTCTAGAAAATAGCTCTTTCTAGATAATAGCTCTTTCTAGATAATATATCTTTTTAGATAATAGCTCTTTCTAGATAATAGCTCTTTCTAGATAATATATCTTCTTAGATAATAGCTCTTTCTAGATAATCGCTCTTTCTAGATAATAGCTCTTTCTAGATAATAGCTCTTTCTAGATAATAGCTCTTTATAGATAATTGCTCTTTCTAGATAATAGATCTTTCTAAATAATAGATCTTTCTAGATAATAGCTCTTTCTAGATAATAGCTCTTTCTAAATAATAGATCTTTCTAGATAATAGCTCTTTCTAGATAATAGCTCTTTCTAGATAATAGCTCTTTTTAGATAATAGCTCTTTCTAGATAATAGCGCTTTCAAGACAATATCTCTTTCTAGATAATAGTTCTTTATAAATTATATTCTTTCTATAGCATACATCTTTCTAAAGTATAGGTTCTATTAAAGCATAGCTCTTTCTGGAGGATAGTTCTTTCAATAGCATAGTCTCTTTCAATAGAATAACTTGTTCTAGGGAAAAGCTCGTTCAATAGCAGAACTCTTTCAAGAGCATAGGTTTTTTAGGTCACTTCCCATAGCATGATATTTTATAGCCTAGTTATTTTACAGCATAGCGATTTTATAGCATAACTCTTCATATGTATATCATTATTACATCAATAACCATTATTTACCGGGTAAACTAGCTGGAAACGTTGCCCTTTAACCTAGAATACAGTAATTCATACATCATTTCCTTGCGGTGGTTTTACCAATGACCTCAGTTAGACTCAACAGGAGAATCATCCGTCATTTGCGTTCAAATGAACTACGGAAATCCGTAGAATATTGAAGTACTCAATAATGTTAGAAAATCAATTCAGTGCAATGCTTTTTTTCATAAAAGTAGGCTTTAGGTTATTGAAGACAGTAACAATGTAACATACTCGTAAAAGTCAATCCTATCCGTTCATTCAGCTGTTCCGATGTGATTGAGCAAGAAACATCCAAACATTCGTATCATAAAGAAGGATAGCATAATCCACTGTCCATTGTCGTCTTACTTTGTAATTTTATTATTATCTTGGGATTAAAATATATTTAGTATCACTACCTCTTATTGTATCATGTCACTGGTTATGTTTCATACCTAATTCGTTTTTGGAATTGTTTAAGTTAAGCAGATGTCGTAACCAAACCGAGGCCGCTATGTCGCGGTCACGTGACCGAGTGACGCCATTTTTAATTACATCTAGATAGAAAAAAAAGAGATAGATAAGCGCGGGAACAGGTATTATTTGAAATTAACGCTAACTTTAATTCCCGTAGAGCTGATTGATCCCCATAAATAATAGTAATAGTTAGGTGAGTATCTCTAATTATTATTATTACCCTAAGTTACGTTTTAATTCTTAACCTAAGTATGGCTAAGTACAATTTTAGTAGAATAGAATATGGAAGATTATAAACCTAATAATACTGTTATGTTTAGTATAAATATCATAATACTGTTATGTTTAGTATAAATAAAATAATGCTGAAATGTTTAGTATAGATATAATAATACTGTTATGTTTAGTATAAATATAATAATGCTGTTATGTTTAGTATAGATATAATAATACTGTTATGTTTAGTATAAATATAATAATGCTGTTATGTTTAGTATAGATATCATAATACTGATATGTTTAGTATAAATATAATAATGCTGTTATGTTTAGTATAAATATAATAATGCTGTTATGTTTAGTATAGATATCATAATACTGTTATGTTTAGTATAAATATAATAATGTTGTTATGTTTAGTATAGATATCATAATACTGTTATGTTTAGTATAGATATCATAATACTGTTATGTTTAGTATGAATATAATAATGCTGTTATGTTTAGTATAGATATCATAATACTGTTATGTTTAGTATAGATATCATAATACTGTTATGTTTAGTATAAATATAATAATGCTGTTATGTTTAGTATAGATATCATAATACTGTTATGTTTAGTATAAATATAATAATGCTGTTATGTTTAGTATAGATATAATAATACTGTTATGTTTAGTATAAATATAATAATGCTGTTATGTTTAGTATAGATATCATAATACTGTTATGTTTAGTATAAATATAATAATGCTGTTATGTTTAGTATAGATATCATAATACTGTTATGTTTAGTATAAATATAATAATGCTGTTATGTTTAGTATAAATATAATAATGCTGTTATGTTTAGTATAGATATCATAATACTGTTATGTTTAGTATAGATATCATAATACTGTTATGTTTAGTATGAATATAATAATGCTGTTATGTTTAGTATAGATATCATAATACTGTTATGTTTAGTATAGATATCATAATACTGTTATGTTTAGTATAAATATAATAATGCTGTTATGTTTAGTATAGATATCATAATACTGTTATGTTTAGTATAAATATAATAATGCTGTTATGTTTAGTATAGATATCATAATATTGTTATGTTTAGTATAAATATAATAATGCTGTTATGTTTAGTATAGATATCATAATACTGTTATGTTTAGTATAAATATAATAATGCTGTTATGTTTAGTATAAATATAATAATGCTGTTATGTTTAGTATAGATATCATAATACTGTTATGTTTAGTATAGATATCATAATACTGTTATGTTTAGTATAAATATAATAATGCTGTTATGTTTAGTATAGATATCATAATACTGTTATGTTTAGTATAGATATCATAATACTGTTATGTTTAGTATAAATATAATAATGCTGTTATGTTTAGTATAGATATCATAATACTGTTATGTTTAGTATAGATATCATAATACTGTTATGTTTAGTATAAATATAATAATGCTGTTATGTTTAGTATAGATATCATAATACTGTTATGTTTAGTATAGATATCATAATACTGTTATGTTTAGTATAAATATCATAATACTGTTATGTTTAGTATAAATATAATAATGCTGTTATGTTTAGTATAGATATCATAATACTGTTATGTTTAGTATAAATATAATAATGCTGTTATGTTTAGTATAGATATCATAATACTGTTATGTTTAGTATAAATATAATAATGCTGTTATGTTTAGTATAGACTGATATCATAATACTGTTATGTTTAGTATAAATATAATAATGCTGTTATGTTTAGTATAGATATCATAATACTGTTATGTTTAGTATAGATATCATAATACTGTTATGTTTAGTATAAATATAATAATGCTGTTATGTTTAGTATAGATACCATAATACTGTTATGTTTAGTATAGATATCATAATACTGTTATGTTTAGCCTTGATTATAAATTATTGCCTTAATTTACTCGAGTGAAACTATCCATGTCACTTCACGTTACTTTATACTATTCACGTCACTTTATATTATTATTTTACGAACGAAGAGATTTGACTCTACTTCATTTAACGTCTAGGCCGTGGAATACGTTGCCTGAGTGAGTTTTCCCCGATGGTTACAATCTTTGTGTCTTCAAATCGAGAGTGAATCGGATTTCTCTGTAAACACGCTCCGTCGTAGACCGCATCGTCGCTTAACATCAGGCGAGATGGCGGTCAAGTGTAAACTTATAAAAGTAAAAAAAAAAACTACTCTCATTATTTTCTCCCCATTATAATTTAAACAATAAGCATAAGACCTTGACTAAACATTGTTAAATACTTGCAATAGGAATTAATCAGCGTGTAAATGAGTCCTATCTATTGAGACAACAAAGTCAAAGTCAAGCGCATAAGTTATCCAATTAAAGAACAGAGAGCTTTAGATAACAATGGCGGCTGTAATCCGATCAGCGCTGGGGTACGCAGGTCAGGCATCCGGCATATTCAGCCGAAAGGAGCGGGCTCAGATGAGCAACTTTTTAATAGTATAGACTATAGACTATAGAGTAACGAGCAAGACATGTGCCTGATTACAAGCAACTCACATGCCCATTGTACTTTTTGAGTCCTTCTTTAACTGATAAAGTTTGCCTGGGTAGTTAACAAATAGTCTATGTTCTGGTCAGTGTTTCCGAATTTCAGGCCCCAAAGATCATTCGTCTTATATCTCTGGGTGACGAACACAATAATTTCACATAGTGGTAATTACTAGGTAATGATTTGGACTATTCATGTTTCAATAGCTTGACACTGTGCCGTTATAGGCACCTATGTGTTTTGTTTACTATAAGGCACAACTCTTGTTCATTCCGTCACTCTGTAATATAAAAAACTTGATCCACTATATACTTACAGTAAATAATCCCCATAATCGATATTGGTGGCCCAATAATCGACTATTTTTTTTTAGTTTCTATTGAAAATGTCTTAGTGATTGATGTATTTAAGAAGTCATTGTCTAAACATACAAATATCCAAAAACATGGTTTTTGGATATTTTAGAGTGATTGAATTTCCAATCTGATTCTAATGCACTTTAGACTTAGAAAAGTCGACTTCTCTCGCTTCACAGCCTCCTCTACGACCGCAGTGTAGTCCCTGATCTATACCTATAGATTTCTCTGGTCTCTGGTCGGCGATGCAGCGCTCGCCGTAGGAACTGACCAATGGGATCGTCGGTGTTGTCAGCGTATGTGAAGTTTCCTGCGTACCGTGAGATTGCTATGGCCGGTTGAGGCACGGTCTCGTGCAGATTCATGTTTGCCTTAATAATGATGAGTATTTGGTATCCTTTCGGAACAGCACCCCGTCCTGCGCAGCCCCGCGCTGACCGCTGATCACGGCTGATCATGCTCAGCGATCACTCCCACGCTCGTGACGCTAAACACAAGTTAATGATCTGTTTTGAAAGTTATTTGCTAGGCGATTTGGGCCAAGGTACAGGAGGCAGCGGAAACTCGAGGTTGTATTCGCACACTCGCGGGTACCTACTAAGTATTCTACTAATATAAAAAAATGATAATGTTTGGATGTTTGTTCAATAACGTCAAAACTATTTACCTTATCTGTTCAGCCGAACAGATAATATTTGGAACATAGTTAAATTATAATCTAGAATAATAGCACAGGATACTTTGAAACGAGAACTGCGCGGGTAAACCGCGAAGCGGTGCTTTTTTTTTATAAAATTTTAAAATACACTCTACTGGAAAGGTAGAGTTTCGCGCCTCGACCGCGACACGACACCGAGACCGGAGACTGCGACTGGAGACCGCTACAGGTACTTGACATTAAGATTTGTATGGTCGCCAGTTCGCGCCCGCGCTGTGACCGCGACAGGACACCGAGACACGTGTAACAGTCGCGGCGCGAACTGACTCCCATACAAAGCTATCAAGTGGCTGTCGCAGTCTCCGGTCGCGGTCTCAGCGCGAACCTGCACCTTTATCGCTCGCGCCTGTGCCCCGCACCACGCCGCGCCAGTTCTCACGCGCCTGCGCATATGACGCGATCTCAGCCAGGAAGATAGCCTTTAGATATCCTTACGTCAAAACTGAGCTTAGTGTTAAGCTTCAATTATAAATCATAATCACCTGCTATCATATTTCGACAGGCAGGATAAGCAGCCCACTAAATGTTGCCCCTGCTCAGACTCGGGACCTTTTCTCGCAAAGAGAGAGTCTAGGCTATGATCCACCACGCTAGGCCAGTGCGTATTAGTGGATCACATATAACCTCGAAAGAATTTAAGTACATGGTTTCCTTACGATGTTTTCCTTAACCATTTTTAAATTTACAGCATTACACCGGTGACTTCAAAAAGACAGTTGAAAGCGTGGGATTTTGAACTCGGCTCCAGATCGGCAGTTTACGTTCTCCCGGCTAGATCAGACGTAACTATTAGAATAGAACTCATCTGTCAAACATAATTCGCAATTTCGCTAAATGTGGCGCCAATGTTTCGTTTTGAAAAATGTATGTAATAAAATGAAAGATTCGGCGATGATTTGATATCTACACTCAACTTTGGTTCTTTCATCGAGTCCAAAGCTAAATTATTTGCCAAAAAACAAAACTGGGTGTCCTCTCTAAGGTATGAAGGTACATCAGCAGCTGCTGAAACTTAGCTGGCCCAACCCAAATGCGAACAGTACTCCTTACAAGAGCGAATCTGTGCTTGAAGTACGAGCAGCTCTTCAGACTCGAAGCTGTAGACTTTGGAAACGATCGAGAGACGTACCAAAAGGCTCATAAGCAACAAACCCTTGTTCGAAAAATACTTTAATCATTAACAATGCCGCAAAACTACTAGCTTATCGAGTTTATTATCGGATTCATTTCGAAAAGTGTCCAACTTATCAACATGATCTAATTTCTAATACCACCTTGCCTTTTTTATCGCACTGCGCGAAGCTCTAAAAAGTGACATCGTTTCATAACGTGCCAAAGACTCGACAGAAAAGGTTTTACTCTACTTCTGTGACAAAAACTCTCTGAGATGAGTTGCTGAAATTCTGATCATACTAAACTATGGCGGAAGCTAAACACTTTCTAGTCTCTGGCACAACAACACACTTTTGTGATTACCTTGTTTCACAGATGAATAAAAGTATAATTGAAGTATCTGAGCTCTAGGTTCTGGAACGTTCTAGCCGCTAGCCACAACAGTTTACGCACGATGGCCCAATTTTGAGGTCAAGTGCGGAAAAAGGTTAAACAAACTAACTAGCCACAGCAGCTTACTATCTAAGCATTAGTTTTCCAGCGCAGCTCTGTGTCTGGCGTACATAGTCACGTACCGTGCAGCGGTTATCTCAGGAAGGAAGTTGCAATCCCGCTGAATTAGGTTATCAGCCCGAGTAGGATCCCGGCTCTACTGCTATCTCCCTCGTGGCGTAACTCCGGAATATCGCACAGTACACGTGCCTAACACATGTGTTATTTATTATATTGCAATTCTATTGCAATGGTGATAATGTTATGAGGAATTGCTGTTCCCAGAATGCAACAAAACTTATGTTCAAACTAAAATGAGTAGTTACCTGCGCTACAGGCGTCACTGTACACTAAGCAACCGAAATTACACATCGATGTGTCAAACCATAACATCATAATAAGCCTACTAATGTTGTATATATGAAGGTTAGATGCTTGGTTATTTGTTACTCGATTTTGTTGATGACATTGTTTTTAAACTGTCGATTTGAACACATAATGTTTATAGTACGGGGCTTAGTCATCAGTCTTCTCTTGACCACGGCCCACGGCGGTTGTAACGCTGCCGAAACGTCGAGGTATTTAAAAAATGAGTTATTTGTTGATGATGTACGACTGAATGGATCGGGATTAAAGTTCTGAGTCCATAGGATAATCACAGGAATGGAAACTACGTGTTTAAAATCACATGGCGTATTAAATTATGTAATTTTTTAGGTTTACCTTTGTTCTTTATGTCAATGATATATATTCATCTAAAAAGAATACAAAACAGTCACGGAAGCATCAATCCAGTTATTGAAACATCTTAATTCGATCCATGTCAATTTGTCCATATCAAGATCATATTTGATTGATTTGATATTGATATTGAGAATAGATCTTTGCCGTTCTTAGACATCAGAGTGAGTTGTTTCACTATGTGTATATCTGCGTCTAACCCACGCACACTGGCAGATATCCCTTTTGGATCGAGCGGATGGTCTCCGAACAATTGAAAGCCAAAAAGAAAAACATTGATAAAGGAGTACTCGTATCAAGTTAAAACTGTGTATACTCCCTTATCCAAGTTGACGGTATCTATGAGAGCGCGAAAAGACGCCCAGACGTCAGACTTCAATTGGTTCATCTATTCGGGAGCTACGATGCCACAAACTGACACGCACACACACACACATTATAACAACACCCCGCTGTTTTTGCGTCAGGATAAAAAATTGGACCATTCCATGTTTACATTTTTCACATCTCTCAAACAAAGAGCCTAACTCATCAAGGAAGTGGCTCGACGCGGCTGGACATTAGCCGTCCGCTCGACATGAAGGAGGGCTCACATAATCTGGTTTGTGTAGGCTCGGCTTACCGCGGCTGCCCAACGCATTAATCTGTTTGATTGTGCTAAGCCTTGATACATTGTTATGCTTTGTCATTACTCACAGTGACGTAACCTAAACCTCATACACTAATCTAATGAACTAAATCAAAAGTTGCTGATTACTTGCTTTTTTAATGGTATCTTTGTAGAATCCATCTGGGGAAGTACCACAATTTCGTCAGTTATTGCATAGTCAAGTAGTAGGTAATCTACACAGATACTGTCTTCCGGTTTAATGGCTGTGTCTCCAAAAACGTGTGGTAAGGTAGTCTAGTACATTAGGAAGAGTCCTAGCAGTGGGAACATTTAGTGGGTTGCTTATGTTTATGAAACGAGATTATCAAAAGTTGTAACAGCAAAAGCAGCTTTAATATAAAAACTGATCATTGCAGACTATCGTGCCGATCACTCAGACATTTCCGAGAGGTATATCCAAGAGAATGTATCACCCATTAACAGCGATAGCTATTAAAACTAATTCTCAACGCACGAAGAAAATTGAATTCGCTACAATTAATAGCGAGAATTGCGTCATCTCATGAAATGGCCTTCACCTTTTGGCAATTGGGGAGATGGCGACGGAACAACACACATGGCAGCTGGGAGCCGCGGCGGCTTGTTGGGAGAATGGCTGACTGCGCTAACATGAGGAAGTAGGTTTGCGCTTGCGCCTCTGAGTATTATTCAAATGAAAACTATTTAAACACTTTAAACACTTTTTTATTTGTACAAAAACAGATTACATTTAAGGATTTATACAATGGCCCCACACCAGGCTCTGGGCCCGTGTCGTGGGTACCTTTATCAGACATTTCAGAGCTCGAGTTACATTGGGGTAATCTATACAAAACAGAACAAATAGACAATAAACAATTTTCGTACAAAAAATTAAACCGACTTCAAAACCACAAATAGGCACTCAAAAGCGAAAAATAAACTAAAATCATTATTATAAGCGCTACTCACTCATCTATTTGAAGTCGGTGCCACTCAGGTCAAAAATATAGTAGATTGATGCTATGTAGGCACAGGTAAGTAGTATCTATCCTATACCTGTTAGATTTAGCTGGCACCGACTTCAAATAGATGAGTGAGTAGCGCTTATAATAATGATTTTAGTTTATTTTTCGCTTTGAGTGCCTATTTGTGGTTTTGAAGTCGGTTTAATTTTTTGTACGAAAATTGTTTATTTTACTCTTTTTAGTGTACAAGAACAAAATTAAAAATTTTGATTAAACCCCGACTACCTTGGATTTGTTATCTGTACAACATTCTACTAGTCAAGCCCTTTCATTTGATACCCATATAAAGGAGTTGTGAAAAAAAGAAATGTATTTCGGCATTTTGTGGAAGCGGCCATCTTGGATTTGAATTTTTCATAGTGAAAAGTATTCTACTAGTCAAGCTCTTTTGTTTGATACCCAAATTGAGGTAGTAATGAAAATATAATATAATTCGCCATTTTGTCGTGGTGGCCATTTTGGATTTGAAATTTGTTATAGTACATAGTACTGTACTAGTCAAGCCCTTTCATTTGATACCCAAATTGAAGTAGGTTGTGAAAATATTTTGTCCGCCATTTTGTGGAGGCGGCCATCTTGAATCGACATTAACCAGACATAGCTAAGAACATCTGCTATGGTATTAACCTTGAAATAAAAGAAACCGCATCGAAATCGGCCCATCTGTTTACTACGGTGCCACAGCAGATAGACAGACACACAGACAGACATCGACGTCACTTATAACACCCCTTTTTGGTCGGGGTTAAAACAAGTTTTTATTAAAGCATTTACACAATTTTGTATTGACAGGGTCGAGATTCATAACTTTTGTGAAATCTACAACGTCATCCAGATACGCAATTTTTCAGTTTTTGGATCATATTTCAAAAACTACTTGACAGATTTCAAAAAGATTTATATGGGACCATTCGGGAAGCATACCCATCCGAACACAAAAAGAAATTTTAAAAACGGTTCAGAGGTTCTCGAGAAATCAGGTAACATACATTAAAAAAAAAAAAAAAAAAACATAGGGGTCGAATTGATAACCTCCTCCTTTTTTTGGAAGTCGGTTAAAAACTAATAAAGACGATAATTTGGTTTGTAATGTTATATCGGGATAAAAATAAGGATATTGTTGAATTTTAAAAATTAAAAATTAGCGTAGGTATGCACTTTTGTGAGTAAAAGTGTGCGCGTGTGTGTGTTGTGTCTGTTTGTTTGGATGAGTAGAGTGAATGTGAATGTGAGTGATGTGTCTGGGAAATCTAAACGCAACCTTGAGTAGGAAGATTCATTTGGGAGTTGATAAAATTTTCGGTATTCCTGTAATCTAAAGTATGTAACCAAGTTTTTAGTTTCCTTTTCATGGTATTTAAAGTAAAAACTTCTTTTGTCGCGGCACATACAGATGTTTCGTGAGCTGTGAATTGAATTGTAGCGTCACGCTCGGAAATGATAAGAGATCTTCGTGTAAGCTTGGGGCCATGGCCATTGGCTATCTAGAAATATAGAAATGCGTCAGCATATCTAGATGGCTATGCTCAAGATCACGCCCTCCGGTTTCACTCGCGTAGATTACAAGGTAAGCTATCAAATTCTGAGTTTATCACACAGATCACTAGGTTTATAAGCTTTCACTTCTATAGGCAGTTCCTATGACTGCCAATTTTTTTCTATCTTTTTCACCACACATTTTTCGTGGGCTGCGAAAGAAGCTCTGCGAACTGAAAAAAATGATCAGGTTCGGGAAGACAGTCAATCCATCCCCAGGCCCCATTACTCAAAATTGGATGTCTAAGCAAGTTAGCGGGTAAGCATGTGTTCTTAGTACGTACTAACTCTACTCAATCGTCCACATTTCATCCATCAGAAAATACGTGACGTCTGGCGGCTCGGGGATATTGGACTATGAGTCACCAGTCCGCACCACGTCGTTGTCACATCTCCAGCTGTACTTTTCCAGCGGTTTGGATTAAAATCTTGGCTTATGAGAAAAACCCGGAAAAAGTGCAGATTGCCATATCCCGGAAAGATGTACTTTTTTAAACACGCCGGTTTCGTCACGATATTTTTCTTCACAAACTCGTACATCTGCGCTTAAAAAAATACTCAGTAATGTCGGCGGGGTTCAAATCCATGACTTCACAATTATGAAACCGGGCGCTCTATTCACTAGAAAGAACACCACGGCTTAACCTACTAAGGTTATTTACCTCCTAACCAGTAAAACTTCCAATTGCTATATTTAAATAATAAAGTACTTAGTTTAAATAGTGAAATCCCAAAATTAATAGAGATTTCCCTGTAGGTACTCTAACAGCGCCCGTGGAAAACGACCACACCTAGTGATGAACAACAGAACAATTCAAACGGACTTCCCTTGTCATACGTTATTATTTTAAAAGCAAAATACTATACCGAATGATTAAATATTATTCTTTCAGGGGAAAACCTTCGCGTAAAGTTTAGTCTGAAAGGGGGAAAATCATTCAGAATCTATCAATGTACTGGCTAATTAGAGCAATTTACGGCTATTGACCTCGAGTTTAGTCTTCAGTGACTGATTGGCAGACTTTCCACACCACAACGGACTGGTTGCAGGGTGCAGGAGACTAACTTGCGAAGCGTGTGCATGTGAGCCATTATAATTTAAATAAAAAAAAGCGACATCGTTCCATGGACTTTCCAAACGCTGATTCTACTTTTGCGATAAGAATGTCTAAGCTGCGGAATGCCATGATGCCTGAGTGGGTTTTTCCTAATTAATCTTAGTGTCTTCAACTAAGTTCCATCGTAGACCGCATCGTCACTTCACATCAAGCACGATGGCGGTCAAGTGTAAACCTATGTAATTAGCAAAAAGAGCGATATTTTTTCGATATTTTCGCGAAATCACGTGTGTTTTTCTATTTCATCATAATAATGCAATGTACGTGATGACCCTGAACTTGAACAGACCATCAGTTGACTCACATTGTTGTTAGAATAAAGTACCTACGGTGACAGCGAGTGGTCGTGGAATCGCTTCCTCGTCAGAGGTTACTGCGGCTGCCAATACAAACATACTACGTTCTTCTAGAGCTAGGTTATACAGGGTTGCCCGTATTACTTGCTTTTAGGTGAAAGGGGTACTATACATTTATTTAGGAATGACAATAAAAAAAGTTACTTACTTAACTGCATCAAATTCAGATAATTTAGAAAGAGGCTAAAAAAATTCTTTAAATTTTCGAGATAAACACAGATTGTTAATTTATGTGTTTATCTACGAGTATCTATTACAGCAGCACATCGCGATTTACCGACTTAGATCCCACTCCCGTCAATTTCCCGGGAGAAAAGTAGCCTGTATATTCTTCCAGAGTACAATCTGTGTTCCAAACATCAACCAGATCCGAGCAGGTTACGTTCGACCTGATCAGCAACAAACATACAAACATTGACATTTATAATATTAGAAGGAAATAGGATTCGAAACTACCCACAGTACATATAAGTTCTAAGTTCATCTTTCCTATCCTGCAATAAAGGACACAACGAATAAAATACTTTTAGCACTTATTCTGAAACCTAAAAAGAAAACTCTTCCACGTACTTTAATTTTACTATTTTAGTGTGACTCCTGATATTTTATTACAGTTGCATGCTTCGTGTTACGGGTAAAAAATGATGTTTCATTCAACATTCATAGACACGAACGGCGAGGTTTGCACTGCTTGACTGAGTTTTTCCTTAGTTACAAAGTGACAATCTTGGTGTCTTCAAGTAGAAAACAAATCAATTTCTTCTAGGTAAGCACGCTCCATCGTAGACCGCATCGCCGCGCCAGTCTTAATAACTTAACATCAGGCGAGATGGCAGTCAAGTGGAAATCTATAATTGTTAAACAAAAACTATCAATACTTAAAATAAATTACATTTATTCGCGCAAACCACAAGATTCCTGTATCCTGTGTAAGTGTGTAATCATTGTGGAATTTATGGGAAAATAAAAATACAAAAGGGTTTTCCAAGGAAATGTATAAATATTGCAAATTAATAACATATACAGTAGCTGAATAGAAACACGTCATTTCACCGAGGTTTTACGTGGAATCAGTATAACTACGTCACTACTCTGTGTCGAACCGTATTTGGTGATCCTCAATGTCAATGTAACGAATTATAAATCATTTGTTTATATAGGTATTTGTATACATGACCTGGAAATGAAAACAATGGACTGATGTGAATGGAAGTGAGATGCTCTAAAGTTTTACGATTTTTTAAATTGATTGAGCAAAGCGTTCGCCTGATAGTAAGCAACACGCTTAAGCATACACAGTGCCCTGTAGCTATTAGAATAAGATGAGTTCAAATCCCTACCTAGCATAGTGATGCTTGTCACCCGGAGATTTAACATGATTTATGTATTTTCCTATATTTTTTTTGGGAAATTCTTGCCCTAAAAATCGGAACAGTGTAATGTTAGTGTATTATTGGCGATAGGATACCTACCACTATAAATTAATTGACAGGTTACCCATGTGGAAAAACCGCGTTGGTTTTCAGGATAAAGTGGCAACTATACTTGTTATTGTTGTATATATAATTTGTTTCTGTCAATAATTCATCGCTCAGGGCTGACAACACCTACGTGCAAAAACTCGGACGAAGAGGTTTGACTCTAACTTTGTGATAAGAACGTCTAGGCTGTGGAGTGCGTTGCCGGAGTGGAGTTTTCTCGATGGTTACAATCTTGGTGTCTTCAAATCGAGAGTGAATTGATTTCTTCTAGGTAAACAGGCTCCATCGTAGACCGCATCGTTGCTTAACATCAAGCGAGATGGCGAAAAAGTGTTAACATATTAAAGAAGAAACCTAGAAAGGTTCAAACGGCGAGTGAAGCGTTCACGCGTGTTGCATCCTAGACTTTGTCTGTACTCTATATTACTTGATAAGGTAAGGTCAATAGTAAGCTCAGAATTTATCGCGTTTTTTTATACCTCTAGTATAGAATATAAAGCACGAAACACAACACTAATTCTGTCAATAATTATATTGTTTATTCATAGAAATGTATATTTACTTATCACTTCCATATAATTAATAACTAACTAACCAGAACTGTCAATGAAAATTCCAGTAACCGTGGTTTGTGACGCGCCCGCCCACCGCCGGCGACCGCCAGATACATCACGCGAACCACTGACGTATTTCCACAGCTATTTCACAACAACGCCGGTATCCAATAACCAATCGACCGTATCAAATTGTAAAATACCATTATGGCATTTAAATCTATCACTTAGTTTAAATAATGGCCATTTTTCAAGTACAGATTATGACTAAGTACGATACGTATTTTAAATGATAACGTACAAAACATTTTTACTTTTTATTAGTAAAACTAAAACAGAATGAGATCTACACTATGCTACATACTTACCTATGGAGGTTTAGGAATTATCTAGAAAAGCCAGAAAAATGCTCAGCATAGACATTTTTAGAATCCTGAGCGTAGCAAGGGAATCAAAAGAGCACAAGGTGAAAAATCTTTGCACTCGAGTGCAACACGTAACTTTTTAGAATCCTGAGCGTAGCAAGGGAATCAAAAGAGCACAAGGTGAAAAATCTTTGCACTCGAGTGCAACACGTAACTTTTCATTCCACCTCAGCGAGGAAATGCAATTTTTTTAATGATTTCGCGCTAAGCAAATTAAAAAAAAGTAAGTACACCAAGGAGGTTCCGAGTCTGAGTTTTTAACATATTAAAAAAACTGTATGATGCATTCGGCACCAAGGAGGTAGAAATAAATAGGTTGAATTATGTTTTGAATTCAAAACCTCAGTACACACGATGTTCTAAATTCAAATTTACTGTAACCTCTAGAGGGTAAAAACGACTTTTGCGCCCTGATATCGAGGAGCAAAAGTACTCTTTCCGAGCTGGTGGGATGAAAAATACGATGTTCTAAATTCAAATTTACTTTAACCTTTAAGCACGCTCCATCGTAGTCCATTTCATTGCTTAACAACAGGCGAGATAGCGGTCAAGTGTAAATCTATAATAGGTAAAAAAAAAGAAATCGAAACTTTGTAAGAGAAACCCTCGAGCAATACGAGGGTCAAACTGAAAGTTCTTAGAACTGGCCTGGAATAAACAATATAATAAAAAAATAATTCTATAATTTGAAAATAGAACTCTTTGCCAATATTACTGAGTATATACTTCATTCATTTGTCATTTGTTTTACGATTTGGTGGCAAATTGAAAATTGTCTGTGTCACGTCAACATGAATTTAACACGAGAAAATTTACGTGCAATGATTTTTTATGACTTTCGATGTCATTTAAGTCAACAAGAAAGTTATGATAGACTACGATTGGCCTTTCACGATGAAGCCCCATCTCGTGCGACTGTTTACAACTGGTTTAATGAGTTTAAACGTGGTCGCACTAATCTCACTGATGATTTACGTGAGGGACGGCCTTCTACGGCGACGACTGAAGATAACATCTGTGTTGTGCGGCGTATGATAGAGACTGACAAAAGAGTGACCTATCAGCAGATTCGGACAAGCTTAGGCATCGGTATGAGTCAAGTGCACAAAATCCTGCACGAACATTTAGCGGTCAGGAAGCTTTGCGCTCGGTGGATACCTCATAATTTGACTGAGGCTCAAAAACTCCATCGTGTGGATTGGTGCCGTAAAATGATTGAAAGATTTAACGAAGGTGACTCAAATGCTGTGTTCGACATACTAACAGGTGACGAAAGTTGGATTTACTGTTATGATCCTGAAACCAAAATACAATCTGCTCAGTGGGTGTTTCCTTTCGAGGAGTTGCCAACTAAAGTGAAGAGAGATCGAAGTGCGGGGAAAAAAATGGTGGCCTCGTTCTTTGGAAGGATAGGTCATTTCGCAACAATTGTGTTAGAGGATCAAAAACAGTTTCTGCAGAATGGTACACTACCAATTGTTTGCCACTTGTCTTGGAAAAAGTTCCAGAGAAACGACCTCGCAGTAGGATCCTCCTTCACCACGACAACGCCTCATCGCACACCGCCAAGCGAACGATCGACTATTTGGCGACATCAAACGTTGAATTACTGGGTCACCCGCCGTATAGCCCCGACCTCGCGCCTTGTGATTTTTATTTATTTTCAAAAATTAAAGAAAAACTTAAAGGAAAGCGGTTTATGAATGCTGAAGAAGCGGTGGCTGCGTATCGCGATGCCATTGAAGAGACCCCTAAGGACGAGTGGGCAAAGTGCTTTTCCCAGTGGTTCCATCGCATGCAGCGGTGTATTGACGTGAATGGACAATATTTTGAAAAGATATAATAAAACTAATAACTGGCTAATGTAATCAGTTTTTGATTTTCTAAGAACTTTCAGTTTGACCCTCGTAGGAACGGATGGGCCTTAATAGTTAAAAATATTTTATTGTATGTATAACGAATATTGGGTATCTAAGCGCTTTATCAAATTAAAGATGGTTTCATCTGATAACCTCATTTAGCAAAACTTCGCTCAGAGGAGATAGAACTTCGAGGGAGGAACTGCAGCTATAAAGCCGCCGGGTGGACCATGCAGCATCCTCAGGCTCGTCCTTACCCATGTCAGATATATACCTAACCATTCAGTTTCAAAATTTATTTTAATTTCAAAAAAGAAACCGTAGTAACGACCCAGGCGAAAGTGAACTGAAATACTGTCGACATGACGATAAAACCGTTATTACTTAGAAGAAATCAATTTGCTCTTGATTTGGGACTGATTGTAACGAATATACTGGTCTGGCGCGCCTCGCTCAGTATACAGGGACGACGCGGTCTATGATAGAGAGCCTTCCTAGATTATGTATTGGTTTGTAAGTTGTACCATAATATTAATTTAGACTGTTATTATTAGGTAAATAATATGAGGTGTATCCCTTGGTTATTAATAAATGAGTGTATAAATATATACAAAAACGATGCGTTCGCGATTTGAAGAGAACCAGATCGTGTACATGAGGAAAGACCCACACAGTATATTCCACTGTTCGGGTGCGGATCACACCTGCAACGCCCTGACACTAATCTAATCATGAACCAAATATTCGCATTTTTAATTTATTAACAGCGCTCCGCGGTTTTACCCTCGTAGTTCTCATTATTTTCTCGTAATAAAAAGTAGCCCATGTGCTATTCCAGACTATAACCTAAGTTCCAAATTTTAGCCCGATCCATTCAGACGTTCCGACACCCTTGTTCCCCGCGGCAGCACCAAGCTGCACCACTGCTAGTCGACATGATTGAGAAACCAACATCCAATTCATCCAAAACATTCGCATTTATGATATTAGTTAGATAATAAAATCACCAGCTTAAGAATAACAAAGCACCGGGGGAAGATGGAATCACGACAGAACTTCTAAAAGCGGGGGAAAACCTGGACGTCTACTCTTAGTCCAAGATCCCAGAGCCAGACGTCACGTATTTTCTGATGAACGAATTGTGGATTGAGTATATATAGAGCCTATAACATACGTGAAAATCAGATATTAAAAAATACGTAAAGTAAGTAATGTTTTTATGTACTCGTATCTTCTGGACCCCATATCTTAACCAAGTTAGCGAGTAAGCATGTGTTCTTAGTACGTACTAGCTCTACTCAATCGTCCACATTTCGTTCATCAGAAAATATGTGACGTCTGGCGGCCCTGGGATCTTACTCTATCTCTTTCTATGATAAACTTAATCTCTATATTATATAAAATTGTTATGTTGGTTTGTGTACGCTTCCAAAACTCAAAAAGTTCTGCACCGATCGAGCTGAAATTTAAAGTGATATACATATAATTGTTTTTATCTAATTTTTGCATCACAATGTGCTACAGCGAAGCGTGGCAGGGTACAGCTAGTTTCGAAATGAACTTGCGACTTTTCTACTCCGGTTCTACTTCGTTTTGTCCAATCGAAAATCGTTTAAATGTTCTAAGCCTACCCTAATTAGTAAAATAGACGAAACGACGGATCGAAGTAAGACCTGAGTAAGAAAATCGCGAGTTATTTCGAAATTATGATTTTCGTAAAGAGAGTAGACGTACTTCCATTACTTAAAGCCCTTCAGAAGTTAATCAACAAGTGAAACCGTGACATATATCTAGTTAGATAAGATGTTTGTGAATAAGGTGTAGGTATTTATAGAGTAGGTACAGGATTGATCCGTGACCAAGAGTCGATTAGCATTGAACATTTGCATATTACGATTACCGACGTACCGCCGATCATTTCCTACTCGATCTAATGATAGGACCGCCGATACATCACGCGGCTCGCTTTGCATAAACTGTCCGTACCCAAGTTACGAGCTTGACTTGACTATTTACGTCGAAGGAAAATGGACAAAGAAAAACACAAAGAATTAATTTAAACAAAGGAATGTATTTAAACCGAGGAATTAATTATAGTTTTTTTGTAACGTTTGTAGGTTGCAGGGGTTTCCAACACAATTTTGTAGAGGGCCAGGTTAGATATTTTTTTGAAGTGAACTTCTTTTGGTGCAAGACACACAGACTTTTGCAAACGCTATGCTAAAAGTATTGCTTACATACATAAAGAATCTGACTTGTTTCTCAATTTAATGTGCCTACGTATAGTAATAAATACCGCATTGTAATAAATCATAGTAGTGTTTTTTATACTGTGTTAATCCAGCATAATACAAAATTGAGATAGTGAAGTTTTAACTTCTGCCATGCTAAAAGTATTGCACAGAAAATTGCTTGTGAATGTAACGTGTTAATGTGAAAGAGAAGCAAAGATGCGAAGCAAGTGTAACTATGAAAGATGAAGCTGAATCAAATGATGTATGAAAGGAATAGGACAAGAAATAGTTAATGAAATTAAATGAAATTTATTTATTCAGTTTAAAAACATTACTTAAAACAATACTCACTCACAGGTACGCAGGTACTCACATAATATGTCCAGAAAAAGTATCTTATCATGTGTACACTGGTACCCGCACTAGGGCAACCTGTGTCGTGGGTACCAGGCATATCCACTACAGAAATACAAAATCTAATAAAACTATGAGAAATACAAATCTGACTATAGGTTTATGAAAAGAGAAAGGAGGTGTATTTAATACAAATCACACAATTAGATCTATTACTTAAAGAAACTAATTAACACTATTAATAATAACTCCAAAAAATTTAATTAAAACCTACAGTTATAGTTAACAAATTCTTAAATTGAATCGAAGTTATTTCGTAAATTTGTTTGCGTTATTTGATGTCATTGTCAGACACGTGTTTTAGCTAGTAAAACGAGTAAACATTTTATTTTGAATTTTCAAGGTTGGTGCTACGCTAATGTTTGTTAATTTTAATGAATAATTTTCTTCATCCAGTCGGTTTGTATTTGCTTCTTGCACCATCATTATCATCAGCCTATCACAGCCCACATAAGTTCACAGTTCTACCTTCCAACAATTTTTCGCTAACTACTGACTACTTTCTTTTTAACATCTTTCACTATTATAAGTCCACTTTATATTCCCACTGCTGGGACTCGGAGCCTTCTCCCACGAAGAGTGAGTCGAGGCCAATGATAAGGTCAATAATTCCGCGACTCTGCCGACAAGCCACGACTCCAGAAACCTGTGAGGGGTTTAGTCAGGCACAGACGCTGCGTGGCCCTGCGTACACCCTGACAACGCTTTCCCCATTTCTTAAGCATTTAAAAAAAAAGTATGTTCAACAACATAATTACATACAGTCGCATCTTAATGAGCTGTTAAGTATATTGTTATAACACTTTAATAAGACTATGTACCTATTTATATATAGCTAATATTCAGTATTCAGTATTCAATAATAATTGTTTTATGTGACGTTACCAAGTGATGTAATATCCTAAGGTTCGAAGTAATGAATTGAATTGAATTGAATAGTTTATATACAACAATATTTAAGGGGTACCACTCCCCGGGTGTCGATGCTAACTACCCCATCATGTCGCTTCATGGCGGACGATGCGTAAATGTCAGCACAAAAAAAAGTTGAAACAAAGAGTTTACATATAAACTATGTATAGAGTTAGAACAAACGCTTTAAAAGCACGGGTCTGATAGTTCTTGCCTTGTCGCTCTTGTGGAAGTGTCATACTTTTGTCGCGGCACATCACTGTGTCGCCATAACAACATACACCTCATCTGCTTACGATAGGTACAAAGGAACTGTGCGGAAAATCCTGATCTATAATATACTTATTCTGCCCTTATGACTGCCCTAGTGGCTTAGTTGCTAGTAGCTCTGCCTGCGAAGCCGAGGGTCGTTGGTTCGATCCCCACCCAGTGCAAATATTTGTGTGATGAATTCAAATGTTTGCACTGTGTCTGGGTGTTTCTATGTATAATAAGTATGTATTTAAAACTATATAAGTATTATATCAGCTATCTGGCTGCCATCACACAAGCTTTGCTTAGTTTGGGGTCAGATGGTGTTGTGTGTGAATTGTCCACCAATATTTATTTATGTATTCTTTCTCTAAGGGTTGAAATCTTTCCTTTTCTCTTCGAACCGTACAAAGTTTGTTAGAGACATCTTTAGTAATTTATTTGGTATTTGAATAAATACGCGTAGTTTTATGTGGTGGACTTACACAGGGACCATACACAAACGCTAGCATGTTCTCGTCCAATCAATCAGTTTCTAACCGCAGCACACCCAGGTTTCCCGCAACAACCGTCCATGTTCCTCGCGTTACGAGAGCGAGGATGTAATTACAAATGTATTATTCTTTAATCGAACGATTTGCCAAAGCGGCGAGCAATTAATGAAATTATGCAAGGATACAGCCCTTTCTAGATGACGCAACTCTTCATTATGTTTCATAGTTGTTTGTTACAGATTTTTGTGAGTAAAAGCGATTACAAAATTCTAGTTGAGTGAGTTTCGAGAGCGGGGAAACGCCGATATGGCACGTATATGGCGGTGACCTCACGCGCCGGGAGCGGGCGGGTTATTACATTGGCATACATTTTAACGGGCACGTTCTTTGTTGTGCTCGAAAGGTGACGAAGAAAATAAACGATTTTACACAATTACTTATCTGTGGACACTAAGTATTAACATCGCGTTAATTAATTTTGCATCTTTTGGGGATTAGGTACTTGTTTGGTTTATTATAAAGACCAGTCTTTCAGGCACACAGAAGGATATTAACGGTTAACATTTTTAATGAAAATATTATCCTTGGTAATGATTACAATTATTTGTAAGCATTTTTCTTTAATATATGCGTAGAGCAATGTTATTATTATTTGGATTGGGTAATTAGATCTAACAATTATGTGAAAAAAGTATACCTACCTACTACCTACTACCTACCTACTTAAGATTCAACGCAAGAAAGACTCTCCTAGTGGATAAATTACAACTTATATCTATGAGTGACGAGCGCAATGTAGTGCTAGGTAGTGATTTGGACTTTTCTTTGCTGTGCTGTTATGTAGCAGGCATGTTGCTTACCATCAGGTACTTAACATGCTCGTCGCATCTCTCGTACCATAAAAACAAAGACATCGTTTCATGGTTGATGTTTCAAAAACGCGAACGAAGAGATTAGACTCCACGTTTGTGATAAGAACGTTTGGGTTGTGGAATGCGTTGCCTGAGTGGGTTTTCCCTGATGGTTACAATCTTGGTGACTTCAAATCGAGAGTGAATCGGTTTCTTCTAAGTAAGCACGCTCCATCGTAGATCTCATCATCGCTTAACATCAGGGGAGATGGTGGTCAAGTGCGAACCTATCATATTTAAAATATATTTTTTTTATTATTTTTTTTGTATCAACAGGACTAGTCCGAATAAACTTATGGCATAAACAATAAGCATATCATAAGAGCAGCCATGTGAATCATCAAGTACCAAACATCTAGATCACATCACTTTGATTTCATAAATAAAAAATGCTGTGGGTATTTATATTTCAGTAATATATTATTCATCTTTTACATTTTTACGATGAGTGACAGGACGAGTAGCTTTCTGATGGTAAGTAACATACCTACCCACAATATCACGCAGCGATAAGAACATAAAGAGTCGCGTGAAGAGTCAAAACTATTTTCTAGCATTGCGCTCGTCACCCAGAGATATAAGAAGACAAATCTCACTGGCCTGTACATAATTTCTCTGGAAACATTACCCTTCAAACCGAAACACTGGATGATTTAGACGTAAAGACATATGTCCACGGAGTATGTATCCTTATTTTTGATAGCATGCATAATAGTTTGATCCTTGCAAATCACTTAACCCAACATTTTATATCAGGTAACGTAATTATTTTAACTCGACAAGAACAAAAAACTAAATTGGGTTAGAACAAAATAGCATGTAAATTATCCGGTGGCTAAGACAGGATATCTACAGAGCTAGCTACCTACCGTCATTGGAGTGACATGTAAAGTCAGGGCCTCTCTACAATGTCACAGGAAGTGAGTCATTCCTCGTCTCACTTACAAGACAAAAAAATGTAGTTAATTTCGCAAAAAGTTCACACACTTATTAATGTCTTTCGTTCTATTTGGTGGAAATCCTTGAGAGTCTGCGTCTTGGGCGGCGGTGGCTGTGGTACAAGGCTGAATCGCTTTTGGTTTTCGGATTGTTGGACATGAATAGGTGACTTTTTAGTTTAGGTTTCAACGTCATGAACATTTTTGTCAATCTGGAGAAAAGTTGTGTGATTTTTTTTTATTAGACG
Source organism: Ectropis grisescens (assembly GCA_017562165.1). Lineage (NCBI taxonomy): Eukaryota > Metazoa > Arthropoda > Insecta > Lepidoptera > Geometridae > Ectropis > Ectropis grisescens. The sequence continues at coordinate 542,515 of CM029771.1, forward strand.
GATTTATTTAGAAAACATTAGAACAATATTCTAAAATGTAAGTATGGTCTATGACGATCTAAGTCTACATGAATTGAAAGCATTTTAGCACATGATATCAGTAAATTCAAATTAAAGATAGATGCCGCCACAGAAAAATTATTTGTTAGATGGCATTACTAGTCAAGCGTGGTTTGAAGCAATTAAGAACGTAGTATTTCAAAAAGTTGGCCAGATAACTAAATACTTTGATTGTTCTAAAATCGTTTTCAGGTCACCCGCTTACCCCATCCGTCCTCTCTCCTGTACTCTCCCCGTTTCCATACGAAATGCTAGCCTTATCCTTGGTGAAAAGGAAATCGGTATTTGAATAATTTTCCAAGAAGTTAAAGTATTCGGTTTTGTAGACAAGGCCGCGCCTATTGAAATATTTAAAAGAAGACTTGTTTTTGTACGAAAATACTCTTATACTGAAAATGGAAGCTTTATCGTACTTGAATGTCATGTATGGGTTAACTTCATATGTTAGTCCGATGAAGATGTTGAAAGCCATGTATTTATTCAGCCCATACTCATCCACTGCTGGACATACGCTTCCCCAATAAATACCCCACTAAGCCCGATCCTCGGATTAATATATTACCAACCGTTACCTTATGTAAATTGTCACTTCATCTAGTCTCAGGCATCCTACACTTTGTGTCCAACTTGTCTCCTCGAATGTTTATCTTGTGACATGCTAGATTCCTCATTATATTTTCCTTCACCGTATAAGCCAGAGCTGGCGACAAACTGTCCCATCTGCGTTTGGAAAAATACTCAAGGGTGCAAGTGGGATTTGAACTTTACGATTGTGAAACCTTGTGTTCTAGCCACCAGGCAACCACGGGCTATACTGCAAGCATCAAGGGTTGATCCGGGGGCGAGGGTCATGGGGGTCATGGCCCCTCCCCTGGGCTGGGTCCAGTGCCTAGGTGAATCACCAATAAAAGCATACAGGTACTAGGCATTGACCACGACTATATGACCTCCCCCTTGAGCCATGTGACCTACTTGGAGTCAAAGCAAGATTCGCCTTCGCATACGCTAATTTTAATTGCTCACTTTTATTTCCCAGTGTACAAACAAGAATGTAGTTGAAATGGTGTGTTTCTAGCTGATCTATCCAAAATCCACTCACATTCAGTTACCTAGAAGTATGGCATTATTTTATTTCTCTTTGTTGTGTATCTGTATCAAGCTTCAAGCCCGTGTTTCCTAACCGCCATTGTAATGTGGTTCCTTCCCACACTCCGCCACATTCACTTAAACTGCGGCACAATTATTCATTAATTTCCGACGAAAACTTTACTTCTGAAAGTACCTACAGACGTGGCCTTACATTAAGTTAAGTAGTTTTGTTTTCTATGTAATATCACTTGTTCTCGTATTTTGTAGTACTGTGTTATGAGAAGGCGTCCTGTTAACCATCAGACATTTTTTTTAACTTTTATAGGTTTACATTTGACCGCCATCTCGCCTGATGATAAGCGACGATGTGGTCTACGATGGAGCGTGTTTACCTAGAAGCAACCGATTAACTCTCGATTTGAAGACACAAAGATTGTAACCATCGGGGAAACCCCACTCAGGCAACGTATTCCACAGCCTAGACGTTCTTATCACAAAAGTAGAGTCAAATGACTTCGTTCGTGTCTTTGGAACATCAACGATGTCGCTTTTTCGAGCTACGAGCATTCCAATAGAAAAAAGGGCAAGATGGTATTAGATCATGCAGATCAGTTGCACACTCTCCGAAGTGTATCCAATAAAAACCCGATAGGCTAGCAATTTTTCGGCGATGTTCAAGACTTTGTAGTCTTTTTCGCACAAACACATGTCTTACTCGTCCTATCACTCAATATTATAATATTATTATTAATATACTAGCAGTGTCCCGCGGTTTTACCCGCGTAGTTCTCGTTCCCAGTTATGTTCCTGGAATAAAAAGCCTACCTATGTGTTCTTCCAGACTGTAATCTGTGTTCCAAATTTCAGTCCGATCCATTTAGACGTTACGGTGTGATTGAGCAACAAACATCCAAACATTGACATTTACAATATTAATAAGATTAGTTCAGATTGTTTAGTTTAGAGCTACAGATAGTTGGCTCTGAGGCGGGGAGAGGCTAAAAGCAGTAGAATTAGGTTAAAAATGTTCCTTACTTCGAACTATTTTCCTTTTCTTCTAAGATATTTGTAAAAAAAAACAAATGACAATATTCAGTGTCTAGAGTCTGTGGAGTTGACAAATTTAATTAAAAAAAAAATAAGGCTATGTAAACTTAGCTACAAACTAAGCAGATACTTGTATTATGAGATAAATATAGTGTAGATAGGTCTTTAAAGTATAGTCTTTAAATCTAGAGATCTGAGATCTTCTACCAGTTTCATCTATAGATACGTGCTCTTCATCGTAGAGTACGACGTCACTCCCTATCAGCTGAGTTAACGGTCAAGTGCTTATTAATTTACTCTCGATTGTAAAAAGTCAAAGATAAACTATAACACCACTTTAATATCAGTTGTTAAAAAAATATGTAATTATGTAGGTTTATTGTAAGAAAATCGTCTGTGAAAGGTCTTAGGTGTATTACCAGTAGATACTTTTATGTATGTACACAACTAAGACAGCCAAATATCGTACAATCATTGTCGACATGTCAGAGATAAAATTGTTTTCCGCCTTTTATTGATATCGAAGTTATTGTCCATTGGTCTATATCAATGGAAAGTGCGCGCAATATATAGTCTTATCACAATCTAATCGTGTGTCTTAAACTTATATCTAATGAAAGAAAATAACAAAAATACACAACCCACGTCATTTTGGGTATTTTTAATATAGTCATATAAATGAACAATTTTTTAAATGTTTACATTTATATTTTCGTGCACATTACTAATGTTTTCATTTTAATCGCATAAATCCAATATTTACGGACCACTATGGTGCACTATTTTTTAACTATAAACAGTAGATACCGTTAAAGAAAAATCACCATCGTGATTTCTGTCCATTTTTTTACATGAAATACATTTTTAAATTGAGAAGTGGTGTTTCAAGAATTCATGGAATATTTTTCAAGATTCAATTATTTATTTTGTTGAATCATGTGAGTCAGCAAAAATATTTTTTGACAATCATTGTTATTTTATAAATTAAGTTAGACTGTACTTTAAGACGAGCACGAACAAACGAAGGAAAAAGTTCCTGTTGGAGTCAAAACACGATACATGTCATATTTTTGTGTACAAATAAAGTATTTGTAGTGATAAATAGAACCGCTTCTCTACCGCCTACTAAAATTGTTATCATCATCATCATCAGCCTATCTTAGTCCACTGCTGGACATAGGCCTCTCCCATGGCTCGCCACTCAGCCCTATCTTATATACGGAAGACAGTAGGCAGTGGATGAAGACGTATAGTTGAGGAAAATTGTTATAACCTCATATATAATTATCTGTCTTTAATTTCACTTAAAATGATTTAGCGGACAGTAGTCAATTTAACTAGTACTGGAAGTATACATAGATAGACAGAGTAAATTAGAAGTGATTATCAATCTCTTCCGATTTACGCTCGTACGCAAGCCTTGAACAGCGTTGTAAAGTGGCTAGTACATCTTTATTTTACAGATTGCATTTCGAACGCTCTATAATATAAATTGGCAAGAAAATAGAAGGCAACATAGAGGTAAATTGCCTTTTCCTAGCCACTAAAGGAAAAGTCAAAAGTCGGCGCACTAATACCCAAAATTTGTACCAAATGGTTTCAGTCCACTGTCCTCATACTTACAGCCTTAGAGTGAAATAAGTTGCCAGTCTCATCGGAATATTAAACATATAAATAAATAAATATTGGTGGACATTTCACGCACAACACCATCTGACCCCAAACTAAGCAAAGCTTGCACCAAGGAAGCCAAATAGTTTTAATACTTATATATTTTTAGATATTTACTTATTATACATAGAAACAGTGTAAATATTTGAATTCATCACACAAATATTTGCATTGGGTGGGGATCGAACCCACGACCCACGGCTTAGCAGGCAGACTTACTACCAACTAAACCACCAGGCCAGCCAAATTTTCAAGGTCAGCGTGCGTTATCTGCGATCATATTTCGCTTACCATCAAACGCGACTCTATGCGCGGTAAAAAACTCTACATTGCTTTACAGAAAACATATTAACATACAAAACCTTAAAAATAACAGTCGGTGGCCTCATTGTTAAGAGCGATCTCGTCCAGACAGCCTCAAGATGGAAAAGGAGAAAGTAAGAATAGGAAGACGGGAGAACAAATAAGGAGTGTGAGATAAATATAATGCTATGATTTTGAAAATGAATACTACACATAAACCTACCTACACTCGCGGTTTCTGAAAACTGCATCGAGACATGTTATCATTAGCAGCCCACTAAATGTTCCCACTGCTGGGACTCGGAGTATTTTCTCGCAAGGAGAAATTTAGGGCCATAATCTACCTCGTGCGGGTTGCGACTTGTAAATGACGTATATCTGCGAAAGATTCACACATGTCGACTTCCTCGCGATGTTTTCCCTTGCCATTTTTAAGTTTTGTTGGCTTACGCATTACAATTTCGCAAACTAAGCAAAGCTTGTACTACATATGGCGGCCAGATAGCTGATATAATACTTATATAGGTCTAAATACATACTTATTACACATAGAAACACCCAGACACAGTACAAATATTTGAATTCATCACACAAATATTTGCACTGGGTCGGAATCGAACACACGACCCTCAGCTTCACGGGCAGAGTTACTACCCACTAAGCCACGAGGCCGGTCAGGCACGAGGCATTACGCACATAACTTCGAAAAGACAGTATTGCGTGTGGGATTAGGACTAGGGGCTCTGGATAGGCAGTCGCCGTTCTCCCAACTAGACCAGCCGTAACTTAGTACAATAACTAGATTAAATATCCCATAATGACTAGTAGAGTGAAAAACTGTCATAGCTTAAAACAATATTGGTCTGCAAGTATACTCAAGCTGTTTTGATTACAATGATCGCCTTATCACACGCCACCAAAATGCAGAACGTGACTCACGGAGTACCTATTCTCAAAATGGGTTATGTTTTCGTCGTTAAGCCGATGAGTCACTCTACGTGAGTGTTCACTCAGGATCTTCCTGACGAATTTCTCTAAAAGAAAACATGACTAAACTCTCATCGTTATTGGTTTATCCAGAAAGTCACAACAAGTGGAAAGGGACCGCCATTTCACTAATATTATAAATGGGAGAGTTTGGATGTTTGGTTTGTTGCTCGATCACGTCGGAACACTAAAAACGTCAAGTTAAATTAAGGCTTTTCATTGTTTTATAGTATAGGGACTATCGAGTGACAAGACAAGTAGGACCTGATGGTAAGCAACACGCCTGCCTCATTACAGCATAGTGAAATACAGCTATTGGAACATGAGGAGTCCAAATCATTATCTAGCACTGCACTGCGTTCGTCACCCAGACATCTAATAAAAGTGGAAAATTAATTGCGGAAAAGTCTATAAATACTGTTACAATGAAGTATAACAGGAACGGGAACGACGCGACTAAAACCACGGGGCATTAGCAGTATTTAAACAATGCAGAACTAACTATCCTACTGACTAACAGCGCCCCACGGTTTCACCTGCGTAATTCCTGAACTTTTTCCCTCACAGACGCAGGGATCCGAGTTCTTTCTAAGCATTTAAAACATATATAATAACATTTTAAATGAGCGATGAGTGATCTACGAAGGACCACCCTTACCAAAAATAACCGTTTTCACTTTGGATACCGAAATCCACTCAGGCAGCGTATTCCACAACACACGAATTTAATCTCTTTGTTCGAGTCTTTGGAATATCAACTATGAAAATATGTCGCTTTTTTGTTTTACTTGATATTTCAGCCGTATCTTATATTCGTGTGACGCGAGATTAAATTCTTAAGGCCAGGTAATTCTGTCAAAGTAGACATTTAACGCCGTCTTGTTCTCGCGACCGTCACCGACCGCGGAATCGGTGCCACAGTGCAGAAATAACAATAAAATATTGGACTGTGTAATTTAAACTCATTTTTTGTTCAAAATTTGTTTATGTTTGTTTGTTTATGATAAGAGTTTTGTTGCTATATAAACGAAGAAATATTAAATTTATCTATTGTCGTAGGTATACAAAACTCAACCTTTTCTTTTTTTGGTCACACTATAAGTTGAGAACGGCTTTTCCAATTTCATGCATCTTTTTAAAATGGTTCCTAATAATTCACAAGTTCGTCAAAAATTTTAAAAAATGTGCTGAAACGTAATGAAAGGCCAGAAAAATAGAAGGTTTTTTTGTCAACTTTGCACTAAATTTCTAATCCAATTTTTTTCTATGAGGTAAAGATCACTTACTGAGCATAAAATTACAAAATGCTCACAGGTCAAGGTAGAGCTTCAAACGCCAATTGAAAAAAAACTGTTTTAGCCGATATTTTGTAAATTATATATTTTGACAATAATTGTTGAAAATAAATTTTGCATCTTTTGTTGCTAGTAAACTTTTTTTGTAAAACTTACCGTTTACGATTTATAACCCATTCTCTAATAGAAACAAACACAGTGTACCTCGTAACCCCAAGGTTCGAACCTTCGACAAAAAACCCACTCTGGCAATGCGTTTCACAGCTTAGTTGTTCTTATTACAAAAGTGGAGACCAAACTCTTCGTTCAACTCTTCAATCATGATGATGAACGGTGCTGTTTATTCGAGCAACGAGCAATATGATAGAATAACTTTAATTTAAAAACCCCGACTACAAAAACAACTAGATACACGTAAAAATATTACTTACTATCTAAGGACACTTTGGCGAATGAGATTAGTCTTAGAATATCTTAGTTACCAAAATCCATCCAGCCGTTTGGAAGATATGTGGAAATAAGAGTTTTACAAACATAAAGATACGCGCGAAAAACATAACCCTTCTTCCATTCCGGTAAAAAGAGACATGTTTATGCTACTGGGAACAGAATTCACATCTTATTTTTTTACATTGTTATCATTAAATTGGACATAATAAATCGTAATCGGTAAGTTCGAAAAAAAAAGTTTACTGGCAACAAAAGATGGGAAATTTTATTTTCTACAATAATAATAGACTTTATAACTTTTTCGGAATATCGGCCAAAAACGTTTTTTCGAGCTGGCGCTTGAAGCTCCACCTGGATTTGTTATTATTTTGTAATTTTATGCTCAGGAAATGATTCTAAACCTTATATAAAAATACGAATCGGAAATTTAGTACAGAGTTAAATTCTACGAGTAATTTTACTGCCTAAAAGGCTTCTTATCAAATTTGGTCAAGTGTCTGAATTTCATTTTAAATATGTTTTAAATGACCGAAGTTGGGTTTTAAGGGATTCGTAGACAAATTTTAAAATATACGTTATGTCTGTCCATCCGTATGTGACAGCCATTTTTCTCCGAAACTATAAGAAGTATACTATTAAAACTTGGTACACTCCGCGAGGTATAAGCTGAGCTTTGCATTTGTGTGAGTGTACATGGATAGTGTAGGTGTGACAACCGGCCTTAGGCGCGGCGCCATTTTCGCCCGGTAAAAACCGGTTTAAACTGATTTTGGGTAACCGGCCTGAGGCGCGGCGCCATTCTGTCTCGCCGCGCTCCTGCCGCACTTCACCTCTTGTACAGACTGCAGCGTGACGTGTTTAATATTATTTTGTTTTTGTTTGATGTAAGTGTTAGTAAAATGGATGCCAACACCAATAAGCGCAAAATACGGAAACCATTACATAGCCAAGTAAAAGAAATTTTGTGTAATTTAAATAGCTATTTTAAAGACATGAACGATAAAGATATATCAAGTGGGACTACATCAGCCCAATTGGTATCGACATCGACAGGAATTCCACTGTCAACTGTTAAAAGAGTCTTATTGGAAGGTAAACGTGTTTTGAAAGATGTAACCAAATTCAAATCTCCGAAAAAGACCAGATGCAGGAAAAATATAATAATCATTGATGATTTTGATAAAGCAGTAAACCGTACAACAATTCATAATTTTCACATTACTGACAAAGAGGTGCCAACAATGAAAAGAATTCATGAAAAATTAAAGGCTGACATTAACTATCCAGGATCAATATGGTCATTGCGAAAAGAAGTATCTCTTTTAGGATTGAAATGGTCAAAGACAGAGAATAACAGAAAATTTTTAATGGAAAAGCATGAGATCCGTCACCTACGTATAACTTATTTACTTAAAATTTCCGAATACCGTATTCAGGGCAGGCCTATCGTTTATACCGATGAAACATAATATATTGACACCACTCACACTTCATCAAAATCATATTCAGATGGCAGCACTTCTGGTTTGAAGAAACCTATTTCTAAAGGAAATCGATTGATAATCGTTCATGCCGGCGGCGAGGACGGTTTCATACCAAATGCGCTGCTGATGTTTAAAGCTAATCAAAAAAGTGGTGATTATCATAACAATATGAATACACAAAACTTTACAAAATGGTTACAAACGCAATTAATTCCCAATTTGAAGCCCAATAGCGTTATTGTAGTTGACAACGCATCTTACCACAATTCGTTAAAAAATCCCGCTCCCAACTCAAATAGTCGCAAACAAGATATGATTGACTGGCTCAAGTTACGCAATATCGATCACTCAATATCCATGCTTAAACTACAACTTTATCCATTGATACTGCATAATAAACAACGATTTATTGAATATAAAATTGACACCTTATTAAGAGAACATGGTCACAGCGTCCTTCGTCTACCACCCTATCACCCAGATTTCAATCCGATTGAAAATATATGAGCAATGATAAAAGGATACGTCGCGAAAAAAAACGTGTCAATGAATATGGATACAATAATGAGGTTAGCAAATGAAAAAATTGAAAGTATCACTGTACAGGAATGGAAAAATGTTTGTGACCATGCAATAAAAGAAGAAAAAAAGTTTCATGGATACGACGCCGTTATTGACAATATAACGGAAAGATTCATTATTAAAACAAACGACACATCAGACGAGAGTGAAAATGATAACGAGAGTGATAAAGAAAGTGACTATGGTGCAATGTCTGGTGTAGAAGATGTGTAGTTATTTTGTCTTTCAAATTGAATTTTTAGTAATAATCACACAATAATATGTACTCATCAGTCAAATACACAGCTGGACTTTATTTTATCAATTTAGTTTAATTTTATTTTAATATCTGACTCTGACTGTACTTTTGGTGATCACTCACACTAATGCAAAGCTCAGCTTATACCTCGCGGACTGTAAGTACATGTATTCTATAAACAATATGAACATTTTCATACAAAAAAAGAAAAAACAATAAATTTTGGTGGTGTCACAAACTTGGAAAAGAAATTTAAAAAAAATCTATCAAAACCATACGTGTATCTATGGATAGGTGTTCAAAAATTGTATTGAAGTTACAACATTTTTTTTCTAAACTGAATAGTTTGCACAAGAGTCTCTTCCAAAGTGGTAAAATCTGGATGTGAGGACTTTTCTTCCAAGTACTACGTACCTTACTACCAAAGAATTTACCTAAATGGTATCATAAATGATACCTAACTTGCATTTATATTAGGGGATTTACGCAGGGGGATTTCTCCCCTCTCTTTATTTCCTTATCCCGATCTCTGATTTGACGGACGAATATTTTACCGATACCTATCTATTTTCCATTGCATCCGCATTGATTTTTTTACTTATGTGTTATCGACGTCAGTTTTTTGAGACTATTGGTCTACAACATAAAGTAAACAGCGTACTAATTAGTATCAGCGTCTATTTCCAATTCCAATGAAAACGGTATCAAAAATCAAGATCATAGCGTGCTTCACTAGTAATACCTACTGATATTGTTATACTGTGGCACTATGATCGTAATATTAAAAATTTATTGGTTGTCAAAATTGCAAAATCAAGCACAGGCCCGTCGTCCGTGAGCGCCGAAACGCGACTGATCAGGCCTGCCGAACGGCGCGCTATATATATGGTAGATATTAAAACATAGTGAATAACTGATACTTTTTATCAAGTCAAACTCTGCGAATGCATCTATAACTTTTTAGTGGCTTTCGTTGAGTGCAAAAATTTAGTTAAAAAAATCATTAGTTTAGTCATAAACTTGAAAAAACTTTTTGAAAAGGGGTAACTTTGGGATTTTTTTCTATCAAGTAAAATTCAATAAATTGTGTTATTGACTGCGAATTGCACTAGATTAGATCCTTAACTAATACATATATTTTTTTTCAGAGTTTGATACACTATTTTAAAGGTCGTAAAGTTGTTTTAAAAATTCAAAATTACGGCCCACACGCCCTTAATATGTTGTAATGATTTCAATAGGTAACCTGCATCATTCCTGCATAGCCCGACATATTTGTGCTATTTCGGAGAAGGGCAAATGGATCTCAGTATATTGCGTAAACAAATGAAATTGGCCGAACGTAAACTATCTTGCGAAAGGGATTTGTTTGGACCAGATAACTGGACAAACATAAATAAACTATCGCTATCCACGGGTTCCTTTCAAACTGCACCAGTGATATACATACATACGGCAGCATTTATTTGTCGTAGATAATAGGATAAGCAAATTAATTTGAGGATTATTATTTTGTTATTCTATAGATAATAATTGGAAAAAAAATGTCTAGTTGTGTACCTGTTTGATCGTGTGACTCAGAGCATTACTGCGATCGAATTTTATTGAAGTGCAGATCTATTCAGCCACGTTATTTGATAGGGCAACATTTTATAGATTCTCGGCACTAATATTGCGACTTAGAGGCGTAGCGTTAGAGCGGCGGCGGAGCGGGGCGTGTGCATTGGACGCTTACGGGTAAAATCTCGTAGGTTCGCGGAGCCGACATGCATAATACGAGTAGCAGTATATCTGTAGTATTGTTGATTGCGAGATATTTACCGTACTTAAATAGAGTAGCTAGTCTGCGACATTTTTCCCTCCACTTTTATGTCACAAAATTTCGAATAAAATGTAAAAAAATATTACTCAAACAAAACTAGCACCACCCGCTTGCATTACCCGCGTGCCTCACGTTCCTGTAATTTTACATCAGTTGAAAGTAGCCTATGTGCTTAAATTTCTGCTGTTTTAACATGACTGAGCAACACACATTCAGATATACAAGCTTTCGTAGGTATTTATAATATTAGCCACAAGATAATATTTAGGAAAATTGCAAGTGTGATATTCCTTTTTTCGTTTAAAAACTCTTCAGAAGAGAAATAATATCGTTTTCCATAAGAAAAGAAAGAAGCGCCTGTGTTTAGTTTTACAGAGAACGGTCATCCAGGACCTTTTCATAGCGGGGCGGGTGGCGGGGGCCGGGGTCGGTGCGGCCGGTGGCGCAAGCGCCGGCCATTTCGCGGGTTGCCCAACTACGCCGCGCGCTCGCTCGGAGCTGGGAAAATGCAGCGAAAGGTCGGGGAAAGGTATTGCTTAGCAAGGATTACACTTTACTGAGACGTTTGTTCGTTAAGTCGTAATGGCCCAGGCTCAAATAATAGTTACTTATTTGTTATTCAAGAGTGCAAAGTTGCTTTTAACCGCGTGCTTAATTGTAATGACCGAGCAAGCGAAGAATTTTAAAATATTTCCATAAATCGCTGCGCTCGTTGTTTAAAAATTAGAATCCTGAGCGTTAGTGAGGGAATCAAAAGAGCACAAGGTGAAAAATCTTTGCACTCGAGTGCAAAGATAGTGGCGGCGGCGCGGCGTAGCGTCGAAATAGCGCCGAACTAGCAGAACAGAAGGTGCGCGTTAGACGCTTTTTTAGATGAAATATTAAGAGTTCGCGTCACCGACCTGATAAAAATTCGAAGTAATACTGACATTGTTTTTCTTTTAAATAAGTCTTGGACTCCATGTCTTTAAAACAAACGTTATTATACATTTATACAAAGTGACGTCATAGATTCAAATCCCGATATCTCCTTAGACTATTTTACCCAATGTCGTTTGCCAGCCTTCATTAACTTCATCACGTCTTTTTAGGCTGACAATGAGCGCGCGCACCATTAAAAATTCACTTTCATCTCTCATCATCAAGCTCGTCAAAATATATATAACTTAAAAAAGACTAATCTAAATCTCCGTTATATCCGGTTACCAAAACCGTAGTACTAAGATTGCATCGTGACTTCTACACCTATAATAGGTATTATATCAGCGCTTTCTTTCACTTTCTTCCGTTGTATAACGAGAGCGGATGTGCACTCCGCCCGACGAGAGTATTGCACCGCGCTCGGACGGCCGTGTCGGCTGATGTCGGCCGGAATATGTGTCAGCTACAGAATCAGCGCTAACAATTGGTTAAACGTATACTGTTAACGACTGGTTAGTGAGGATGAGCGCTCTAGTATCGATGGATTCAAAACCAGTTAAAACTTTTAAACTATCGAATGTTTAATATTATCCAATTGCTTTATTCTTGGCCAATATACTCCGATCTTTAATACGAGAGTAAATCTTTTTTTTTTTAATTAAAGCTCTTCTTTGTGTGCCGCATCGTCATTTAACATCAGACGAGATGATGGGTATTTTTTTTTACCAATAATAACTTTGTTTCATATTTAGTAAAGAGTGACGTGAGTGAGCAGCGCGCCTGTCCTGCATTAGAGGTCACGCAGCTATTGGAACATGAACAGTGCAAAACATTAGTCTTCTTTCAGTCGGTTAAAAATAGAGTTGCCTTTTCAAGCTACAAGTAGTCTGATAAATATAAAAAGTAATTCATGAGATGTAGTGATTTTTGGCATACCAACAAATTTGCGTTTCCACGCTGTAGACTGCAGAAAACAATTAATTGGTTCCTTTGTCGGAAATTGTGTACGTTTCTATAATGTAATTCCTACACAGTCAGAGTGTCTCAATGAAACAACATTTAAAACTGCTATAAAACAATATTTACTCAAAAAAACAAAACATAATATTCAGTCAACGATTTTATTGATGATCGTAAAGAATGGGCTAAACATATGTACTTAACTGCAATTAAAATAAGTGAACATTTAAAAATAACTTTAAATATTTTTGATCGATTATTTCTTTATATTGTTTTTAAACTTTCGCGATTTGAACACATAATGTTTATAATGTATCTACAGGACTTAATCACGATTTAATTCATTGTTTAAATACCTCGACGTTTCGGCAGCGTTACAACCGCCGTGGTCACGAGAAGACTGAAGAAATTGCGGGTCGTCTCATTGCGAAATGAGGGTATCTAGATCTACCCTCATTTGGTCTTCGAAAATCGCAGGGTTACCACCACGACACACAACACTAACCGTATCACCAGGCTTCTCCGAACTCACTCCGCGATGCGTACATTTATTTATGACTGGATTCCACGACGCCGATAACCGAAAACCATCCTCCCGGTTGAAATTACGATGTTTTTTAATTTCTAAGGCTTCCCGAACTATTCTTGCGTAGTAATGACGTTCTGTGGAGAGAATCTTCGGGTCGTGGAGCTCGATCCAATGACCAGTTCCCGCATCAATCAAATGCTCGGCAATCGCAGATTTCTGTGTCTGGCGATTTTTTACAGCGGCGATGTGTTCTTTGATCCTTTCAGCAATTGTACGCTTAGTTTGACCAATATAAGAACTACCACAGCTGCAGTCGACTTTATACACACCTGGAGTCTGAAATGGAATGACGTCTTTCGGCGTCCTAATATGCCTCGTCATCCTTGATAAGGGAGTATACACAGTTTTAATAGAATATTCTTTTAGTAATGTCCCCACCTTATCCGTGATGCCTTTGACGTAAGGCATAAAAGCCGGCTGCCTCTCGACATTCATCACTTTCCTTTTCTGCCCTTTTCTGTGTTCCACTAACTTCGTCACATTATAGCCATTACTTTGAAGTACCTCCTGAACGTGTCTTTTTTCCGCTTCTAAATGTTCAGGGTCACAGAGGGCGTCCGCTCTATCCAAAAGAGATCTGGACACCGACTGTAGTTGACGAGGGTGATGATGTGACGTCGCGTGCAAATACCGGTCAGTGTGCGTGGGTTTTCTATAGACAGAGTGAGACAACGAACCATCAGATTAAATCGTGATTAAGTCCTGTAGATACATTATAAACATTACGATTATTTCTTTATTGACATGTTTCATAGATCATTTTTGGATTTCATGACATACTTATAAATACATTTATTTATACATATTGATATAATTTTACTGACATAGCCTCTGTACAGATGCATTTATTGACAAAGCCTCTTTACAGCCGCATGTATATTGTAAACGGAATCACTATTCAACAATAATTGTTTTATACGTTACCAAGTGATGTAATATCCTAAGGTTCGAAGTATAAAAAGAAACTTTCGCGCTATCGATAAGGCACCCTGTTTTTCAACCTAACCAATAACATTATTGAGAATACATATATACTCATTATATTACTTAGTTTTTAACGAACCTTTGTGAAACAGGACCCAAATAAGCTCCTTTCATTTAGAGAGGCCGCGAGAAAGGCGAACTTAATCAGCCGTTAAAGATTCGCGCGTTGCAAAACATGGCTAATTGTTTAGTGGCGGTTACGAGCGGCCACTGACCGATGGTTTGGCTCTAACTAGATGAGGCTGCGTGATTACAGACGGAAGGAGGAATTAATTAAAAACAGGGTTAAGAAGATGATATTATGTATTCGTACTTCACCGAGAGGGTATTCGAACCAAAAAAATAAATTGCGCCATGTTTTGTTTGTTGCCATGTTTATTGACTGATAAAAGTTACCTCTTTAACTAAGTTACAAATAGTAAAAATTTACGATTTACATTTCAATTAAAAAAAAATGTCATAAACCTAAATACTACAAACACAAGATCTTTACAATGTGTGTTCAAATCATGAAAGGTTAAATACAACATTTGATTGGCATACCAGGTTTTGTTGCTCACCTGTCGCAAATAAATACATTTTAATGTTTTATGTTAACTGAGCTGCCATAAAATAGCTGACCTCAATTTTAAACTACGGTTCGTTAATGATTTCCGCAGCATCCTTGAGAGCCCAGCGGCGGTAGGTACCGCCTCGGACGTTACCGAACAATCTCATGCAGTAATTGCGACCTCAGCGAGCGCAGACGGTGTTAGGTTAAACACCACAGATGTACTTAAACACCTACTTCATCATTATCTGCGTCAAGCTCTGCCCTCTACTAAAATTTATGGTAGGACTCTTTGCAGAGTCCATCTGCCGAAGTGCTGAACCTTTCCCAGTTGTTCTACAGCCTATATACACTACGAGTAATAATAGATTAAAACCGTAACCGTAAAAACATTTTCATGATACACTCAGGTACAGAAGAAATATTTGTATTCACACATATTTATTTGTCCTTATCGGGAATCAAACACTCTGGAGACAGACTACCAAACCACAAAGCTAGTCGCTATTACATACACGTTGTGTGATGTAACACAATTATTAAGTTTGTGTAAGTTTCGGTAGTTAATCCTTGAAATTGTGTAGTGCGTAGTGTTTTGCGCACACTGATAGAGTGATGCATGACTTCCCCCGCCTGGGAAGGTGTCCTACGCGTCTAGTTCCCACATGACGTCGCCACAAAAAACAGAAACACCAGCTTTTCGGCCCCATGTGGTCCCCACGCCCGAGCAAGGTCGTGCCTCGATGTTATTGTGATAGACTTTTGTGGAACAAAATTATGAAATCATCCAAAATGACGTAAGTGCATATAGCTTAAGCAGTCTTTGTTTATTTATACGAGTGTTAGTTTATTGCGTTGGCCTATTTCCCCTCGCGGTAAACATTTTAATGAAAGACGGCAACATGAAAGTGCGCGCGGCGGTGACACGGCGTTTCATCAGAGTCCAGAGGATTTCAGAGGAAGTTGTGAATGTTTCCGGACGAAGATTTCTTTTAAGTCTTTTGAGATAATGTTTATTTTGGTATTCTATCGTCACTTTTATTATAGCATATTGTTGTATCTTGTGTTTTGTATCGCCAATATATACCTACTAATATATCCAGGATTACAACTTTACTACACTGAAACGGACGGGTAAGTATACATAACTAGCGGCACCCCATGGGTTTGCCCGTATTATAGTTCTCGGTCATGTTATTTTGCTAGGGTAAAAAGTAGTCTAATAAACTCTATGTGATTGTTTCAAAATCCAACCCGATCCGTTCAGTCGTTTCGACGTGATTGAGCATCAAACATCCAAATTTTGACATTCTTAATATTAGTAGCATTATGAATAGCTACGAGTATGATCGTGGGATCAACCCTAAAATCACAAAATACTCCAGTTATAGTAATAGTATAGTAGTACTGATTTTGCGAAGTCTAAAAAAAGTACAGAATACACATTATTTAATGGAACAAATGAATCTTCGGA
This sequence comes from Ectropis grisescens, assembly GCA_017562165.1. Taxonomy (NCBI): domain Eukaryota; kingdom Metazoa; phylum Arthropoda; class Insecta; order Lepidoptera; family Geometridae; genus Ectropis; species Ectropis grisescens. The sequence continues at coordinate 559,021 of CM029771.1, forward strand.
ATTTGCTAGTTGGTGTATTACATGTGGTTTAAAACCATAAGCAGAATGGCGGAACACCACCATAGCGAATCAGCATGGAACGTGATGGTCCCACCACCATGGCCTCCTCTCCCAGGGAGAGTGTGAAGGTCGTCTCGGCCAACGTGGCGGCTACCACCCTGGATAAGTGCGGGTTCACAAATAACACACATTCTCAAATGATACGTTCTTGTTGTCCTAGTTTTCCTTCACCGTTCCAAGAGCCGATCCAGCTTTAGCGCTAGGGTTAGGTCACATAGTCATGGTCATCACAAAACCGTGTTACAAGTGCGTGCCCGCGTTTCATTTAGTGGTCCACATACGTTCTAGACCCAGGCCATCTCATGCTCCCCCCTTCCTGGATCCGCCCTTGCACCATTCCTGCCAGTGGTTACGGAAACTTACTTAAAAATGCAGATGGAATTCAAACATAGGAAGGACCTCACGTCTATGTCATCGAAAGTTCTTGCATCTAATCTACCATGTATTTTTTTTTGACAATGCCACACAACACTATCTGACCCCAAACTAAGCAAAGCTTGTACTATGGAAGCCAAATAGCTGATATAATAGTTCTACATTTTTAAATACATACTTATTACACATAGAAAACACCCAGGCACAGTACAAATATTTGAATTCATCACACAAACATTTGCACCATCGAACCCACGACCCACGGCTTCTCAACTAAGCCACCAGGCAGGCCAATCAATTTAACCGTCTAGTGCGGTTTAATTTCAGAACGAATTTATTGTTTGTACACACGTGCTACACATCTCTGAGTGAATTATCTGAAGGTAGGTTCTACAGCAGAAGCAGAAGTAGGCACCTACGATACTCAGACACGCAAAGGTGGCTCCAGGTGGGAGGGGAAAGTGTCATGGTATCATGTCATGTTTTATCACACGGTCTTGTGACTTGACCATGAGACCATGACCATGTGACTCCCCCTGGAGCCAAAGCTGGAAATGCCCTTGCTAAGACACAGATGGCTAATATGTACTTAGAACTGGGCAACAATGTACATTTGTATACTACTATTATTAAGTTTGTAGCTAAAGATGATATTCGTAGACAAAACAATAAAACTTCACACATCAATAAAACATGGAAGCTCTTCTATTGACAAACACAGACTGCATGTGCGCGCATTGCAGTTAGCGAGCTGATGACAATTCCTTGTTTTGGTCAATACGTTATTCGATTTATTCGCTGAGTTATTGAGGAGCGGATTTGTTTTATTATCCATTTAAAGTTTATTACAAACCTTGTACTGAATCTCAACTTTTTGACCCTTTGACGTTCGTCGTAAATTTAGATTTCTATCTTTCTGACTCGTTGACAGATTTTTGGATCCCGTAAATCCTTTGAAGAGTGTTTGAAATGCGGTGGTCAAACACACAGAACAGAGATTGTTCTGTGGCCAAACACAAACGTTTTATTATGAAAATGAGACGCTTATTACGATGATTTTTAAACCTGTACAAAGTCGGCAGAAATTGCCAATGTACACATACATTTTATTTCCGAAAAAACACAAACCGAATTTAAAATTTTATTCAGACATTCGACAAAACTTTGTAAGAAACTATCACAAAGTTGTCCAGATAAATGTAAGCAAATTTTAGTTTGTTGTTCATATTTCGAAAACAGCTACACCGATGACTATAAACGTATACTACATAGGTTATATGGGATTATATGGGTTATATGGGATTATATGGGACCACCTGAGTGCCCTGAGTGAGTAGTTTCTATAAATCGAAAGTGTATTCACAATATACGTGCGTAACATATGAGTACATACAAAAACCATTCAACCGAATTGAGAACCTCCTTCTTTTTTAAACTCAGTTAAAAATAATTGAATTTGAAAATGAACGAAACATCCATCTGTATATAAGATAAGAACGGAGTCTTTCTGTCATAATTTCCATATCCGCATTCCTAATTTGCTGCAACAAAAGCGGATTCGTTTAACCTTTACGATGTAATTGAACAATAGACACAAAATTTCACATTACAATTATAACACTAGAAGGAAATTAGAAATGTAGGTACAGATTGTAACGAGTATCGCTTATCAAATTGACAAAATGCTTACACCTAAAACATAATTTATTTTGTTATTATAAGCGATTCCATAGAATAGATAATGGCGATACCACAGAATAAATATTAGTAGGCGATACAATATGTACCTACCTGGTTTTTACGATTGTTATATGTATATATGAAATTTTGTATACATCTATTGCTCAATCACAAGGCAATGGTTATTGCTGATGCAAATAAGGATAAACAGATAGATTTTAAAATATTGGTCTATATGTATAATGAACATTATTAATTACAAGATATTTACCTTGATTGCATAATAGAGCGAGTCCTCCAGGTCTACTACGAAGTCCGATAAACGATATATCGGCCGAAGTTATGGACGTTTTATACCACGAAACACAATCGGTCGGTTGATGACACAAAAACTGTCAAATCAGCGTCGGTCGGGATGTACGAAACGCCCGATCTGATCAACCGACCGATTGTGTTTCGCGGTATGAAACGTCCATAACTTCGGCCGATATATCGTTTATCGGACTTCGTAGTAGACCTGCTAGTCATTTTTCACGGTCGCAGGACGGATCGATCACGTGTAAACGGTTCCCCGTGAACGAATCACGGGAAACAAACCGTTTTCCCGTTAAAATATATTGAGGGCTTATTACTATATAACCAGTTATTGTACCGCCAAGCATTAATGTACAAACATTTCTGTGTTCCGGTTTGAAGAGCAATGCTTCCAGAGAAATTACTTGGTCAAAAGAAATGAATAAAAATGCCCGGGCTGTAGTTATATAATAACTTGTTTTTTTGTATTCAAACATCCCGTGTTGATAATCATCACCTCATCCCGAGCATAGATAGCTAGGCGCGTGTGCCGGAGCGCGCCCGCGGTTCCCACACGCCGTGCGATACAGACCGACTTAACAAAATAAATATTCAACAGTTTGTGATCTATAAACAATCAGCGAGCACTTGTTCCTCGCCGGAGGAACCGCCAGCAGACAAACTATTCGGTATTAATTATTATACTTAGCGGTGATTTTGAGGTTAGATATTTGAGATTATGAAAATTACTTAAAAATATCTAAGCATCAACGATAACACTGTGTTTAACTTAAACCAGTATTGTAAATTTCCAGAAATAGCCTGTATTATAATTTCCTTTAAAATTTAAATAGTTTCACCATAGTTCTCAGAAAATTTAATTATGTATAACCGGGAATTACTGAATAATTTAATTTTAGAAATTAATTACTCCGTAAAGTTCTTATTTCCTGTTTGCGTATACCAGTACAAGGTACAAGAAATGATTGTAAGTCCCAAAATAAAAAAACTATATTAATAATAATTTATTTCAGGCTTGTATGGGTGTAGGAGCTGTCCATTAATCACGTGACGTTTTTTTTATCCCTCCCTCCCTCTTGGTGATACGTGGTGAGGTTTAAACTACCCCCCCTCACCTTTTTTTAAATAAAGAGTGACGAGACGATCAGGACATGTGCCTGATGGTAAGCAACATGCCTGCCACATAACAGCGCAGTGAGACGCAGCTATTGTCCAAATTATTACCTAGCATTGCACTGCGCTCGTCACCCAGAGATCTAAGATCTTATATCTCTAAGCCCTGTAATTTCTCTGGAAACATTGCCTCTCATCTGGAACACAGTAATGTTTGCACAATAATACTTGGCGGTAGAATAACTGACAAAGGTGTGGTACTTCCCCAGGCGGACTCTGCCAAGAGTCCTACCACTACAAAAATTGATTATTGGCTGTTGACCGTCATTGGGTCTATGGATAATTCAGGTATGCGTAGTGTATATAGTTAGTAAGGTATGTAGCATAGTGTAGTTTTCATCGTATTTTAGTTTTGTTAATACAGACTGTGTCCAAATAACTAAAATGTATTTGATAGATCACATCAGGCTGAAATTTAGATCTTGAACAGACTTTAGTCTAAAGCAGTACTTACGCTTAAATTCCGAGAACTGACAGTAGTGGGTTTGAGGCCAGCTGAAAATTTGTGACTTAGCTCTCTTATTATTTTCCAACACGAAGGTGCAGGCCTGGGTGGTGAGTAGCGGGGCAAAGATTACGGGAACAAGTAAGGAGTCACTCTTGTAAGCCTACTCCGCTGGCCAAGTGCAAGTTAAACGATGCCCCATGCCCTCTGAACGTGCAGTGATTCCATTATAGTTTACCTTTAATCAATTCCTGTATTTTGTGACTGATTTAATAAAGAGTTGTTAATGTTATCCTTGAAAGATAACATTGTTTGTACACGTCGTTTTCCTTACGATGTTATCCTTCCTCATCTTTTAAAATAGCTTTTTTCTATTATGTCTACGATCGAAAAAGACGGCTAAGTTGACGATTGCATTTGATTTGACATATCGCACGACTCTTTTTCAGTCTTTTAGGACAATTACTGCTGTTAGTTGAACTCTACCGTAACTCTGGACAAAACTGTGGATAAATGACCCGTGATTGATTGTAAAAACTTCTGTAGTCCACGGAAATTTTTTTGGCGTTGCAAATTCATTTAATTTTTCGGAATAGTGCGAAATGTGGCGAAGCCATTTGTCTTTAAATGTTCTATTTGTCAAATGACGGCAACATAAATGTTTGACTTCTTCATAGACGATTATATTGTACTCCCCCAGTAAAAAAGTAAAGTGCAGGTTGCGGTTACAGATTTGAGTTAGTATAGATGCACACTAAGAGCATTTATTCCCTGTATATCTACGAGTATATCTAGTGTTACGAGAATGCCACATCAAGTGAAGTACCGGCATGAGGCGGTACTAAGTCGAGGCCACGAAACAAATGGATTCCAACCCGTGATACGACATTCCGTTGTCCATGGCAACGATTCGGAGATCAGCAGGTCTACTACGAAGTCCGATAAACGATATATCGGCCGAAGTTATGGACGTTTTATACCACGAAACACAATCGGTCGGTTGATGACACAAAAAACTGTCAATCAGTGTCGGTCGGGATGAACGAAACACCCGATCAGATCAACCGACCGATTGTGTTTCGTGGTATGAAACGTCTATAACTTCGGCCGATATATCGTTTATCGGACTTCGTAGTAGATCTGCAGATGTATTGGGATCCATTTTCCGAAATTGGATTTCCGAAAATTGATGGAGTTAGTCAATCTCTATTTTTAATGAAGTAAAAACTTCTTTTGGCGCGCCACAGATAGACTTTTCGTGGGCTGTCAATTGAATTCTAGCATCACGCTCAGGAATAACAAGAAATCTTTGGGTAAACTCGGGACTATGGCCATTGGCTATCTAGAAAAGCCTTAGCACATTGGCCATTTAGAAATGCGTTAGCATTTTTAGATGGTCCACGCCCTCAGGTTTGACCCGCGTAGTTTCCAAAGTAAGCTATCAAATACCGAGTTAAAAGTTTTCACTTCTAGCGGCAGTTCCTATGACTACCTTTTCAGTATTTTTTTATAATTTAAGTAATTTACTAAAAACGATGACGTCATTTGTTTGTTGAAAAGGTTCGGTAGAAGGCAGCGTTGTCACAGTAAACATGTGGGTGAGACAACGTATGATAATTATAGTCAGAAGGAGGAACAAACGAACGAATGAGAAGATATGAAATAATGGACGCAAAAGACGTCATGTTCGTTGACGTTCATGTCAACTTAATGGTTTAGACGTAGAAATTTGTGTTTCATGTTTATGGATATTATCCAAACTAGGTTTAGAGTTTGGATCCTATCCACAAACATGAAACACAAATGGCAGCTTTATCGTTTAAAATTGTTCTCTTCCAAGCAACCGGTAGATGATAAAAAATAGTCTAAATATGTGTAAAAATAGTCTAAATATCTGTAACGTAAATATTTGTAAGGTAAATTGTGTGTAACGTTTTATAATTAAACATTAACGCATTCCATTTTACCTAAGCTGTATTTTCCTGTAAGCTACTTCTTGCGATCTATGTATGGTTTGTTATAATTTTGTAGTTTTTCCCATCTCGTTTAATAATAAGTTTTAATTGGGGAATTTAATTTTGTTCCTATTTTGTCGTTTTCAATAAATGCGATTAGTTGGTCATAAATTCTCGTATACGTAACATAGGCGTGCCCTGTAGGCCTTCTTAGCTCGTGAGTTTTCTGTTTAAATTATAACTTCTCTCCACGATGAGCGCTTGCGTTTGGCGTAGCGTCGGAGCGGTGATAGAGCAGCAGAGCAACGTACACGTCAAAAACGTTTAATAGTAAAATTCTAAGTTACAAGCTTTCACTTTTATGGGCAGTCCCAATGACTGCATTTTTTTAAGAGTTTCAACCTCAGTACGAAATAGTTAAATAAAGGCATAGAAGCAAAAAAGGAAAAGAAATAGAAGAACAATTTTTTATTCTTCTATATATATATAATTACAAAATAGAACCGACTTTCAACAGAAAACTTATAAAGTAAAAAAGTATTACTCGATGTCTCTTGGATGTCATCATCAGATCCTGGTTTCCTTACCATGGTACCACCCTTGGAATATCTTCTTTACTACAAAAAAAGAATCATCAAAATCGGTTCATAAACGACGAAGTTATCCGCGAACACACATAAAAAAAACATATGTACGGTCGAATTAAGAAACCTCCTTTTTTGAAGTCGGTTAAAAAAGACATCTTTCGGTTATACGATTTTTGTTCATCTGTAAGCGAAATAATACAAATTATAATATAGTAGGTATAAGTCAGCACCATGCACACGCCGCCTCTCCGGGTATGAGGTAAATGTGTGTTATTCCTGAATATGCTGATATCAGAAATTACGCAATTATCCTACGAGAGAAATAACTTTAATTATTTACTAGGTCAGACAGAAACAACAATGAGCATACTAATAAGTATTTATATTTTGTTGTATTCAAGGTGGATTTGAGACCCAGCGATGCTCTGCAGATGTTACTTGATGTGTCATCACAATATTTAAATATACAATTTCAGCATTATATGTTCAACAAGAACAAAATTAGAAATTTTGATTAACCCCTAACTACCTTAGATTTGTTATCTGTACAACATTCTACTAGTCAAGCCCTTTCATTTGATACCCATATTGAGGTAGGTTGTGAAGAAATATTTTGTCCGCCATTTTGTGGAGGCGGCCATTTTGAATCGATATTAACCGAACATAGCCAAAAACACCCGCACGGATATTAACTTTTAAATTAAAAAAAACGCATCGAAATTGGCCTATCCGTTTGAGCTCTACGGTGCCACAGACAGACACACACACAGACAGACATCGACGTCAAACTTATAACACCCCTTTTTTTGGTCGGGGGTTAAAAATAGCCACATATGTAGGTATTGAGGAAGCCATTCTCATAGTTGTTTATGATACCAGCACCTCCGCCCGGTTTCGCCCGCGTAGTGTCGTATAAAGTAAAGTAAAGCCTGTGTGTGTTTTTTTAAATCTAACTGAGATCCAAATTTCAAACCGAGGCTCAAATCTGTCTTAGCTTTTCTTTTCGCTTGAAATGATAGAGACAGCAATGGCAAAGCCATAGCCTATTTAGTTAGGCGGTAGAAGGTTACGACGTGATGGAGCAGCAAACATCCAAATATCAAACATTGACATTTATAATATTATTAGGATTAGCGGGTAGTTTGCTTTTAAGATGTTATTTTATTATCTTTTAGTGTATATGCCTAAAGACGATGTATATGTATATGTATATGTCTTTAACCAGTGCGTGTTGCCAGTGATGTATTATGGAACTGAGACGTGGTCCTTAACTGTGGGCCTCATAACGAAGGTCAAAGTCACACAGCGAGCTATGGAGAGAGCTATGCTCGGGGCCTCTTTGCGTGACAGAATCCGTAATGAGGATATTCGCATAAGAACGAAAGTGGCCGACACAGCTCAAAGAGTAAGCAAGCTGAAGTGGCAATGGGCAGGCCACATCGCTCGCAGAACTGACAACCGATGGGGAAGAAAGGTTCTCGAGTGGCGACCACGAACCGGAAGACGCAGTGTTGGACGGCCTCCCACTACATGGACAGATCGCTCACAAAGGTCGCTGGAAACCGCTGGTTGAAGGTTGCGCAGGACCGTTCGTTGTGGAAATCTAGGAGGGAGGCCTATATTCAGCAGTGGACGCCTATATGATGATGATGTATTGGCCTTATAACGCCGTTCTGATATTATACGTTAATATTGGTAGTTATGAATCCCTCCCCAGCGTACCCTGCCTGCGTCACCCGCTTCGTTCCAGGATATAGATTGTTTTCGACTTAGTCCTTTATGGAAAATGACTACAATTTCGAATTACAAAGTTATTTTAAGAAATTACTTAAACCATTTGTTACTTACGTGTTTACACGAGACAAATTTAACTTTAAATCAAATTTTGTTTGTCGACTGTTAGTTATGTAAAAAGGTTTTATATAAGCTTAAAGTAAACGACCAACCATACAAAAATATAATGATCGCTTTAGTCTTACTAAAGATTCAGGAAGAGAGTCCCCCCGCTGCCGTTGCTGACCGTACCCGCTGAGGCCGCGCTGTAAGGAACTCGCCGTGCACTTGTTATATGAGTTTAAAGTAAACGACAACTGATAGAAAAACTTCGGACTTGGACTCTTCATGTTCCAATAGCTGCGTGTCACTGTGCTGTCATGTGGCAGGCATGTTACTTACCATCAGGCACATGTCCAGCTCGTCTCATCACTTTTTATTTAAAAAAAACATATTATAATCGTTTTAGTCTAACAAGACAGTCAGCCATACCTGCCGTTGCTGACCGTACCCGGCGCGTCGATGCACCGCGCTATAAGGAACTTGCCGTGCACTTGTTATATGATAATTAATTAATTATTTTAATAACTTCCATTATACATAAGTATTTACAAATAACTATGGCATATCAAGCTTTTGCTAGTGTTTTTTCGTAGAAAATGAAATGTTTGCTTTTTCCAAGTTCATTTTTGTATAGAAGGTAATCGAGTTGTTGCTTTCAAAACTTCGTATTTTTTTAACGATTTGGAAAATTCGCTTTTTTTGTAGATATCATTTGGCATGTCTTCCCACTTACAGCACAGTGCCACCCACCCAGACACCGTTACTACCATTTATACGAGAAAAATTACAGAGCTAAGAGATTAGCTCTGTCATTTTTATCGAGACATTACCATTCAATTACTTTAATTATTGAAACAACATAATGTTTTCACTACACTATTTGGCAGTAGGATCACTGGTAAATGTGTGGTATTTCCCAAGGGGGCTGTGTAAACAATCCTATCAATAAAATATGTATAACTATTATATATTGATATAATGTTGTTGGACAAGAGAGACAAGTTTACAAAATATCATCAAAATAGATTTAGCAATTTAGTAGCCAGAAGAACTTTTTACAACTTTGTAGCTATATATGATAAAAATAATTACTAATATATGATAAAAATAATTACTAAATTCTTCATTCCAGATGTAGGTACCTATATTCATAGAGTTCATCTCAAAAAACTTGAACTATATGTAGATATGCATTATGCAAACAAGTAAACTTTTTCATCATAACGATTACAGATTGCCTTACAATATACAATGAAACTCTCTGATAAACTTGTTTACTGTCTATTATGCGTGGAAATGTAATTTTTTTTTTTTTTTATATAGGTTTCCACTTGACCGCCATCTCGCCTGATGTTAAACGATGTAGAAGAAACCGAGTATAAGGTATGAGTATAAAAAATTAGGTATAGTTACTTATTAAAGTTTCATACGCAGCTGTGGCGGCGTATCGGCGAGAACGTCTAGTTTCACGATCGTGTAGTCGTAGGTTCGTACCGCGGCTCCAGCTCTGCATATTTTTCAAAGAGTAATAATTGTACATTAATCATCAGCACTGGTCACGGTTTCCCTCATCTTCAAGTAAAACATCGCTAGGAACCGGAGTGGTCCAGAAATACATGTCATCCAACCCGCACTTGGTCAGAGAGTTACATTAAATATAAACTTGACACACAAGGAGAGAGTCCTTGTGAGAAAAAACTTCCTAGTCCTAGCAGTAGGAACATTACAGATCATAATAAATAACTATGTTTCTTTTATTGCAAATAAATAGCTTAGTTTGTATTCCATACATAGATAAATAATTATTATTTCCAGAAATTTGCAGTGAAACTTGAACTTTAACAATTAGGTTTCCAGTTTTGAAGTTTTTTTTTGACTTCTGTCTTTCATTTTACTAAATCGTCAATGTTTCAAACATTTACAAAAAGACTAACACAAACTTGAAATCTGGTAATTTTTTGAGCATAGACAAATTAACTCAAAACCACAAGATTGAGCTGAAATCTTGTATCTCAATCAAGCAAGCAAACTTATATCACAGTGTCAGATAGATTTTAATTCAATCAGCGCCGCGATGCGAAATACTTTGTGTTAGTTTAGAAATAGTTTTCTTCAGTATAAAAACATCTCGCCCACCTAAATCAGAGTCCACAAAACAATCCAAGAATAGACGAACCAATAAAACGCCGTAAACACCTGTGTGCTATACATGTGTACGCACGTGTGTGTGTGTTATCTTACTACGTTGTTTACTATAAGTGTATCTGGAGATAAGATTGTTGCGTTGTGAAAGTGAAGTTTCACTCGGCCGCTGATAGCGGCTGACTGATAGCCTATCTCCGAAGGTAGTGCGCTGCCCCGGCTTCGGGCTCTCATTCATAAACTTACTGAGGTAAATTGGCTACAATAAAAATAAAGCACCAAGAACAGCATGCAGTTCTTGATGCCACCGCTGTTATGATCCACGTGAGATGATGTGAGGTGAGGTGAGATAAGGTGAAACGAGTTGAAATGAGGTGAGATGATATGAGATGAAGTGAGATGAGGTGAGATGAAGTGAGTTGAGGTGAGGTGAGATGAGTTGAGATGAAGAGCAACGAGGTGAATTACTCCGATACATATAATTCATATTATTTACCTACGAGCCCAATTCGATACATTTTGGTAATCCTACTAATATTATAAACTTTGGATGAAATTTGGGACATAGATAGATAATGGTCTGGAATAACACTTAGGATACTTTTTATCCCGGGAAAATAATGGGAATGGGAACGGGAACTACGCGGGTGAAACCGCGGCGTGCTGCTAGTTTTTAACAATGCAGTAACAAACAAACTCTCACACTTTTTGTTAGTAATAGATAAGCTGTTTACCTTTAGATTTGAGGCTAGCGATAAGAAAGTGTTAAACAAATAATAATCTACTTCACTTTTAGTTTCCTTTTATACATTATCTTCAAGTAATGATTTGTGCTATCTTTAGCCTTCGCGACCGAAACGATAAAATTAGATTTTTTTATGGATGACGATACCCGCGATACGGGGCAAGGGCCCGCTGGTACCGGCTTTTGTATCAACTTTACAGTTGCTGACAAATTAAACAAACTCGTATTACGACCCGGTCAGCTTAGTTTGAAAAAGTTGTAACACATTTTCTACGAATAATTATGTGATACTACATAAGGTCGCTCAATGATTTGAGTTTCAGCGTTTCAGCCGCATTTCGTCGCTTTTTTTTCAAGGGAGTGCCAGGAAGAGACCACTTCCCAGTGCCAACCGTTCTGTGGAAACTTAAATTGGGCTTCATTGACCACATTACATGAGTGAAACCCAGCAATTCATTTTAGACAATGTTTGGTTCACTCATTGGTAACTAATTTAAGGTTTACGATCCCGGGTCTGAGCACCTATCGACAGCTCAGTGCTTCGACAACCTATTGTATTTGTATTGGGAGAAGTAGAGCCCTTTGTAGAGTCCGCCTATTGAAGTACCGCACACCAGCCAGTTATTCTACCACCAAGCAGTAGTGTGCAAACATTACCGTGTTACTGCGGCAAAGGGCGCAGTGCGGTGCTAGGTAATGATTTGGAATCTTCATGTTTCCATAGCTGCGTGGAACTGTGCTGTTATGGGCAAGCATGTTGCTTACCATCAGGCAATGTCCTGTTCGACTTGTCAGCTTGCTACAACTCTATAGTACTATAAAAAAAAAATTATCTACATCTATTACCACTGACGGTAAGTGAGACGGTAGACTCTCAGGATTGTAGTCACCTGCCCTTTGACGACAGAACACAAGGACCAGAAGAAACCAAATGGCTTCTAACTTTACGACGTCATCAATGCAACGTAATTAAGTAACGGGACGTAGAAAATATGCGCACGCGGCTACTTATGTTAACATGAGAAGTCGAAAGTCGAGATATATTATATGTCTTACGAGAATCTCTCATTATTATATTTATGACTTATCTGTTAGCCCAAAATTTCTCAGAAGATTTTGACCTTCAAACCGGACCACACTAACGTGTCCACATTACTTCTTTGAGATAGATTAACCAACAAATACGTGATACTTTCCCATGCAGAGCCTTAATCTTACAACAAAAAAATGATTATGTATTTTACGAAGAAACAAACAATTTTACCGACAAACAATCGTACGTGTAACTACTTCATTAATATGTTAATATTGTTGATTGTATTGTGTCGGCGTCGTTGTACAACTGTTTTACATTTTTAGCTTTACGTCTATTAATAGTTTTGCCTGTTTCTTTACGTGGACTAGTTATTGAACCTATACGATACGGAAAACCAATCAAGAGGCTTGTAGCCACGGCAATGTCTATAAAATTATGATATGTTATAAATAATAACATTCTCGTTTATAAAACCTAGACGCAGAACCGAACTGCACCTCCGTGGGGCCCTGGCCTACCTACCTACATATACATTACAAGCGCCGTGAAAAATGGCGCCCGAGAAAATGTGACTCGTAAAAACTACAGCAAAAAAATTGAAACAAAAAACATTTCGACGAGAAACGTTCAAAGATGGCTGGGTTAAATATAACCCGGCTATTTCAGGAGGTGGCCTAACGCGTTCTATTTCTAAGAATTCCCATAGAATTTGTGTACGTTTATAGTTAGCAATGTAATAGTTGTGTAAAAAAACAGACGGCGAGTGAGATCAGCGTGGCGGCCTTGAACGCGCGCAGCGGGGACGGCGCGCATCGGCCGCTGGAAGCTCGCCGAAAGTGAACGTGCGAACGAAGTGTCATATCATTTCTTTATTTGCGAAAATGGGTAGGTACAACAAGATATTATAAAAATGTATTGAGAACTCCATATTCAACCTTACGGCATGCAAATTTCAAGTTATTATGACAAATAATAGACAAGCGTAGAAACAAAACTAATATAAAGCGTTCAAGGACAAACTACTTTACATTAAATATAGTGTGGCTCGCTTCTACTTCCATACAGATATGTTTTCCATTGTAATGTATTGCAGATATTGTATAGCATATTATTTCACTGAGACGTGTACGTTGACGTGTATAAATATACAAGAATGGGACGAAATAGTTGAGTTTTAGTCAAATTAAAAAAAACTGAACGTTATCGTTTTACAACGCATTATCTTTATATCAGTTATAATACTCGGTAACAGTTATACGTTGCAATTGGTTAAATTTCAGAAATAATGTATTCAGGATAAAACAATAAAACTCCTAAGTACTTCAATTATACCATAACCACTATTAACATATTTTATAACTCAAACACATTTCAACAGGATTATCATACCCACACACCAATTCACGCCAACTCGATTAAAGCCATACTGGGAACGAAATTTGCGATAGCGTCTCTTCACCGTTTCCTGCTTCGGTACCTACTAAACAAACTATACTATAAACTTCACACTTCAGGCTTTATTCCATTAAGTACAAGGTCTAAAGTTGAATTGTGAGCGAGTGTTAGCGTAGAATGTATGAAATGTAAGGCGCAAAACACTAATTAGCGTCCAGCGGCATACCTACAACACCGCGCATACCTACTGGCGGGTTCGGGAAATCTGGAAACCACACAAATAAGGCAAACTAATAAATTGGTAATTTAACATTTCATTACTGTATCCTGGATAAGTTTCAACTATTCGGTTTCAAAAAAAATCAGTATGTATTGACGAAGTTCTGAATAATATTTTTTGCGAGAATCAAATAAATCTGTTGATTGTGAATTCGACTCTCACGTTTTCATTATTAGGTTCATTGTTCCTCATTCTAAGGAAGGTGTCTTGACACCTCCCTTAGAATGTATGCGTATCCTAATACCGAGGGTGGAGGCCTGCTCCAGGCTAAGTAAAGTATGGTAACCAGCCTGGCGATAGCTGAGGAACCATTAACACATTCAATATGTGTGTTCCGTGGGTTCCGTAGCCCACATCTGGACTAAACCGTATCACGTGGGCGGGGGATCGGTTCTACATTGTAATTTACATAGCTCTGTACAGACGCGAGTAAAGTAAAAAAGTTGTATAAACTCTTGCATTGCATTGACCTTGGTTTCTAGAGGAAAGTCGACGAGTCGAAGTCTAAAGACTAACAAAGAATAAGTAATTCAAAATAAAAAAGTCCAATTATAGACTACCAAAGAGTTTTACTTATGTATACGAAATGTATGTAAACTACGGCATTTATAACCACAGCGGCAAAGAGAATGTATAATACTATAAGTACGTACGTACACAGCGCCTGACAATGTACTTGTCGGCGAAGAGATATCGCAATTAGAGCTGCTTCAAATCGATAATTTAAGCTTCGAGTATCATGGTTGTTCACTGCTGTAATATTATGTATCAATTACGGGATATTTACCGTAGCTTAATAGTGAAGCGAGTCCAACAGACAGACATATCCACGGTAAATGTACCGTAATTCACGATACTTGAGCTGAATCGCTAAAAGCACAACACGGTATTTAACGGATTTTTAGTTTATTGGTTTTCTGATCATTGTTATACGTCTTTTGAAGTTTTGTTATCCAGTGGTAAAAAAAATGCGTAATGTTCAGCATAGATTTTTTATTTATATTTGTATGTTGGCTTAAGATGGCGTCCACTGCTTGCTGTTAGTTCAGATCAAATTCGTGAAGCTAAGATACAAACTAACGCGTAGTTTGAGGCTCCCCGACGAGACCGTTTGATGGCACTCTTGTAGGTATAATTATTTCAGTATTTTACCCAATCTCTGTGTATTTTGTGCTCTTTCTGACGTTTTAATTAGCGGTCCGCCCAGGTTCTTCCGCGGTACATGATAATAAATAAATGAATAAATAAATAAATAAATAAATATTGGTGGATAATTCACACACAACACCATCTGACCCCAAACTAAGCAAAGCTTGTGTGATGGCAGCCAGATAGCTGATATAATACTTATATAGTTTTAAATACATACTTATTATACATAGAAACACCCAGACGCAGTGCAAACATTTGAATTCATCACACAAATATTTGCACTGGGTGGGGATCGAACCCACGACCCTCGGCTTCACAGGCAGAGCTACTACCAACTAAGCCACTAGGCCAGTCTGATATGATATATAGCCTATAGCTTTCAGGGATCAGGGGGTCTACCGCCTAACTACAACTGGCTTAGATTTGACTTTGCTGTCGTTTCTCTTCCCTTGAAATGATAGAGACAGCCATATCAAAACCATAGCCGATTTAGTTAGGCGGTAGGAGGGCAGGCAAATACCCAGCGGTGAAAGAATTTATGAAATTGGTCATGTTGTTCCTGAAATTAACGGTTTCAAACAAACATCTCTTCAGCTTTATAATATCGTTATAGTAGATATAGATGTGTGTATTGTAAGTTTATTAGAAGGTTTTATGGTTTCTGCGCTAGCCTAAAGTGCGGTGGCAGTAGACGCCATCAGAAACCAAATAACATAGTTAAATTAATAAAAATACTGATGATAAAACAAAAAAAAAACAGTTTGAAAAATTTTAAAAAAATTTACAAAGAAAAGGAAAAAGGTAAAATCAACTATATTTAATTTATTAATACAATGCGTTTGCATAATTCAGGTACATTTACCCAGAAGCCTGTCATATCGCGCGCACGTTATCTGAGTTAGGTGTAGAACATAGTACTTGTGATTGTAATTGAGAGCTACATTTACATAGCTTTGTTATAATTATATATTTATAGCTTCCTGCTCGATCACTAGAGTGAGTAATAATAAAACAGAATAAGAACACACTACTGGAACGCTTAATTATAGATAGCGGCAGTAACTTCTTTAATACTATAGTGACTCTAGGTGAAGTATTAAAACGTATACAAGTAACGAATGTATCTTTTGTCGATAATAGGTTTTCACTTGACTGCCGTCTTGTTTGATGTTAAATGACGATGTGTTCCATGATGGGGCGCGATAACTTATCAGACACGGATTCAGTATAGACTTTAAAATCTCCTATTATAGGTAAGTATCCATCAGGCAATGCACTCTTAAGTTTAAAGTTAGGGTAGTTATTACGAAAGTTGAGTCTACCCGCAAGTTCTATTTTCAAGTTCAAGCTTTTGGAAAATAAACCATGTCAATATTTATTAAGCAAGCAGCAATTTCAGTGAACGTGCATCTCTTTCTTACGTTCACAAGAAAGAGGGATGGAAGACTGTAACGCCGTCCTCCCCACTCGGTCATTCGACTTTGAATCTTATTTGTATTAGCTTTACAATACCTCAAAAACCGATCCCAAATTGTGTCACTGAACGACGATGACAAATCAGAAGAAAGCATCATGGATATAGGCGTGCCACAAGGATCAATATTGGGGCCATTACTATTTCTGATTTATGTCAATGATCTTGCTAACATAATGCCTGATTGGACTTACATAAGTTAATTTGCAGATGACACTCATGTTGGTATAAGGGATAAACTTAAAGATAGGCTAAATGAAAAACTTATAGAGGCTATAGGTATTTTGAGTAAATGGTTTAGTGACAATGGCATTATTATGAACGCAGACAAGACAGCAGTAATGTATTACCGGCCCAAGAAAGGTGGATTCAATGAAAATGGGCTGAAGGAAAATGTTTTTCTTGGTTACACAATTGATAATACTATAACTCACACAGCACATATCGGAAAAGTATGTAGACAGTTGTCAAAAGTAAATTACGCACTTCTGAAACTGAAGCCATTAGTGGATAAAGCTGCTATGCTTTCGTTGTATTTTGCTTATGTACATTCAAGAATAAGGTATGCTATAACAGTACGGGGAAACGGAAAAGACATGATAAGGGTATTACGAGCCCAAAAAAGAGCAATGAGAAAAAATTTCGGTTTAAAAAAAAGAACGTCTGTGAGAGAACATTTCAGAAGTAAAAAAATTATGACTGCTATATCGTTATATATCTACAATTGCTTGTTAGAGATATATGACGAAAAAGTGACCCTCATGAAGACAAAACCTAGGTATATAAGAAAGTGCCGAGTTTATGATGAATTGCAAATACCTAGAAATAGACTGACTAAAGTACAGAAGCAAGGCATTTATAGTAAAATTTGTATGTTCAATAAGCTGCCAAAAAGCGTCACAAAACTAGATAAAAAAACGGTTTACAATAAAATTAAAATACTTTTTCGAGTCCAATCCCTTTTACTCACTAAATGAGTTCATGAAACTTAATATGACAGATTCTTCATTCTTGCAAACAAGTGATTTAGTTTCAAATCAATAAGTTGAGTTCCATGGTTGTTATTGACATAGTCTCATAGTAATTTATAGCAGATATATATACCTATGTTTTTTGTTTTTCTGTTATTTTTTTTGTATAATTGTGCCCTTTTTTTAAATTTGACAGATGTTTAAAAAAATTTGACATTTACTTTTACTGAATGAATTTGATAATGTATGCATTTATTTTAGTTGAATATGTTTATTGTATTATGACCTATATTTGTCAGATTTTGTAAATTTTGTGCAAAATTACCATTTGAGCATTTTTTTAGCTAAGTAATTTTTGACAAAGGTTCGTAATGATATTTGTTAATTTGGGCCCGAATTGTTTAATGTTAATACATACTTAATACATGATTATAACGCTGTAAGAATAATATTGTTGGAATTAATTATAACTTGATCGAATTTTGTATTGACTTACCTAATGTAACAATTTGTTATCAGGCCAATAAATATTTCTATTCTATTCTTCTATTTCTGCAGACTAAATGCTCTTAGCTGTCGAAGACTGACTAAATTGTATACTTCTCTGCATTTTTTTATGGTAAACAAATGTCACTCTTCAAAATAAAAGCAATTCCGCAAAATTGTTAACATCCCTATTGCTTATGTTGATAAAAATGCATGCAACATGCAATAGCTTTACCGCGGCAGTCTCCGAGTGCCACACTTCTTTTTGTCTTCTTTTCTCTTCTTATTAAAATTATTATTATAGGGATCAATATTATTATTTATCAGCAATAATATTATTCTTATTTACATTGTTAACGTGTGTCATATAGTTAATACGGATTGATTAATATTCTGAAATCCAGGTGAAGGGCCATCATGTTTCCATAGAAAAAAAAGAGGAAAATCATGTGACACTTGTAGGTGAAGAGATTTGTGGCTGTGCTGTTACGGGCAATGTTATGCTTACTATCCGGCCTACGTCTTACTCGCCCTCTCTACCTTATGGAAAATATCTTCCAATCAAACCAAGATACTAGTTTTACACTTAGTTTGAGGCTCGTTTGACTATCCAATCAACATTTGTATAATATGCAAGCATCAACATCAACAGCCCACTAAATGTTCCCACTGCTGGGACTCGGGCCTTCTCTCCCAAGAAAAGAGTCAAGGCCATAATAATCGTATTATGGCCACGATCTTTATCATTATTAAAATTAACGTTGTTACACATACTTAATTGGATAACGGGACACTCACGTATATACGGTCGGTCAATCTGCCATACGGGCAGTCAACGCGCGCGTGCACTCTCCTTGAAAAAGGCCGCAGGACGCGGCCGAAACTCGAGTCGGATTGAACGACCGTATATACGTGAGTGTCCCGTTATCCAATTAAATACGATTTTTATCGTAATATGCAATACTGTGATTTAATTAAAATAAATAAATATTGGTGGACATTTCACACGCAACACCATCTGACCCCGAACTAAACAAAGCTGTACTATGGAAGTCAGATAGCTGATATACTTAAATTATATTATAAAAAAAATATATTTATTGACTGGCCTCGTGGCTTAGTGGGTAGTAACTTTGCCTGCGAAGCCGAGGGTCGTGGGTTCGATTTCCACCCAGTGCAAATATTTGTGTGATGAATTCAAATGTTTGCACTGTGTCTGGGTGTTTCGATTTATAATAAGTATGTATTTAAAACTATTTAAGTATTATATCAGCTATCTGGTCGCCATAGTACAAGCTTTGCTTAGTTTGGAGTCAGATGGTGTTGTGTGTGAATTGTCCACCAATATTTATTTTATTTAAGTGTTACCTTATTCTTATTCAAAATGTATGCTTAATTTGGGTTGTTATTAAATTCGAAACCGTTCCCGCCTGTGGCGCTATCAACAGGAAACTATAAAGTTTTCCACTACGAATGCCACTACGGGCGCTGACGAGAGAGGGCCACGCTGCCAGAGCAACGTGACTCAGGATTACGATAAAGGCTTCCTCTTGCGCTCTTTCTATACTGTTGTATTGTTGCCATGTGACGCCGTCTAATTACGGATTAATTTTATCGAGTTGTTATTGACGACTGTTTAGTTACAGGGATTACGATCGTGACATACAATATTTTGTCAAGCTTTTTGTGTATTTTTAAATAACCTTATTATAAATAATCATGGATTTCAACAAGCTTGCGATTGAGTCATGCTGCAAAACAGACAAATATTGACAGGCACAATACTACCGCAATGAATCCCAGATAGCTTTACACTAAACTTGTGATGGACGACATAGCGCATTATTACATAACTGGTACCACCCCGCGGTTTTTACAGTCGGTCAGAAGCTTAGTAGTGGTAGGACTCTTGGCAGAGTCCGCCTGGGGAAGTATCACACTTTTGCCAGTTATTCTACCGCCAAGCAGTAATGTACAAATACTACTGTGTTCCGGTTTGAAGGGCAATGTTTCCAGAGAAATTACAGGGCTTAGAGATAATATCTTAGGTCTCTGGGTTACGAGTGCAGTGCAGTGCTAGGTAATGATTTGGACTCTTCGTGTTCCAATAGCTGCGTGTCACTGTGCTGTTATGTGGCAGGCATGGGCATGTTACTTACCATCAAGCACATGTCCTGCTCATTTCGTCTCTTTTTATTTAATAAAAACCAATTTAGGAACCAGAATATCGGTTTCAACCGGACGCACCGATGGCTAAATAAGGTGATTCTTACTTGATCTCGTTGAATAATAATTGCATAATATTAAATTCATCAGTTCTATCTCACAACTAACAACGCCCCGCGGTTTTACCCGCGCTTTCCCGTAATTTTCCTGATATTACAGGTGCTATTTTCGGCATTATTAACATCCGAACTTTCGCATTTATAATTTACATTACGATATAGTAATTACATTAAAACTAAAATATAACCTAACTTACCATAACGACGTATCTAAAATAATTTATTAAAAATCTAACAGTTGTGTCCAAGTGCAACGTGGCTAAAACACCAATAATAATAACAATGGTTTAACTACATAAGTATAAAACATCGGTAAGTAGTTTGTTTACCTCGGTCAGTGCTGAAATAAATATGTTTGAATATATTTTTATTTCACAATAAAAATATATTCAAAAGTTAAAGTGTTCTTTTGTTACACGTAGGTACATATGTTAAGTTTTTTCTCATTAAGTAAAACGCAATTTTTTTTAAAGAGAAATTAACTATTTGAATTAAAATAATTGGCAGTCATAGAAATAGCCGATAGATGTGAAAACTTATAAGTCAGAATTTGATCGCTTAAACTTTCCACGACAACAACACACGAGTCCTAAAATCAGAGGAAATGACGTAAAAGTATTGGGGAGGAACCTACGTCGCACCATATGATTGGTGATTTATGGTGCGATGCTACTAACTTTTAGAAACTACGCGGATGAATCCGGAGGGCGTGGCCATGAGACATGCTGACGCATGGCCATGGTCCCGAATTTACCCGAAGATTTGTGATTATTCCCGAGCGTGACGCTAGAATTCAATTCATAGCCCACGAAAATCAGTTTGTGGCGCGCCAAAAGAAGTTTTAACTTAAAAAAAAGGAATAATTTACTTGAATGTAAATATGGTGAGAGTATAAATAATTTGGTATAAATTTCGATGTTTTTATCTCATTCGACTTAGTCATTTATGTAGGACGAATTGTTTTGGCTCTAGGTATATATTTTCATTTCGTATCACGTTGTTTGTCCACAATTTTAACTTCTAAACTACTCGACCGATTTTTATAAAATTTTGCACATTGTTTGCATTTTAATTCAACTTGTGAGATATGATAGTTTTAGTATTGCAGCAATTTTTTTAGTATTATATCAATAGAGAATTGTAAAGATGAATTGTTCAACCCAAAATAAGTAGGAGCGAGCCACCAACATTTATATGTAGGTATACTCGTATATTGTATAATTCTTAATTTATAAGAATCCAGTGTGATGATCTTTGCTCCCAGTGAACTCTTCCACAAGTCAACCTATGTTCACGAAAGTTGGTATTTATCGAATAATCCGTGGTATTTATGTAGTAATTTGGTCCAACTTGAAAGACGAATAGTTTCAATTCGATTAATGAGCTCAGATTTATAGTTAACAATAAACTGATTATTGACCTAAACTGACCTAATGTTAATTATTGTTATTGATCGTAAGTTTTGTAAACCTCAATATGTTATCCAGATTAGTTGTTCAACCCAAGCAAAGTCGGGGCGAATCATTAATACACATTTTATTTGTATTTGTTTCAGCAAGGACCAAGTACGCGTAGCTACGCACCCACGTAGTAGGTACGCGCTGGCCGGCGCGCGGCGGCTTGCGTAACGCCGAATCTCGATGATAGCCGTCCCGGGGTTATCAGCCATACCTACCGTATACAACCACCAAGGTCGTGGCACAGTTTTCTTTGGACTATCTTTGAAGTGCTTCGTTTGATTGAAAGTTGGGAACATTGTTGTCAAGTAGCAATCGATTGGAACGACAGAGCTACAAAGTTTTTGTTACGATGTCTTACGCACTTACTACATTGCAAACAAGAGTTGTGTAACTGAAACACTTAATATAAAACCATTTGTGAAGTGAGAAATCGTTTCCTGGAAGGTTTTAATTATGAAAAAGAATGATGAGAAACAAGATAAATTTATGTCGTAGAAAAAAATCGGGTGACAAAGTAGTTACTCCTATTTTCGTAGAGGTTTACAAGATGGTGCGAACCACAAGTGAATCTCATATCAATGTATAGGAAATAATATTTAGACATCCTAGACTATCCTACCAACTACATCAAATTATTGAGTATGAATCGAAGGGGTGAAATGCTAATTGTGAAGTCTTGTAAATGTAGTAAATAACCAAACTATGATACAACCAGACTCAATAAGCTCAATATTGTGTATTTTAGTTTGCCAGGATGTCACACTCGTCGATAATTTCCAAATGTTTGACTTGATTTATGTATTTCCCTCGTAAAACGCAATAAGGAATAATGTAAGTATGTCGAACCTAAAACCTCCACAATTTAGAATCGACCAATGGATTAATTATTTCCAGATTTGTCAGATAAAAATCAAAATGAATGAGTTTGATGTTTGATTGTGAAAAATTGTGAAGTGTACGCATTTACGCAGCTCCATGCCTTCAGCTTGAAGGTGATTTTAGGTATTTCTTTTGAAGTGGAAACTTTTTTTTGCTTTGAACACTATTGAGTTCAAGTCAACGACATGCGACTGTAGCGGCGCTGGCGTACCTTCGAAGCCGCGGTAGAGCACATTACTCATCAACTATCACGTTGCTGACCTAGTGGCTTAGTGGTAGTAAGTCTACCTGCAAAGCCGTGGCTCGTGGGTTCGATACCCACCCAGTGCAAATATTTGTATGAGGAATACAATTATTTGTACTGTACCTAGATGTTTTCTATGTATAATAAGTGTGTATTTAAAATATGTAAGTATTCAGCTATATAGTTCCCATAGTACAAGATATGGTTAGTTTGGAGCTCGTCGGTGTTGCGTGTGAAATGGCCAGCTAGAAAATATTTTAATAAAATTTTAGTAGGATAATTGCAAGATTAATTAAAATTGGTTTGTTTTATCCACTGATGTAAAGAAATTAGGTTAACCGCATTAGAGAGAGCAAGAATTGCCGATAAGTGCGCGCCGGAGTGGATGGTGGAGGTTATCGGCGCGCCAAACTTGTGGCCCAATTTCCCGCTCTCGCCCCGCCCAGAACATACTTTAAAACCGCGATAAACTGGATTTTACTTGATTTGTTTGTTTCACTGATATATCGTTATAAGTATAAGCAGCTCATTTTATATTCCCGCTGCTACGACTCTGGGTATTCTTGCACAAGGACAGACAAAGCTTTAATTCATCACGTAGGTAGTCTAAGTGCGAGTACTCTTGGACTATGTGATGGTAAAAACCATCAGGTCTACTACGAAGTCCGATAAACGATATATCGACCGAAGCTATAGACGTTTCATACCACGAAACACAATCGGTCGGTTGATCAGATCGGGCGTTTCGTTCATCCCGACTCACGCTGATTTGACAGTTTTTGTGTCATCAACCGACCGATTGTGTTTCGTGGTATAAAACGTCCATAACTTCGGCCGATATATCGTTTATCGGACTTCTTAGTAGACCTGCATGCCTTCACCTCAAACTTCTTCGTTCGAGTCTTTGAACGGCAACCATGAAACGGTGTCACTTTTTGGTGGGTGTATTTTTGAAGTGAAACTTCTTTATCGGCGTTGGAAAAAAAATTACCGTCACATTTTTCGGTTACGCGTCACATTTTTCCGTTACGCGCCATCTTTTTCTTGCCCCTACCACGGTTGGTTCAGACGAAGAGTACTTTCACTTTCTCCAACGGAATAGGGATAGCATGTCGCTTAAGCGAAATAACAAAAGTGAAAAAATGTAGTTTAAATGTAATTTATTGTAGAAATGCTGTAATAATCTTAGTAGCAGTAGCTTAAAAGGTAAAGTGAAATAATTGTATTATTTGTATTCATGTCTATGATAATAAAATCCTTTTGTTTAAACTTTATCTAATTTAACTTTATTTAACCAATTTCTAGAAAGTTGCATGTAGATCATTTTTCGAAAAATAAGGCCATAAAGAAGTTTCACTTCTTACGTGTGTACACTAGTACACGCACACATTTTTTTTGAAGAGGCAGGTTTCGTCGCTATGTTGATGATACAGCTAGTATTGCATAAAACATTCCAAAAAAGCTGAACTTATAAATTACAAATCACCAGTTCTAATTGTTTTACGCCGGAAAAAATATGTGTTTGTTATACATACATAAGTTACATAGAAAGAACGGACGCCAATCGCAGCCATCGAGAGGTGCTATGTGGGTCAGTGACAGCTGTCATTTACGTTAAGCGAGCTGTCATCAATCAGTCATTGGTGACAGATGACTAGTAGAGGTAGAAGCGTTACGTACAAGTACATTAATAGATACAAATTAATACAATGCTACGAATCCATTAATTACATAAATATAAACTGACATGTTAAAAAATAAGTTGCCATATTTTTTATTCAAAAAACCTTACCTTCACAAAGTGTAACCTACATAACCTGAATAAAACATATGAAACTCCATTTCTCGAAACATTACTAAAAGTTTTAAGGCACCACACCTTGGCCAGTTATTCTACCGCCAAGCAGTAATCTGAAAATATCACTGTATTCCGCTTTAAAGGACAAAATTTCCAGTGAATTTTCAGGGCATCATTAAAATATCTTATGTCTCTGAATGACGAGCGCAGTGCAATACTAGGTTATATTTCAATAGGTTTCAATAGCTGCGCTTCACTGTGCTAATATGAGCTAGCATGTTGATTCAAATCAGTCAATTGTCCTACTCATCTAAAAAAAAGTAAGTTTTGTTCTTGAAGTCAATTGACTTTGTAATACGGGATATGGTTTATGACTACACAGTGCACACTCTGTTTGATTTGTTCAAGATTTTCTTTCACAGGAATAGAGTTCCGGGTATCAGTCAGACTAAAGCTTTGTCTCTGTGGGTATCGCCGTGAGAGCGACCCTCTGGTAGCGAGTCCCTCTCGCTTCCTGCAGCCGGAGACAGGCATTCAGATTTCCCCGCTCCGGCGATACGAGTCGCTTCAATGAAACTCTGTTAAAAATACAACAATTGCTCATTGCTGGCGACGGAGACGTATGCAGCACGCTACTCGAGGGGGGGGAATAAATACGAATAGACTTTATAAAAATGTTATGTTATCCTAGTAACACTATAAACGCGAAAGTTCTATGTAGTGATAAACTTTTGTCAGTTATTCTGCCGCCAAGCAGTAGTATGCAAACAATACTGTGTACCGGTATGAAGGACAATGTTTCCAGAAAAATTACTGGGCTAAGGAATACACCTTATATCTCCGGGTAACGAGCGCAGTACGGTGCTAGGTAATGATTTGGACTCTTCATGTTCCAATAGCTGCGTGTTACTGTGCTGTTATGTGGCAGGCGTATTGCTTACCATCAGGCATATCTCCAGCTCTTTTTAACTCTATAATATAATAAAAAAGGTTGGTTGGATGTATGTTTGTCACTCTTGATCGCAAAAAACTACTCAGAGGATTTAAATGAAATTTAGAGCACAGATATATAATGGTCACACACATAGGCTATTTTTCATCACGAAAAAAACGCAGGATCGTAAACTACGCGGATGAAGCCACGGGGTGCTGATAGTTTGTTAATAAAACTTAAAACAGTTTGTATTCCCAAACATACAGCATGGCTGTCGTAGAGGCCAGTATGGGTCAACTTAAATTCCAAATTTCCTGTGTTATTGTACCAAACTGCTAGGTTTTTGTATTTGAATAAAAACCTATAGTGTAGAGTTGAGTTTACGTTTGTTATGTGTATAGTTGAAGCTACGATATACAATAGTTATGTGTAAATATTATCGAGTTGAGTGTTGCCCTGAGTACATACCGAGAGGATGGGTGACCTTGCAAGCGAGAGAGAGTTTACTAAATATACTAATAATAATGACGAAGTTGGATCGTCATCAGCCGTATCATCGTCATCAAATAAACCACAAAATGTTGAAGTACAAGAACATTCAAATAACTAATTAAATACAACCGGGTATAAATATACCGGGTGCCCAAAATACAGGCGCAGCCTAGTTTGGGACCCACCGGATTTTTTTTGTAAATTACGAGTACCACAGTTTTAAATTAGTAATGTACTTTATTGATAACTAATGTAATACGTTGTGTTTTGGATATATCTAATTTACTTTACTTTTTTTTAAATTTAATCGTTTTCAGCATTTCCTTATTTGCAAAATAATTTTGTTATTTTTTCTCCAAATTAGTTTTTGTAGTATAGTGTGACCAGATGAGCTGGACATGTGTCTGATGGTAAGCAACATGCCTGGCTATAATATATATTGGAACATGAAGAGTCCAAATCATTACCTATCACTACATTCGTCGCCCAGATTTTACCCAGAAATATCTTTATGCCCAGCAATTTCAACAAACATTGCCCTTCAAACCGGAACACAGTGATGTTTTGACATCACAGTTACCTCCCCCCTCCCCCTTTTGAAGCGCCCCTAAGTCCGGCCAGCGGTCCACGTGCGTCGTCTGATATTCAATACATTCGCCTACAGTATCTAGGGTTACGTAACGCGACGCCAACTTTCAATGTCGAGCGCGACCATTGTGTTTTCTTTACTGCGCTCCGAATGGACCACAGATTTTCTCTATATGGAGTTTATGTTGTTTCTCTGTTGGACCGGATCGGTAGAGGTTAATTGTTTGAAGGTGTATTAAACGTAGTAATGTTATAAAGGCGAGATTGTTGATTTGTAACTATCTAACTAACTTTACAACATTATGATTGTTCCCACGTATATCTATAAAGATACATGAATTTGAATGAAATTAAATACGATGAATTTATTACTTGGATTAAAACATAGGCTACTTTTATCTCGTCAAAGTTAGTGGTTCACGTGGGATATTTAACAAAATAATTCGAATAAATTATCTTGGCGAAATATCTTAAAAGTTTAACCGCGGGCGCATTTGATCATAAAATGTACATTTAATTAACATCAATAATAGTAGGTAAATATATTGCTTATGCATTATTTTATCGTTAAAATAGTTTCAAGTTGTAAGTTATATTTTCAATCAATTATAATTTCTTTTGTTACAAATAAATGTGCTATTGTCATCATAATCATTGAAATAACAAACAACGATTTCAATACATAAAATTATGGCTTTACTACTCTGAACGGAAATGTCTATGCGTTAACACGTTGAGTGTGTAACGAGGGCTAAAAGACCCTGTACGTGTCTCGCCTCTAGAACGGCAAGGAAAAGTTAAACTTCTCTTACATGCGTCGTTTTAAGCCTAGGTTAACTTTTTACTAGGCGAGCTAATAAACAGATAAGTTTTTGGGCAAAGTCAATTTGTGATAGATATTTTCAACGTAATTTTTTGACAGTATAGAGTGACGACACAAGCAGGACATGTGCCTGATGGTAAGCAACATGCCTGCCACTTAACAGCACAGTGACACGCAGCTATTGGAACATGAAGAGTCAAAATCATTACCTAGCACTCAACTGCGCTCGTCACCCAGAGATATAAGATGTTTTATCTCTATACCCTGTAATTTCACTGGAAACATTGCCGTAATGTTTGCCTATTACTGCTTGGCGGTAAAACAACTGGCAAAGAGTCCTGCCACTACAAAAACGTTTGTGATATCAAACGAACTGAAAGTGATAAGTTTCGTAATACTGGGAAAAGACACATAATTCAACTCTAGTACAATATTGAAATAGAAGGGTACGGTCTTATAACGTAAGCCATTTTGTTCCTTCAATAATTAACTTTTAATACGAAACACAAATGTGAACTAAAATATTTTTTACATGGAACACGATAATTTTTTTCGTACGTAGAATTCGTAAGTATTTAAAACAATGCCATGCTAATAATACAATTGCTATACCTACAGTAGGTAGGTACGAGTGTAACTGATAAGGTCAAAGACCGACCTGACATAAATAATCCTTTCTGAACGTACTGAATTATTTTATGGTAAATTATTTTCATTCCAGCCAGTTTTATGGAACGATCTGACAGTATCTATGAGGAAATTGCTATTAGGTACCTAGTTTCCGATTGCGTGATGGAGTTCTATTTGTCGAAGCTGCCTTCTGAAGTTTTTTATCGATTTAAATATTACATTCATTTTTATTATTGTTATCCTTTAGCAGTTAATTATTTAAGTACGTTTCGTTTTACACATTTTTTGTTAATTTAATCATTTAAATAAGTATATGAATGTATATTGCGTTGATAGTCTTATATATCACATCTTGTAAATACACATAGTGCGGCTGGTGCAGCGGCAAATTTGAAAAATTGTGTTGAGACATTGTTTTCCTATAACAACAAAAAATTGTTCAGAATAACTGTTATTTTTTTGTAACTATTACAAGTTCACACTTGACCGCCATCTCGCCTGGTAATGGACCGAACTCATGTAGAAGAATATGATATAATAAGCTGACAACTTTGTGTCATATTCAATCTTTTTCGAACAAGGGTGTCGTTCGCTATGAGACGTTTGACACGTCTCTTGATCAACTAACATACTCATCACATGAATACGGTGAGGTGATTTTTGAAATATATTTTACCTTCACCTTTAAAATCTACGATGACTACGTAGATTTTAACTAACGAAAATTATGACATTTATTCGAGAATCTGAGTGTTCCGTGTTAACTCGAAGTCGGTTTATGTTTTTCAGCGAAAGTCAAATTATTCACCGCAAGATTCAAACAATGTATTCCAGAAAAGGCTCGGCAAATCGATACCGAACGGGCTAATCGAATACCGCCTGTATTCTGACTCTAGTGGTTCTCAACATTCATTTCATTCAAACGTTGCTTCAACAGCAACCACGAGGAAACGACAACGTGTGTAGCGGCGAGAAAGTGCACTTATTACGACACGAGCTCAGGGCGGGCCCTTCCGTGCTCAGCTCTGCGAAATTTCGTCCGCTAGCAATCTATACAAACTATATGTAAAAACTATCGAACCTAATATAGTGATAAAAATCTTTGCAGAGTCCGCCTCGGGAAGTAAGTACTATACACCTTTGCCAGTTATTCTGCGGCCAAACATTAATGTGAAGACATCGCCGTGGTCCGGTTTGAAGGATATTTTGACTAAAAATAATGATGATTATTATCTATGTATCCTCTATATAGTATTATGTAGTACAAGTATGCTCGTAGCTCGAAAATGCGGCATCGTTTCATGGTTGATGTTCCAAAGACACGAACGAAGAGATTTGACTCTACTTTTGTGATAAGAACGTCTAGGTTGTGGAATACGTTACCTGAGTGCGTTTTCCCCTGTTGGTTACAATATTTGTGTCTTCAAATCGAGAGTGAATCGGTTTCTTCTAGGTAAACACGCTCCATCGTAGACCGCATCGTCGCTTAACATCAGGCGAGATGGCGGTCAAGTGAAAACCTATAAAAGTGAAAAAAAAGTATCTATGTAGGACCAACCACCAACTTCACTATCCCACTGCGGGGACTCGATCCTTTTTCTCTCACAACGAGAGCGTCAAGGTCATAATCAGCCACACTGGCTAAGTGCGTGTCGGTAAATTACATACTCGAACGTCCTCAAGATGTGTCTTTCTTGGAACACGGCACACACAGTACCACAGTACCACACCTTTGCCAGTTATTCTACCGCCAAGCAGTAATGTGCAAACATTACTGTGTTCCGATTTGAAGGGCAATGTTTCCAGATAAATTACAGGGCTTAGAGATATAAGATCTTAGATCTCTGGGTGACGAGCGCAGTGCAGTGCTAGGTAATGATTTGGACTCTTCATGTTCCAATAGCTGCGTGTCACTGTGCTGATATGTGTCAGGCATGTTGCTTACCATCAGGCACATGTCCTGATCGTCTCGTCACTCTTTATTAAAAAAAAAACTAAAAAAAAATACGGCGGGCTCTTCGCGACATTTCACTTCACCGTCAAAACCATTAAAAAATGATAAAGTCGTGCATTTGCTCTTGAAAATATCCTCTGATACATGCAGGATTCGAACTGACTACCTTTAAGTATTGTGGAATTGAATAATCTCACCAAGTCACCACGACTTTTTAACGATATAACCTTGTATAAATAAATGAAAACTCGTTATCCGGTAGATTTCGCGCGAGTGTTCCGCTCTCATAGAGTATCCATATCAGTTTGCAAAGATGTTTGATCTTACTTTGTTGCACCAAGAACAATCCGCGAACAGATCTGTGCTGCCAGTTATACAACACTTCTCCCAGAGCAGCAAGAAAGTGCTGACGTAAGGCGAGCAGAGAAAGCTTTCCCTGTAAAGTAATATCCTGAAACTTAATCTCTATTCATAAAAATGTTATGTTGGTTTGTGTACGCTTCAAAAACTCAAAAAGTTCTGCGCCGATCGAGCTGAAATTTTAGAATGATATATAATCCGCATCAAGGATTGTTTTTATCTAATTTTTGCACAATGTGCTACAGCGAAGCGTGGCGGGGTACAGCTAGTTAATAATAAATTAATAACACTGGCAAGCCTCTCGTGACGTAATTTGTGCTATTTCATTCGATCGAGTACAATATTAGATGAAAATTTCATCCTGATGACACATGACTTCAAAAGATTCCAAAGACATGTCGCTTTCTTCGCCATGATTTCCTTCACGGTTTTATGTTATCGCCATTACGCATGTGACTACTAAAAGGCAGTTTTGCGTGAGGGATTTGAACCCGGGGCAGCGGATCGGCAGCCGCCAGATCAGCAGCAACATAAAAAAACATAACTCCATCCTCTCGGCTGTCGTACTGCCATGTGACTAGCTGCGCTCTACGGTTTCTCCCGCCATTCAGGAAGTCAAAAGTAGTTCGACTTTAACACACTCGCACAAAGTGCTAACATGCAGTGAAACAGTTTCTGTGAAGAACTCGATAAATAACTGGGTAAGTCATTAAAACAACATTAGGTACTGATTAATCAATTTCACTTAGCCAACAATACGGCCATCGAGTCGTGAACCCTCGCTTTAGAAAGTGCAATTTCGACACATTTGTTCAATAACTTGTGCAATGCAAATGTGGTGTCGGAGAGACGAGGTCCCACGGTGACCGGCGGAGTCAGCTCTTCTGGCTCTTGTTCGGCGACGGAACATGTTGAAGAAAGTGGTGAGGTCACGTCAACAGGCGAGGAAAGGTCGACGGAGATGACAAGTTTCAAACAGCATGGCTTTGTGCGTAACCGATCTACTGCTTCGAATTTGCTAGAATTTAAAAACTATATATGCCAGTCCTTTTCGAAAAGATCACAGGTTGATTGCGTATATACAGATTTTTCTAAAGCTTTTGACAAGGTCAGTCACAAAATATTAGTGCGCAAATTATCGTCTCAGTTTGGAATTCATGGTAGTTTGTTGAGGTGGATAGAGTCATATCTTACGAGACGTAGTCAGTTGGTTGCAATCAGGGGCTTCTTGTCTACACCTGTTTTAATAACATCTGGAGTACCCCAAGGTTCTCATCTTGGGCCTTTGCTTTTTATCGCTTTTATAAACGACCTTATAGACAAGCTTAATAACCCCTGCCTATTATATGCAGATGACCTTAAAGTCTTTTCTCGAATTAGCAACATCAGAGACGCGGAGATCCTTCAGTCTGATCTAGATGTTATTTACAGATGGTGTGAAGTTAATCGTATGGTTTTGAATATTAATAAATGTGTTATGATAACGTTCACAACTAAAGTTAATAAAATACTGTTTAATTATAAAATTCAAAATAATAATTTAGAAAGAAAGACCTGGGCATTTTGTTAGATGAAAAAATGTCGTTTCGCAATCATTATGATCATATAATTAGTAAGAGCACTAAACTCTTGGGATTTATTTCTCGGATTACGAAACAGTTTAAAAAGCCTACTAGTTTTTAAATCTGTACTATGCCCTAGTGCGTAGTGTCCTAGAATATAATTCTGTTGTGTATGTCACCACATTATGAAGTGCATAGGAAGCGTATAGAACGAGTGCAGAGCAAGTGCTTAGCCATACTGTGCTACAGGCAGGGGCTAAAGCGCCAATTGCAATCTTATCCCGACAAACTTACTAAATTTAAAATGCAAACTCTTGAATCTAGACGTACTTATAACGAATTTGTCTATCTCTATAAGATATTGCACGCTCAAATTGACTCCCCTACTCTTCTTTCCAGTATCAACATTAACATCACCCCTAGAGCTCGAGACTATCATTCTAGAATCTTTTCGTTGCAGGTTTACACCAACAACACGTCATTTTATAATCCAATAGTCAGAATGTGTCGCCAATATAACGAAATTCATAAAAAACACCACGACACAATTGACGTCTTTCATAGCAAAATGTCAAAATTTAAAAATGAAGTTAGGAAGATAGTATTTACGTCATTTGTCCGCTGAAGCTGATTTACATTTTCTTTAATTAGTCTGTTTAGTAAATTATTAAATATTTCTTGGTTGCATTTAGGTATATACTATGAGTGACCTTTCGCTTTTATATAGTTTAGTTGCATAAAGGTATGTGTTAAGTTCATCTTATTGCTTTATATTGTATGTATTTAATTTGGAGACTGCCTCAATATTATAGTTGAGTTGTGTGTGCATGCTTTGGATAACAGTTTAGAACATCACATTGGAATTGATCTGTTTTGTTATTATAATTAACTGTAATCTGTTATGTGCGCCTTGTTAAATAAATAAAATAAATAAATAAAGTTTCGCAGCGACACTGTGGCATATTGCTACCAAAGATCACTCTCCAAAGTGATGTCATGTTGAAACGTGACTTTTGAATTATTTATAGAAAACAAGAAACCTTATCTAAAGCCTATTCTGAAAATATGATTCACGATTGAATTATTTTAACGCAGAACAAAGTTGAAAGAATGATGGCATTCATAGTCACAGAGCCGCAAGTGGCGTAGGGACTGACCGACATATACTTTTCATTGGAGTTTTATTTACTTTGACATTATTTTTTTCTTAGTATCTGTGTGATAACAATGAATGACGCCTCCTGAAGTTTTCTGAATCCATGCATCTTCCGGTTTAATTGGTTGCCGATAACTTGAAGAGGTCAGGAAGGTTTTGATTTAAGCAACAGGGACTGAAAACTTTAAGAGGTCAGAGAGGTCGGGGGAGAGTTGGGAAAGGTTGAGGCCGGGGCGGGCGCGGGCACGCGGCAGGCCGGGTCGGGAGCGACCTTGGCGGAGTGAATCACGGCAGCGAAAGTGGGAGAAATGCGTGCGCGGCCGCGGCCCGCCCCCGCGCGCCCCGCCCCGCGCTCCGTTCACTTTTACTTTCTCCTCGCGGAGGGCCCGGCGCGGCGGCGCGCGCGCACTCGCCCGGCGCCCGCGGCCCGCAGCGCCGTCGCGCCCGTCCCGCTGTCGCGTCCTCCGCCTACACGGATTACAGTGGCTCAGTGCACGCAGGATTCAGTTTGAGTGATACCCCGGTGACCACCCCCGTACCCCCGCACCTCCCCGGCGCGCCCCTCGCTCCCGCAGGAAGCGGGAAGTGGCGCAAGCGCGCCCCGGCCGCGGACCGGGAGCCCCGCGACCAGGTGAGCGAGTGAAGGGAGCGCCGGACCCGCGCTGGAGCGCTCGGCCGTCCAAGGACGCCGCGACTTTCGACCGATTTCGCGCGCCGCCGACGATAAAAACTTCGTAACTCGGCTGCGCAACCTCTCGGTCTCACTTTCGACGGCTGCGCGCTTTCGATAGCGTTGCGAAACCTTCGGCATGTCGAATTTTCTTTCGAAAGTTTATAGTTCGTAGAAATTTCATCAAGTCGTTTCGAAAGGTGAGTCCGCGGGCTCTACACGGCCGAGGAACTGAAAGGAAGGCGGCCCGAGGCCCGAGGCTCGAGGCCCGAGGCCCGAGGCCCGAGGCCCGAGGCCGGCTGGATAACGAATTTTCGTTTAATATTAATAAGTGGCAGTCACGGCCGCTCGTGGCGGCTCTGGCTCCGGCGGCACACGCGGATGCATACAACAGTCTTTGATCGAGTTACTTTCACGCGACTCGTGGGTACAGCCAGCAGCCTCACCCTGCGCGGGGTCGCCGCGCGCGCGGAAATCACCTCTAGGACGACTGTGTAGAGTTTATAATAATTGCTCGATTTAGGCAACGATCGTATTCTAAAATGTGATTGAGTGTACGTAATTGAAAACCGCGACCAATGTAACGATAGCAGGCACGATAGCGATGAAATAATCGTTAGTAATAGACGAATTTCGTTTCGTGCCATTTTTTTCAATACTGCCACAACCAGTGTAATTATATTGATCAAAACATCGCTTCGATCAAAACATTCAACTTCCAATGATTTCCACGGAATGATATATACAAATGTATTGATGTAGGAGATGAAACCAAATTTAAAGAGATCAATAATGTTGTAAGATAATGTGAAGGTAATGAAGAAGGTATACTTAAAATTGTCCTTGAAAGTGATGTAATGGTAGTGAAGCCACGTGTTGCTGAGGGTCCCGTGTCGCTGCCAGCTCTGTATGCACGTCCTGATGCAGTTGTGTAACGAGCTAGTTCGGGGCACGCGAGTAGCTTTACTTTCATATCCCAGCAGAGCGCCGGTCGCCGGTGGGCGTCAAATGTCAGGATTAAGATTTATGATAAAGACTGCGATTAGCGAGCGACAAAAGTACAATGCACACGCTTTAACTTTCACCCGGAGAAATGGCTCGAAAGTTTGCGAGCCTTTCATCCTCGCAATGATTTCATGCGGATTTCACTACGATTTGTGCTAAAGAAAGTACGAAGTTTTTATGATGTCGCATTCGTTTGAGATGAGCAAGTAGGAAGTCTGATAGTTAGTGTTAGTGACATAGTTATCAATGACAGACCAGTGTCACTCAAACCAATTCAAACTGACTTTATAGGAATAAATTCTGGGTAGAATCTTTCCTTGTTATGCGATATGTATATACCAGCATACTTCTAACTGCTTTCTCTAAGCACATGAATTATCCATAGATCTTTGAAGGTCTAGAGACAATCAAGATGATCAGGGTCGCTACCAGTTAGAACCATCCCCAGCATGCTGGTGGCATTATCACACTGAAATATAAAATAAGTAGTTCATTCCAAGACTGAAGGTTAGTCTGCCAAATACAATGTGTTTACCAAAATCAAATAGAAAGAATAGTTGTATATATACTGCACTGTATAATATTGGAAACCACCAAGTGAATAGGTCAAAGCAGTGAAACGAACACAGCAAACAATGGGCTACCTTTGACAGATTATGACTGACAAATGCTATCGAAGGAATTATTCAATTGTTGATTTAGATCATTGTTATTTCGTAAAACGTGAACCGGCTATTGTTCTGCAACGTAAATGAAATCGAGTGTTGCGAACTGAGAACTGCGATAAATTAATAGATCCAAAGCTAAACAGTGCAGTCTGTTGAGGCGTGCACTTATAGTTGATGTCATGCTTCCTAGTACACCCGTGCAATAAAACGATCGCTGGAAGCAGGCAATCCTGAGGCGTCTTCATTTATCGTTCTATATTTCTGTTTTATAAATATCTCTCATCACGAATTAAACTCATTCCTCTCAAATAGTGTTTTAAGCTATTGGGGTAGTTCACCACACTCCTATGTATCGTTAATAGAGGAAGTATTATAAATCTTGCAATGAGTGATAATGGTATTAATTCACCACCTGCTAAACTATGATGTGATCGCAGATAAATCCGGTTTATTTAGTCTGGCCTCAAGGCCATAGAAATATCAATTCAGTATTTTTATAAATGTTACATCAAGTCAACAAATTATTTATTTATTAATTGCTTCACATCTCGACTTTCATAAAAGTGTTTTGTGTTTGAATTTGAATGTGATTGAATTCCTAGTCTAGTTACAGATTGTGCTGTTAGGCTAATCAATAATTTAACTTAAACTTTAACTATACAAGAGGTAATTTAATTTTACTAATCTTGCTACTGTTTGAAAATGTCAGTTCTCCAAATATTCAAAGATATATTTTATCAGATACATTGGATAAAGTTATGACGATGTTTGTTGTTTTGGCGACTTTCAATTATTCTACGTGTATATATGGTGTATGATTGTTCGTAGCAAACAAAGTCGGGTTAGCCCGCTAGTCTATCATGCATGAAGATGACAACGTCGCCATGCGTCGGCCACGGGATGTTAATGTTATTCATGTGAAAATCAATAGTTATACTTCACAACAACAATAGAATAAATATTCACAAACGAACAATGAATTTGGGTCGCGTCAACT
Source organism: Ectropis grisescens (assembly GCA_017562165.1). Taxonomy (NCBI): domain Eukaryota; kingdom Metazoa; phylum Arthropoda; class Insecta; order Lepidoptera; family Geometridae; genus Ectropis; species Ectropis grisescens. The sequence continues at coordinate 595,633 of CM029771.1, forward strand.
CTCCCAAGTGTTACAAAATAATGTTTTGATAACGAGAATTAAATAAACCTCAAAGAGAAGTAATTACAGCGATTCTCACAGAGCCACTTCAAAAAGAACCTTACGTAAACCGAAACGGTTTGAAAGAAATTCGCTAAGGGTTCGATCGCACTACGTCACCGACAAATCTGAGCCAAACAAATTGATATTGCGCGCGCCGAATAATATAATAATTTCGCAAAATGAAATATTAATATAATATTCCATGTATCAGTGTTTATCACTATAATCATAGTTTTGTCCTTTTGATGCCTTCTTTCGTTACATTTGTACACAGTTAGCAAATTGTTTTGTTTCCATGCCCTTTTTGTTAGTAGTTGTTTAGAGTTTTCCAAACGGATCGAATATTTAAGAACACGTGTTTGAAAATATTACTTCAGGATATTGGAAATGGAATATGTATGGCACATTTCATAGAAAAACAATTTTGTCGCGTGGGGTAACAGAATGTATTAAATGGATTGAAACGAAAGATTTGGACTCATACACCTTTTTTCATTGCGATGAAACATTTTTTTATTGTAGGTTGGATATCATTTACTGAAACACAGTCATCTAACAAATTCTTGATTTTAAATGATTCTAAATTTTGATTTGACTTTTAATATGTTAATACATAGCGTGTACAAAAATACACTTGCTCTAAAATATCTTGAAAGTGTTTGTTCTACCAATATTTTGTTTAAAAAAATTAAAACTGTATCAGCCGTAAGTGGATTATAACACTTGTTGACACTGTTGACATTTAATAAACTCATTGTTTTAAAATTAGGTTTAATTTACTAAACCTAATCTTTGACCCGTTTCCCTTAAATTAATTAAGAATTAATGAATTTAGCTAGCTTTCGTATTAATCGCGTATGCTCAACGTTTTCACGACCTAAAAAAGCTGCAAATTTTAGAGCAACCGATCCAAATGTGACGCCAAAACAACTCGAAAAGACTAAATGTAGCTCAAGTAATGTTTTTGAATTTAGAATCAGGCTCGCAGTGCCGCCGGCCGTAGTGCGGTATTACCCTAAGTTATTCAATCTGTGCTCATTAGACAATGAGACTGAGAACGAAAGTGGAAAGCTGTTGCGGAAACGGAACCAGTTTCTGCTCTGTTACCACTTCATGATGTTTCGCAAATTCGGTGCTTCCATTTGCGAATTTGGACGCTTCTATATTTATCTATCCTCTTATTACTTCATTCTGTCATACAATGCACTAATAATAAAAAAGCGAAAGTAGATATCGTACATAAAATACAAGTTTGCAGCTCCGACAAGTTCTGGCAACTTGACCGATTCATCTATTTACAGATATTGCTCTGTTATTTATTTTATATGAACACTGAACAATATATTCTGCTGCATTTTACAAAACTAGATTTTACCTTATTTTATGAATTTTGAACGTCGAAAATGTCTAAGTTGATATACTCGTGCCTAACTACATTTAACAATTATATTACTTTTTGGCTCGCCTGAGCAATGAATACGGCTTTTAAGTTTCCGAAAAAATTGGAGGTCAAAAATACTTGCGTACAAGAAATTATATTATTAATGATGAAAGTACTATGATTTGACAAATGTGTGATGGTAACTTCAACGCGTGTCATTTATTAGGGTCCAGTCTTTAAACACATATTATGTGATTCAGAAGAATTAAAACTGAATTTACTTGATGAACACAAGTAATCTTGTCTAAGAGCTGAAACTCCTTTTATTTATTTAGAAGTAATATATCTGCCAATGTTTTTTATCTCGGCTACCGCGTGTAGCCTGCTACCTACTCCCGCGACCCGCGACCACGGCGCAGAGCTACTCTCTTCATTGGGAACAGTCACTCATCAATTGTTGTAAACTACTCCATGTACGCTTATAGAAATGTCCAAAGAGTCTATGATGATGAAATGATGTCTATTACATCACCCTCTTTGCACATTTCCATATTATGTATATGTATGTATCATCTGGCTAATTTTATAGAAAACTAGAACTGTCGTAAGCACTCGAAACTATTGTTAGATTTGCTGTAATTCAGTTCCAAAAATATTCTTCATACAAATCTTCAAGTTTCAAATGTTGACCTATAATATACCAATTCAAGTTTATTATGTGCATTGTTGTAATGTAATGTTTCGTTCTGTCTCTTATATGATTTACTTTCTCGTTTCAAGTGTCGTTTTGCTGTTGTATCGCGAGCTCCCGCGTTAACTCTCTAATGACCTAAATAGCAGCATTATCTTAACCGTCCTCATATTTGACTTGTGAAATTGCGCCACGGAGTTCGCCTCTCGGTGGCCACCCACGCTAAATACGTGTCAAATCGCTAATAGCATTATCAACTTTCGTTGCATCACCGCTGGCAATTACACTGTTTGTCCAGTGGCCGCGCTTGCTTTAACAATAAAGCATCTGCTACGCTCATTAACTTTTAACTAGTCCAATGTTTGGCCGGGACCTGCCCCGGCTCGGACGCTCGAGCGGCCGAGAGCGCTCCGGCGGCGTAGGCGCTCGCGGTACTCATTGCGACGTGCCGATTCATATCCAAGGTCTTTCCTAGTGGAAGAGAACGGAGTTTCCTGCGGCCGCCTATCTCTCACGCACACGCGCGCACGCACACAGCCGCGGCCGTGTGCCGACCTGAATGCTTCCTAGCTACCGTTGCGGGCATCTTCTTTTTGTGCCGTCCTCTATGATGTGAGTCGCGAGCCTCCGCGCGCCGCGTTATATAGGCGGCGGGGCGTGCGCGCGCGCGCAGTTAGTGTGTCAGTGGAGCCCGCGCGAGAGGCGGCCTGCAAGGACCGACCGCCGCCGACCGCCGACCGCCGACCGCCGAGTGCCGCGCCAGCCTTTTTTTCTGTGCGTGCGATGTTTTCACTTTCGTCATTTCGACCGGCCAGTTTGATTTGACGTCGCTCGCGCACGGACGTGGCTCGGCGCCGCGTCGTCCTGGGATCGTTGTGTTGCGGATTGTTGTTGTTATTCCGAAATATATTTTGAATTTTGTGAAATATTATGTCTGTGAGGAAGTGCTGATTAATATGTTCGACACCAACATACTCTTGAATTTCTACAATGAGATCGCTAATAGAAGTGCATTGCAGTTGGCAAGGTGAGACTTTTGTTTGTTTACTTTTTAATTTGGTGATGCGCGTGGAGGCACGGGCGCGGCGGCGGGCGGATGGCGAGCGCGCGGCGCGCGGCGCAACCTTGTGTCTAATGAACGCAGTATTCTCCGCTCCACCCGCCGCCGCTCTGCTGGCCGCTAGCTCGCCGAAGAGGTTAATAGGTTCACATTAGATGATGGTTTGCGAAACCGCTCGCCTCCAGCTGCGCCGGCGCCGCCTCGCCGCGCTCGGTGCGCGCGCATCCGACACGCGAATCCTCTAATGAAATACGAACATACAAAGATTTAGTTATTAGAGATAATTACGTCTTGAAAATTGACCTACTAACATCAATAGGCATCTTACAGATACACGAACGCTTACGGCTAGATACCTACTTAAATAATCTATTCAAATTATAGATAACAAAATCCATACTCGAGAAAACAGTGCTAACAACAATATTTATATATTCTGCTAAACTATATTATACCTACGTCTTGCTAAACATTACTTTTAAAAAGTTCTAATAAGTTTTCAACATCAAACGAATTAAATTTTCGTCTCGTGGGGTGTGGAGGCTTTTATTATTCATTATAGAAATGAATGAATATAAGCACATAACACCTAATGCTAACCGCATAAATTATTATCTTGAATTGTTGTTCAACCTATCTCCAAAGACATTGAAATCGAAATTAATTGATAATACAAAAATAATACTAAATAATCCACGCATAACTAATAAATAATTAATTATGTTTATTCAAGAACAAAACATTCTTATAATCACAATATTATCAGTCATTCTTTTATTATTTTATATGAAATGTTCAACGCTTCCTATCATCATCAATTTATCAATATTACCAATTCAAGGCTTCTCCGAGCCTATCATCGGAAAGATAAAATTTGTTAATGACAAAAATATTCTCATATTCGATTGTGAAACTTGTGATTTGATCAATATTTATATATTTCATTGATATTATACTACTCGAAGTGTCAAACATAATTATGGGCTTTTATGTAAAACAGAATGAAGTATTTCCAAGAACTAAGTACCGAGTTTTACTAACATTAACTACAATAGCAGTATGAGGTACTCCGCTTGGGTTTGCAGAAGCTAAATACTGGGAGAAAAGAATTTTAAATGAACTATTGATAAGATGAAAGATAAAGAATCCTTACAAATAGCAGTGGAAACCATACCTATACTAAACATTTAAAAT